>JAREYC010000001.1:29535000-30062500 GCA_030015325.1 Cryptoblepharus egeriae
GACTGGTTGAAGACTTAAAAACTACCTTTCTTTGATTTTAATCTCAACACTTTTTCAGGGTTGTTAGAGGGATCCTAAATTAAACGATGGTTTAAAGCAGTGGTATTCGAGCATTTCAGCCTGGGACCCCTCTTCAGAAGTGTTTTCATGGCTGGATGTGACATTAAAGTTGACCAGTGCCAGATTCCAAGATAGCTGCACCCAGCTTTTTGTGACCCCCCTGAAATGGTGTCATGACCATCCCAAGGGGGTACTGACCCTCAGTTTGAAGATCAATGGCTTAAAGTATGCTGTTTAAATTGAGCAGTACTGGCACATTCTGGCCAATGTTATTGGTTTTTAATTGTCATTTATTTCACTGAGAAATCTTCACTATAGCTGCAGTGTACATTCTGCTGGCATGGCTATATGGGTTGGAGAGGTTAGTTAGGGTTTGGTTGTAATCAAAGCTGCTTTTCTGGAAAAATAGGTGCTGGAACTCACCTGCCAGTACTCATAGGTACTCACCATGAAATTTGTATTTATCAGTCTACTTGGGGGCCACGGAGCAGAGGTGCCAGTACTCATTGTGAGCCTTTTTGGGACAGGAATCCATTAGTTATTAATTAGCTTTTCTCATTTTCTTTGTAAACTGCTTTGTTAACTTGAAAGCGGTATATAAATGCTGTAGAGCTAGCTAGCTAGCTAGATAGATAGATACAGAGTTGCCGGTACTCCGTTTTGGTGTGTTTCCTTTTAAAAAGACTCCTGGTTGTAATAACATTGAATTAAATTTTATCATAAATAAATCAATAGCAATAGGACTTTTAAAATTTGTTCTTCCTTCCACAGGTTGTTTCTGCTTATTTTTAGGGATGGCATCATATGGCTGACAGGTACTGTTATCCCTGAAGCAGATGATAATTTTTAATTGTAGTGGGGAAATGGCAGATTTGGGGAAGCTGGGAGACTATGCTGCTTGGTAACTCTCTGTAAACCACACTTTTCATTGAAAAGCAGTATATAAATATTGTTGGTTGGTTGGTTGGTTGAAACAGGGTTCAAAATCTGTATCCCTACCAACTTGACACTACACATGCACTAGATTAGCAGGATCAGGAGCCATGGCAGCTTTGTCCTATCATACCATTTTTTCTCTAGCAGCATTGGAGCAAGAAGACGACTACAACTGTGGTGATCTTCAGATCTTCAAATACTTCAGATTTGGTGTTAATAAGTCAGAAGAGGTTCAGAGCACCCAGTAGTGCTGTAGACTGGCAAGGGTAGCAGGAATATAGACTGAGCCACTTCAACTGTGCCACTTCAACTGTGATACATGATAGTCACTTAATGGAATAGCCTGTCCTGCTTTATTTATTTCTGCCCTACCTTCTTTCCAAATCCCAGTGTCCATCAATTAAAAGAACATTTTAAGAAACATGGAAACTAGAGTTAATAATTAAAACCAGAAAGATAAAAACAAACTTAATACATTTCCAATAATCAGCCAAAAACCGTGAGTCTTCATTGCCTGAATAAGGCCTACTAGAACTGTAAAGGTGACCCTTGCAGGTTGCCCTGCTAGTCGTGAATGATTCTAGGGAACGGTGCTCATCCCCATTTCTTAAGCCATAAAGCCAGCATAGTCCGAAGACGCCTCCATAGACATGTGGCCTGCACATGCATGGAACACAATTACCTTCCTACTGAAGTGGTACCTATTTATCTACTTGCATTTGCATAGTTTCGAACTGCTATACTCTATTATACTGGGTCAACCATATTTCCTTTGGTAGGGAATTTCATAACCTGGGTTCTGCTACAGAAAAGGATATGCCTTGTCTCAGCACTGCTTGTCCCAGCCAGCCTAAGAACGGGAGAAGGCTTTACTTCTGGCTGTAAATGAATTCAGATTGTAAATGAATCATTAAAAAAAACATAGCTGAGAAGATGGGAAAGAAAGAGTGCAGGGCAGGATTGGGCTGACTGTAATGCAAGGAGGCCAGCCAGATCCAGACATGCCCAGAAAAGTATATTCTGCACAAACCAAAGTGTGCAACCTTTTTTTAGTGCAGCACCAAGCATGGTACATCACAGTAATCCATTCTTGGGACTTCTGTGCTGACTTTAGAGTAAGAAGGCTGGCACATGGATGAGTGCTTGCCCCCTGTGCAGACATGACCCCAATCCAGAGTAACTACGGGAGCACATAAGAGACACTACCTAGTGAACACCTATGGGAAATTCATATCGCAATCCAGAGTAAGTTGTTCTTACACCAGAGCAAGGACTCCCCGTAGTTACTCTGGATTTTGCCCATGGGACCTGTAAGTTTAATTTTTAAAAATTAATTAATTTTTGTTAATTAAGTACTTTTTAAGTTTTAATTCATTTTTAACTATTTTTAATCTTCATTTAAAAAAATTCACCACACAAGGTATATGAAATTTACAATATGCACATGGATGACTTCAATTTAAGAGTACGCTATTACTTTGCAGTTATATGTACAGTGGATAATAAGCTCATACAGAAGCATGTAATTTTTAGTACAAGTCTTGAGGTTACTTGTAGAGGTGTTCTAAACATTTTTTCACATATTTCATTTTTTCCCAAGGAGAAAAAAAGTTCAGAAAGCAATGTTATGTGTTTTTATTCAAACGGTGCATTTTTATAAATTTTAATTATAATAACTTCAGATGTGCACCACATAGGTGATATAGATGATGCAACTGAAGTCCCTTCCCATCCTGCCATTACACAGACCAGCATATATTTTGATGTCTTATAGCACAATCCTGGCAGATGGGTGTGTAGGCTTCAGCAGCCTCAGTAGGTCTATTCAGACCTAGGCCATTGTATCCTGGCCCTGCCCCCTGATCCCCTCCCTTCCAAAATACAGTGTTATGTGTTTTTATTTCATTAACACTGGAAAAATCACACCTCTGGCTATGAGACGTGAATGATCATTGCCAAGTATAAATATTTGATTTTAATTATGTGCCATAGTGCATTACCATGACTTTGCCCTTCCTCTGTATGGTTGTTCGATTAAGGGTGCAATCCAGAGTAACTACAGGGTAAGAACAATTTGCTCTGGATTGCAATATGAATTTCCCATAGGTTTTCACTAGGTGGTGCAGTAACTACGGGTACACGTAATGTCTCTTACGTGCTCCTGTAGTTACTCTGGATTGTAGGGTAAGGCTGCAATCCTATACACTCTTATACACTCTTATATAATGCAATGGGACTTACTTCTGAGTAAATGTGTTTAGGATTGCACACTGCTTTTACTGACGGCAGGGAGTAATGTGTAGGCACAGCTAAGTGCTGGGCTACACCTGTGCAGTTCTCAAAGAAGAAGAAATAAAATACAGGTATCCTTTGTTATCCACTAGGGTTCTAGTCCAGAAACTCCTGTGAATAAAAAAAATGTGTATAAAGAAAGTAATGGAAAAATAGGTTTAAAAACCTGCTTCCATGTTTCTTGCTCCAGTATTGCACCTAGCTGAATATCTGCAGGGGTTTGATTCTGGGACTGAAAAATGGAATTATTACTTCCATGACTACCTCTACAACAGCAGAAAAGCAGTTTTTTAAACTGTGATTTGCAGTGGCCATTTGTGTAGAGTCAAATCCATTTTAAAAAATCCATGTATAAAAAGGTTGGACCATTAGACATTTTCTCAATTCTATAATATGTAAAGAGAAAGTCTGTATGACATTTCAAAGACAGATATCACTTCTATTTCACATCTGAAATATTTATTTTCAACATTTCTTTTTTCAACACAGTCTTATGGGACTGTCAAGGCACCTTCACTTTGTCTTGGGGAGACTTAATTCTTGTCTTATTAAGAACAAAACGTATTTGAGGAATACACAGTTTCTTTAAAACTGTTTCCTCTACTATAAGAATTGCCACTTCGGCAGTCAATTCCAAGTAACATCTGCTCAAAGCAACTAGTCAATATTGTGGAAAAGTTCAAAGAATGAAGATCATTAGTAGTGTCAGCTTTACAAGCAGACGGTAATGACGTTAAAGTGAGCAAGGATAATACGCACAAATAGTGGCTTCATTAACCAGTGATTTATCATGATGAAAGACCTGTTTAACCTTTTGATCTCCACATGCTTTCTGATTTTAACAAAAAGCCCTATTATTTTGCATTGTCAAGTGATAATTTGTGGGTTGTTAAAGAGATGTATTGAATTATTCTGAAAACAATTTATGCACATTTTAGATTTGAGATATAAATGGTGTCAAGGTTTGTTATTTTCTTTCTTATGCTTTTATTTTGTCCAATAGACCTCCAAGGTAGCTTATAACAGTTGACAACAACATTCAGATAAGCATCAGCATCTAGCATGCTTGGGTCACATTCTCTTTTTTTTTAGGTTCTAGCATGTTAGCCATGCTAGAATTTTGAAAAGCAAGCTCCAAACTAGGAAAATTGGCACCCACCGGGCCATCCCTTATTTATATCACTCCCCTTATTTTCTTTCAATACAAACTCAGGAACCTGTCAGGTACATGGCAGCCTCCATGGCATGTAGAGTGTATGGTGTATTCCATCCAGTTGATTTCAATGAGGAGGTGCTATTTTGCTAGCAGCTTGCTGGCAATGTCTGCATCTTTTTACTTACTTAAAAAAACACAGTCAGAGAAAGAAGTAGGAGTCTCTTACTAAATAAGGCTGCAGTCCTAATCTCCAGTTAGGCCAGCCTAAACCCCTTTGTGCTGTGATAGGTGAGTCAGTAAAGTACCATAAGACACTTCTGCGCCACTCCTGGAGAGGGTTAGGCCAGTGCACAGTTGTTTGCTTCCCTCCCTACATCACCACAGGAATGAGAATACCAATGAGTTGTGCCAGCCAAAGTTAGGATTGCACCCTAACTAGAAGAGAATAACTAACAACGCTTTAAATTACTACCTGAGTGACTAGCTAACCATTCCCCATGCTAGTAGGGATAAACACATGAACATTTATTCTACATGCTATGCAGAACTAGCTTGCATGCTATTACTTTTTCAACATTTCCTCTTCGGAGAGGCCAAGGATTGAACCCAATCTCCCTTGTGTATATAAAATAAGTAAATTTGAGTGATGGCCCTTCTTTAGTCAGTATCATGGAAAGCCACAATTAAATATACATTGTAAAATATGATCTTACACATTTTTAGAACAGGTACCAACAAACTCAATTGAAATCTATAAACTGTACAGTGGTACCTTGATTTAAGAACATAATTCGTTCCGGAAGCATGCTTGTAATTCAAAATCCTTGTAATATAAAGCGGATTTTCCCATTGGAAATAATGGAAATTCAGATGATTGGTTTCACAAGCCGAAAATATTTATATGAAAATATTAGCTGTATATAAAAATGATTACAAACACTATAATCTAATACAGAACGATGTAATCTAATAAAAACACTGTAATAAAGAAAATATTGTACAATACTGAACTGTCATGTACCTTTGAAAACCTTCATGGCTGCTGTGAGGGAGACAAGAAAGTGGAGGGATTTTGTAGGATGACTTTCACTAATGGAGTCAATGCTATCAGTTGTCTTAATATAATCTTTGGCTGCAATCCTAAATACACTTTCCTGGGAGTAAGACCAATGAAAACAATGGAGCTTACTTTTGAGTAGACATGGTTAGGATTGTGTCTTATTGTGCAGCTTTAACATTCCCCTGCTGTTGATGGGGAGCAGCATAGTCACATTGATAAGGCACACCTTCCACACTGCCACACATAGATTCCCCACACACACCTGCCGCTCCTCCCAGATTCCCACCCCGGTGAGTTCCCTGGCCATAAAAGCCTGTTCCAAACTTCCTCAGAAGTGCTCTTCTTTCATGGCAGTGTTCTTAAATAAAATTTCTGAGAAAATAAATTTTCTGAGAAAATTTGCTCTTAATACAAGTGCTCTTGATTCAAGTTGCTCTTCAATCAAGATACTACTTTATATAAATTTCAGGAGTCACTGACTGACTGACTGACTCACTTACTCACATATCACTCATTCATAGAAGCATGAAATTTGGGGAACATATTCCTTCCATGGCTGAGGAATAAGAACTGATTTTTAGAAATTCAAACTGGAAGGTGTGAAAGGGGGTTCAAACCCCTGCTAACTGAGCAAGAGGCACTCTTTCAAGTGGGTGCTCCTCTTTTATTTAGCAGGGGGAGAGTAACTGGCCCTACACACCCCAGCAGTGTCTGTTCAAGTGGCTTCTGCTGGTGTTCTTTTTTGCATTTTAGATTGTAAGCCCTTTTGGGACAGGGACCCATTAGCTTTTAATTAGCTATTATTATTTTTCCATTTTCTTTGTAAACTGCTTTGTGAACTTGTTAGTTGAAAAGCGGTATATAAATACCATAGATAGATAGAACATGTTTTTGTCCCTATACTTAGCACTGAAGACTGACTGATCAACACCCAGCCCCAATCCCTGCATCTAGAAGCATGAAATTTTGGGAGCTTATTACTACTGTGATGTAAGGACCCACTTAGAACCAATTTAGTGCTTTGTGGTGCCTGGTGTGAATGCTGCCCAGTGGTGCCCACTGATGCCTGGTGGTATCTGCTTCCTGATGGTTCCTGATGGTGCCCAGTGCTGGGTGGTACCTGGAGTGCAGTGGTGCCCAGTGGTGCCTGGTAGAGATGCCCAGTGGCTGGTTCTTCCTGGTGCCTGGTAGGGATGCCGGGTTCCTGATTGTACCCTGTGCCTGTTTCCCAGTAGTGCCTGGTGGTCCCTAGAACCTGCTAGTAGTGACCAGTGCTGCCTGCTGGTGCCCAGTAGGGATGCCCAGTGCCTGGAGGTGCCCACTGATGCCCATGATACAGAGGTGCCTGCTGTCCACTGCGTGGTGGTGTATGAGGCCTGGTGATGCCTAGTAAGGATGCCTGGTGCTTGGTGCTCAGCAGTACCTGCTGGTGCTCAGCTGTGTTGAAATTTTAATCCTGCAACGATGGGTAAATTTTGCAAGAGAAAGATAAAATGTGATCTCCTCTGTCATCGTGGTTGTAGTATCTCAATTAGAAAGCAAATTGCTGATTCTTATTTGAACATTGGCAATATTATTCTATAATATCAGAGGAACTTTATTATTTCCATTGCATTGCTGATATGGTTGAATTACATACAGTGCAATCCTAAGTATGTCTACTCAAAAGTAAGTACCACTGTGTTCAATATAATTTGCTTCCAGGAAAGTATTGTTAGGATTGCTGCCTTAGACATTGGGGGGGGGGGGGGAGAGAAGGAGGGGGAGGAGAACAACCTTAATCCAGAATTCTATCAAGACCACTCTTTTGATTTCTAAATTCTGTGTTCCTGCTGGGCCTCACCTTTGGGGAGCCAAGGGAATTATCATTGTACTAAATATTTATATGTTAGCCACATCATATCATTCTTGAATATATTCTTGAATATATTTGGTTACAGAATTTAAAAATCAGCTTTGCCCTATCAGCTCTGGTTTGGAGAATATAGTATTGCTGCTCTATACATTGACCAGCATCTAAAATGGGTATGATGTATTTTCAAAACTAAAGCAGACAGGGCCAAACTGATGCCATGTTTTGCATCAGCACCTCAAATATATCAAAGAAGAGGTCTGACTTCCAAAGCACTGGAAAAACTTTTATTACTTTTGTTGGGCAAAAACAGGGTTTTTAGCAAAATCCATACTCATTTGTGGTACATACCCAATCTGCTTTTTATAGGCAGGGAACATCTTAGAATTACTCTTGTAGTTTATTTCAGACAAATTTTTGTGTATTGAGACAAAATAGGAAAAAACCTCTGTTCCCTTATGAATTCCTTATTGAAGAGGAAATCTTATAGGTTGCTAGGCCCAAAATGACTTTTTCTCTTATATATTCTCTTATATATTCTGTTATATAGATGGATGGCCAGAGTTAATTATAGGATGTTTTGGAGCCTGTTTATTGGTGGGTTCTGTCCCTTTATCACTGGGAGTTTTCCCTTTGTCTCTGGGCCCTATACCAGCACAAGATTTCCCTTCATTTTCAAAGACCAGCAATCTTCTAACATCAGCAGGCTCCGCGTCAGAATTCTCAGGTTTTCTCATGCATCTTATCTGGCAACACTTGTCTTAAGTCAGTGTTTCTCAACGTTTGTCCTTCACTGTACTACTTCACATGGTCCCAGGGTGACCATATGCTACACCTCAAAATGTAGGACAAGGGTCCCCAAAAGTCCAGTTAAAAATCCGGACTTATGGAGGACCTTGTAGGATGTAGGACATCCTACATTTTATCCTACATTTTTTTTAAAAATCACTCCCCAGGGGCACAACACAAGCCCCCATGACAGGACAAGCCCCCCATGCCCGGACAAGCATCCCTTCACAGACCTCAAGCATCCCCCGTTCACCTCAAGCGAGCAACAGTGCAGTTGCTCTGTGGAGGGATGCTCCGCCGCTGCAGACCGCTCCATCTAAGAAGAGACCAGGCGGTCTTGGAGAGGTAGAGGCTGTGTGCATGCGCACAGTCTCTACTTGCAGAAAAAACGCAGCAGGCAGGTATAGTGATGCTGTGTGCATGCGCACAGCCTCTCTTTCCCAAGATGGCTGTTTGGACGACCGCTGTAGATGCGCGCCAGTCCGAGCAACATTTTAAGTGGTTGCAAAGCACAACACAAGCCCCCCATGCCCGAACAAGCCCTCCCATGCCCAGATAGGCCAGACAGTATGCAAATTCCTGACCTGTCCGGGAAATTCCGGGCATATGGTCAGCCTGCATGGTCCACCTATTTGAAGTATCACCAGAAGTAACTGGCAATGACATAATCACCTGTTACTTCTGATTTGGGAGGCCAGATGCAATGCAACAGTTACCAGTCATGGGCACCAGTAATATTATTACTGGATTGGAAGTGCTTTATTGAGCATGGAAAAGCATGCTTTGGAGCTCTGTGTTATTCAAAGATGGCTGCAATACTAAAGACATTTTCTTGGGAGTAAGACCCATTGAACTCAGTGGGGCTTACTTCTGAGTAGACATGGTTAGTATTGTGCTCGATGTCTCCATGGTCAGGTGGCTAAATGCCAAAAGCACGCAGAATATTGTTCCCACTGAAGCGGTACCCAGTTATCTACTTGCATTTACCTGATTTTGAACTGGTAGGTTGGCAGGAGCTGAGGCAAGTAACAGGAGCTCACTCCATCATGTAGTTCTTGGATCTCATACTGCTGACCTGCCAACCTTCAGGTTGACAAGCATCGTTTCTTTAACTGCAGTACCAATAAATGGGGGGAGGTAGAGGATAGGCCCAAGGGAGGAAATCTGGGGGGAGCTGATAATGGCAAGCTTCATACACTGAGGAATTAGGGGGAAATTTGAGGTGGAGGCATGATGGTGCTTCACCTCAGGCCCTGTTCCAAAAATGCCCTAACATTTTGCTATGAATCATACCATTTTCCAATTTTTTTATTTTTACAGGCTATTTACTCTGCTGTGTTATTTCCCTGAATTTACATGGACTTTTAACATTTATGGAAGAATCCTAGGGCACAATCCAGAGTAACTAGGGGAGTCCTTGCTCCAACATAAGAACAATTTACTCTGGATTGCAATATGAATTTCCCATAGGTTTTAACTAGGTGGTGCTGTAACTTCGCTGACGTAAATGTCTCTTACGTGCTCCCGTAGTTACTCTGGATTGTAGGGCTAGTGAATAGCAACACACACATATACCCCAATAAGCAGGCGATCCTTTTGAAGTATGGCAATTCCAATCTTGCAGAAAACTTCTGATTTCCCATAACATTCAGAATTTGTGATGGTGGGTTTGTTGTTCTAGATTGGAGTTTTGATGCAGCATTGAGGAAACCAGTCAGCCTGTCACAGGGTCTAATCCATTGGAAATGAAACTTGATGATTACTCTTTTCACTGAGGAAGTTCTCACATAGTGACATCACAATAATGCTGTAGAAAGATCTTTAATGGCCAAACATTTTATAACTGCAACATCTACAAAGCAAGGTATGAAAATTAAACTACTCTCTGCCTTGTGTAGTATATATCTCTATGAGCTTTCAGTTCACTCAGTCTTGGGTTTAGCATTTGCCTTCTCTCTCATCCCTCACAAGCCCCTTCCCCGCCGCCTCCACTGCCTAACAAAAGCTTCCCTACAAAAGAAATTCTTCCTGGTCTGTAAAACAGTTGTGTAAAACTTGAACTGTAAAAGCCACAGTTGACTGCGTTAATGCAGAACAGTTGGAAGGGTGGGGAAATCAGTGGCAGGTTGGGGCAGGCTACAGCAATGGTGTCCCTATTTTGTCGACGGGGCTACTTAGTCACACCACCTGCTCCCCCTATTATTTCAAAGGCTAACCAGTCATGGCAATATGGACAGACGGGCGTTTAGCTTCAATACGGTCGACACAGGGCACCAGACGGTTTGAGGGGGAAGTTAAGAAAAGATAAATTAAGTGATCAATAAAGATAAGGGGAACAGGGAAATGGTATGGACAGGACAGACAAAACAAGGGTGCAAACGTGAGTTTAATAATGCAAACAGCTTCTGAATTTATCTTTACTAATCTATATCATTTTCAAAGGAAGTATTTCTTTCCTCCCCATTGGTTACTTGTGTTCCTATTGCAAAACAAGTGCGCACGCAGGCAAGTGTATGATGCTTGCAGCATTGCTCAGTGGTGTAGGCATAAAAGAGAGAGCTGTATGTTTTGGTGGCAGCCAGTTTAACTCCTAATTAATACAAATGTCTAAGTGTAGAGAAGTAGAATTGAGATTTAGGTATGGGAGGAAGAGAACAATCCTAACTATCCCTACAATCCAGAGTAACTACGGGAGCACATAAGAGACATTACGTGTACCCATAGTTACTGAACCACCTAGTGAAAACCTATGGGAAATTCATATTGCAATCCAGAGCAAATTGTTCTTACACTGGAGCAAGGACTCCCCGTAGTTACTCTGGATTGCACCCTATGTATACTCAAAAGTAAGCCCCATTCAGTTCATAAAGCATCTTTAGGATTGCAACCAAAGTATGTTGTTAGAGTAGCTCAGGTGACAGTCCTATGCAGTGCTGATCTCCGTAGGGCTTACTTTTAAGAAGCACTGAATTCCCTGGGTTTTACTTTCATACATAGGCTAGGGCTTCATAGTTTTGAAATAGAGCTGGGTTTGTTAGCTGTTGGGGGCAGTGGATGCAGAAGAGAAAGCTGAGTAATGATGGGAAAAGGAAGTGGAAAGAAACAAGCATTCCTGCTGTGATGAAAAACAGTGACTAACCCTACAATCCAGAGTAACTAGAGGAACACATACAAGACATTTACACTGATGTAGTTATGGCACCAGCTAGTGAAAACCTATGGAAAATAACATATTGAAATCCAGAGTAAATTGTTCTTATGTCGGAGCAAGGACTCCCTGTAGTTACTTTGGATTGCACCCTAAGGCTGCAATCCTAAAGACACTTTCCTGGGAGTAAGACCCATTGAACACAATAGGGCTTAGTTTTGAGTGAACATGGTTAGGATTGTGCTCTAACAGCCTTGTCCTAGCTCAGAGTTAGAACTGAGGAGCCAAAGTTCCACTGTTGTCAATGGCCAGATGGTGCTGGATGGTCTTGGATTGTTGGAGTCAGAATTAATGGGTAAACTCAGAAGTCCTCAGGCTTTATAATGAGGAAAGGGGGCCTCTGACTAGACCTTTTTAAAGGGAATTTTGCATAGATCAACATAGTCTCAATTCAGGGGTTCAGCCTGAATTATTTTTTTGTTCTCAGTTGGTCCTTAGTAAGAGGTATCCTCTCTCATTCTCTCATCCTCTCTGATGTCTCATACTGGGAGGTGAATGTCAAAGAGTGCCCCACACTACCTTGCACTGAGATGAATATCAAGAGTGGTCACCTTTTCAGCAAATCCCCATGCCATCCCACATCATTGAGGAGAGTCTCGCAACCTAATAGGAATAGCCTTGGGATGAGGTGCGAGAGGCTGGAAGAAAGAAATGCAAATCTGCTTTGCAAGATGAATACTTCACACAATTTTCTGTATGCAACCACAGTATCATCCCTTAACTACACTGCATGTGATTTTTTAAAATACACTATCCAGATGTTCTTTGATGGCAGCAGCATTATTTGCTACTAATATAGAGTATGTAGCAATTTACATATAGGTAAAGGTGTCCCCCACAGGTTGTACTGCTAGTTGTGATTGACTGTAGGGTGTGGTGCTCACTGCTCTTTCTAAGCTGAAGAGCCAGTGCCAACTAAAGATGTCTTTGTGGTCATGTGGCGAGCATGACAATGCGCTGAGATGTACAGAACACTTTCCCACTGAGGTGGTACCTACAAATTTTTATCTAATTGCATTTCCATGCTTTCGAACTGCTAGTTTGGCAAGAGCTGGGCAAGGGATGGGAGTTCACTCCATCTTGTAGCACCCAGGTCTCAAACCCTGGCCTGCTGGTTGACAGGCATGGTGTCTTAACCACTGAGCCACTGCAGCCCTAGTAACTTACATGAAAAGGCCAAATGAAATTAGAAAAATACAGTAAGTTTATATGCTGACAATGTTGTATTCAGTTCTGTTACTATGAGCTGCCCGGAGTTTTTCCTCATGGAATTGTGGTACAGAGAAATCTAAATGTATACATCTAACTAAGGCTAGGATCCTATCCAGTTATCTGGGAGTTAGTCTGGGATTCACATCTAGGGGTGTGATTCACAGCATTGGGTCGTAAGTGTTAGAATAAAGTAGAAAAGTCGACTATTCATTTTGATCAACTTTTAGGATCTAATATCAATGTAGAAAATTGTCATACTGCAATTCTTGACATCTAAAATGAAGCTGGCTGACCCATAGGCAGTGGCCCCAGCATCCATCTTACCTACCTAACTCCATGTTTCTCCCTCCCTGGAGTTTAAAAGGAAGTTCAGGATAGAAAAGAAAGTGTGAATGAGATTCTTTCTTTTTTCTTCTAAAAGAAAGTCCTTTTCTATTAGTATTCTTCCTTTCTGGATGCAAAGGAGTGGCACTGGGTGAATTAATGGGTTGCTATATCATGGAGTAGCATATGATAAGGATTCTATGCTGCCATCTAAGGGACTACACTTGAAACCCTGTGGGCATGTTGTTGAAATACTTTGGCATATATAATTTGGCATATATAATTTCATGTGTGAGAAGTTAACTAGCTAACATTGAAAGGAGTAACTGAATGAGAGAAAATTATGCCAAGTTCAAAGGACAAAATTTGTTTAGATTTTCTCTGACAGATCATATAATCAAATGACCACTTGAAATAATTTGCTGCAAAATTAGTGTTTTCAGTTCTGAAATGAGAATTGCTGGACCTCAAGCCCACTAGAACAGAAACATTTCTCCTAATTTCAGATTTGCTGTACCGCTGGTTACGGTGCCTCATCTGATGCTTCAGGAAAGGCACTCTGCATGTACTCAAAAAGCGCTTGCATCTCATTATTTGATATTTGCCAAAGCTAGGCCTCAGTAAGCCAAACCAAGCACCGAAACTCCTTGCTTCAAATTAAGCCGAAGTTAAATGCATTCTTCACCCAGTGTAATAAGTGAACTATTCTTCCAACTGTCATGGCCAATTTTGGCCAGCTGTTGGCAGTTCTGAACTTGATAGTTGATAGAGCAGCCGAACTCATCAGCAAGAGAGGTAGGAAGCAGGGCCCTCAGCCCTTTGGGTAGCTTTTCATTTTATAAAACTCAATTTAGTAATTGCCTTCATAAATTCTCTGATTAATGATATAAATCTGAAGGATTGTTGTCCTTAGCAGTAAAACTGTTTGCTTTAATGAGATATTGTACCATTTTAGCTTGGAGAAAAAGACATGGAACATTAGTGTTCATACATCAGCTTAATGGGCATGTAGAGTCATAAAATGAATCAAACAAACAACTGAGCTATTAAGACGTGTTATAGAATTTGCCACAGTGTGACCATAACATGATTCATTGTGTAGATTTTCTTTTAAAGGTTATTAAGATCTCAGAACAGCAGGGATTTCTAGAAGTATTTATTTAACTGCCGTAGCACTGAAAAGCAGGCTGGGACTGCAATATAATAATTATCACTACATTGATATTACAATCTGAGCAGACAAAAGTCTGCCATTCACAAAGCATAATCTCCCACTAGAGTTTATTAAATCCTTTATGAGCGGACATAATACTGTGGCATGGACTGAGTGAAGAAATCAGTCAGGTACAAGCCTGGAAACTGCTACACAACTGTCAGTGCTGCTGCTCAGATTCTTTCCCAGCCCACCTTATGCTCACAGACTATAACAACCAACTGCGTTCTACCTTTTCTACCCAGCACCAGGGAAATACATACTACCCAATTAAATTTATGCGATTGAGCAAAGAGACAGTCATCCTTTAGGGAGAAACAGGGCAATCTGAACACTGGAATTAGTCCCCCAGACATATTTAGGGACAGCTCAAGCTCCAAGCATGCTGGAAGCATGGGGAAGCATGGCCACACAACTGCTTTGCCCTGCATCATGGGCAGTCTCGCTCCAGTTATATTGCCATACTTCTTTACTTACTTGGTTCCAGCACAACTCAGAACAGATGCAGCAGAAGAATACACTGAAGACACATTCCTAATCAATTTGGACAGCGTAACTTGCCCATCTCCCCATTCCTGTGGTGGTGTGGGGAGGCCGGCACATGTCTGTGAAGTGGCCTAATCCCCTATAAATGACAGAAGTGCCTTATGGCACTTTTGTAGTACCCCCAGGCCAGCACTGAACTTGTGCTGGGACTTGTACTGGCCTAACATTCAAATAGCACTTTGTTCTGCGTTCCTCCCCATGATAACTACTTCTGTGTGAAATTTAACATATGTAATTTTGAAATTTAACATATGTAATTTTTCTCCATGCCATTGTAGACCTTAGATGTAATTTAATCTAGTGGTACTCAAACTGGTGGGTTGTCACCAATTCATGTAAAATTCCTCCATACCTTAAAGAGTATGGGGTCCTTAGAGGCAGCAATGCTTACTTAGGGCTTTGGCAGACGTCAAGATGCACAAGGTCCCACATAACCCTCCACAGGGTTCCCTGATGTTTGAAATGTTGAGGAAAAAGCTATTGCAAAGAATTTCCTCTTTGCAATCACAACAAGGCTGTGCTTTGCAATGATTTATTTTCAACTAGCAAAAAGCGTACCCGCGTTGCAGGATTAAAATTCCCCCCGTATGCCATACCCCACTGCGCATCAACCCCTCATGTGCATCAACCCCCCATATGCATCAACTCCCCATGCACAAAGACCCCCATGCACAAAGTCCCCCCATGTGCAACTTCCCCTGATGCGCATCAACCCTCCATGCTCAACATCCCCCATGCGCATCCACCCCCATGCACATATCCCCATGTGCAACAGTCCCCCATGCGCATCACCCCACCATGTGCATCACCCCGCCATGCGCATCACCCCCCACGCGCAACTTCCCCCGATGCACATCATCTGCCCATGCGCAGAATCCATGCATGCACATCACCTCTCCAGGCGCATCACCTCCACATGCGAACAGCCCCCATGCACAGCATCCTCCCCATGCAACCCCTCCCTCCAAACAACATCCCCCCAGTGCACCAGGCACTGAGCACCAAATTGGATGGATGTTGTATAGTCTTCCATGTTAAGTGTAGGACAAAAATACGCTGCACTCCTTTTCAGCCCCTTAAGGGTTAAATTTCTCCACATCCATTCTTGATGTGACAAAAGGAACACCCTCTCCAAATTTCACACTTCTAGGTCCTGGGATTGGGGCAGAGCATCCATCAGTCACTGAGTCTTCAATGCAAAGTATAGGGAAGAAAACACGTTGCACCCCATTTCACCCCCTTCTGGTTGAAATTTCTGAAAATTGGTTCTTAGTTTCTCCCTCCATCACAGAAGGAACACCTTCCCCAAATTTCACGCTTCTAGGCCTGACAGTTTTGGCAGGGCATTGATGAGTCAGTAATGACAATGAAGATTGGTTTTATAAAACGCATTGTGCCCCTTTTCACCCCCTTCTGGTTAGAATTTCCAAAAACTGGTTCTTAGTGGATCCCTTCATCATGGAAGGAACACCCTCATCAAATTTCACGCTTATAGGCCCAGCGGTTTTGGCTGGGTGTTGATGAGTCAGTGAGGATGATGAAGATGCCTTTTATATATATAGATGTTGCAAGTCTTAGGGATCATTTTGGAGGATAGCATAGGTCCTCAACACCTGCTGCTGCCTGCTTTAGTCCTAAGTAAGTGAAAGCACCTCCTCATTCTCCTTTAGTGTTGCAATCCTGGGGGTAATCCTGCCCTTACCACATCCTGCAAAGACTTGTTTTGGAAGCAAATCTCCTGAAATGTTCGAGAATCACTGGTCTAATCAGTGTGGCATTGAGGCTGCAGTCCTAACCTCCACTTAGGCTGGCCTAAATCCTGGCATATGTCCCGTGCTGACCTGGGGATGTCACAAAAGTGCATTAAGACACTTCTGCCCCACTCCTGGGAGGAGGTTAAGCCAGAACAAAGGCATACACCGATCTCCCCACCCCACCACAGGAATACAGGCCAGGTGAGTTAGGCCAGCCTAAACTGGTAAGAATTGCACCCTGAATTTCCACATATAATTGTACTCTTCTGAGGTGGCAACTGCCACAATCAGCAACATAAAGGTATTCCTTACCTGCAACAGGTGCATGTAGTACCTGTTTCATTCAGAGTTGATGCAGCACATTGTATAACAGCCCAGTCCTATCTGGACAGGAGCAATGGTAACCAAATGCTCACTGTTTTGTCCTGTGTGGGATACAAGCAGGATGATGATCTCGTTGGGGAGATCAAGGACAGTAAACATTGGTAGAAACTAGCTGCTCCAGCTGGCAGCCCAATAGGATCAGGGACCCAATCTTATCCAACTTTCCAGCTGTACCAATGGGGCAATTACTGTATCCTGCAGTGGGGAGTCACAGTGCAATCCTAACCCCTACTTAGGCCAGCACAAGTCCCGGATGGATGGATGGATGGATGGATGGATAGATAGATAGATAGATAGATAGATAGAGTTGACAGGTTAACATTTTATATCTTATTAAAATGTCTGCTATAATGCTTAACACTGGGAACATTTCTTCAGCTGAATATATTATTTGTGTTGTTCGCTGTATGATAAATAACCAGATTTAGCTTTGAGATTTTCCTAAGTGGAGAAGTAGGTTTTCTGTACATTATTGCTGGAGTTGTTGAATATATGGGGGAAATTGTGCTCTCTCTTTCCCCCGCCTCCTGTGTTTTTAATTTTACATCATGGGTAAATCACACACAGAGATTACTCCAGCTGAACAAATAGCATTGGGGTGTACTTTTTCTCTTGGCATTAAAATTATGCATGTCCAGCAAATGCTTATAACAATTGCTTCTTCAGGCACAGAAATTTAAAACCATTCAATTTTCTTGTAAGGAGTCCTCGGCATCTTTTGATGTAGAGGTTGGATAAGCCTAAATGTGGAGAACTAATAAAATAATAAAAAGACTCCAGAGGTGTTTATAGATTTCAATTATCTCTCGCTTTTCTATCCCAGGATTGCACGAGGTTGGAATGTATTGCGCTCTCAAGTAGTACTTGAGTCGAGGCTGCATTTGATGCTGGCTGGTTCACATTCTCCAAGACAATTCCTTTGTGGCTGAATCGCCTTAGTGCGGCCAGTGTACAGAGGTGCTAAGGACTACCCTAGACAAAGCAGGCATGCTTCACAAAAGCAAAGGAGCAAAAGGAAACAAAATTGAATCTCTAGCACCCAACTCCTGAGCAAACAGACAAAACTAATGGATCCCCTCTTGCTCCTCCCATCCAATTACTATGATCCAGTAGAGAGAATATGGTAACATCAGTTCACACAAATTCTAATACTCTTAATCCCTTCCATACATATAAACCTCACATTCACCAACATTACTTCATTACCAAACCACCCAGGCAGACTGAGTGTTGGAATGGACCCACCAGCTGCAAAAACTTGCCTCCTTCAGGTTTTAATCAGCTAATGAGGGATATGCAAATGACAAGCTTATGGGATTATGGTGTGTCTAACAGCAGTCCTCCCCACAGTGATACAGTACTAATACAGGTGTTAGTAAACTGGTTATTCGGCCCCAACTAATTTTGGTCCATTCATGCTGTGATTGTGGTCTTGGCCCCATCATTTGTACCAATGTTTGGGGCCCAGTAGGAGCTCTATTAATACTGTGGTGGGTCTGACATGAACTCCTTGTTACCATATATGATGTTAAAAATCCAGTTGTTTTGGTATTTATGATGCCTCTTTCTTCCCCCCTTGCTTTTCCTGGGAAATTGCCATGAAACAGTCAAAGTGGAATTTAATTAAATGTTGCTTACCATCTATTTGGAGTTTTTCCATGTATTTTATTGGGTAAAGGGGGATGTAGTACTAATTCATTTAACCTCCATTTTCTCTTGGTCATAAACAACCAGTTCTTGTTTTTCAAGCAAAGGGAATATGCTAATCCTGATGGAAAGAACTGCACAGCAGAATTACATAAAGGAATAATGAGCAGATAATGACCATATTATAACACCTGGGCTGGTTGTTTCTGTTGCAAAACATAGCTATTCTTTCCTGCTCTGCTCTAAAATGAAATTGATGGAAGAACTTGTTTTTGTAGCTGATTTTTCTAAAAAATATGACAGTTGGGCAAGTTATTGTGGAAAGCTTGTTTTTAAATCAGACTTTCCAGAGAGTGCTTGTCATCAGATATGCATCAGACTGGGCAGGGGGTTAGGAATAAAAAAATGTGGGTCTGTCATGGGCTTGGTATTTTGGAGTCTCTTTATAAATGATTTGGATGTTGGAATAGTTGGGAAATTTGAAGGTAAATTAAACTGGTGCCTTATGCAAGAGAATAAGAATAGGATAGGTAGCTTATTGAAGAGAACAAGAAAAGGATCTAAGCTGATCTCCACAGAATGGAAACCTAAGAAATGTAAACAAAATGAACTTTTAACAAAGAGAAATGTAAAGTTTTCCCCACTTTGGGTAGGAAAAATCAGATGCACATATGTAAGTTTGGGGATATTCGCCTGAACAGAAGTTTGTATGAAAAGGACCGAGGTGCTTTAGCAGATGAAAAGCTAAGCGTGAGCTAGCTTGTAACACATCTTTAAAGTGAATATAATTTTAAAGTGGACCAACATAAGCATTCAGATCTCAAGAAGTAATGGTGCCACTATTTGGTCAGACCTCACTTGAAATACCTTGGGCAATGTTTTAGATCTGGGGTCTCAAAACCTTTTGGCAGGAGGGCCACATCATCTCTCTGACACTGTGTCGGGGGCCAAAAAAACTAATCAACATTTCAAATTTGAATAAATTGACCTATAAGAATGTAGTGGAGTGGATTACCAGCCTTTTCCAAGGGCCAGATAGAGGGATCTTGAGGCTTGCCGAGGGCTGCATCTGGCCCCAGGGGCGGAGTTTGGAGACCCCTATTCTAGATGTTAAGCTTAGGAGGATTTTGACAAACTGAAGTAGATCCATAGGAAGGCAAAGAGACACCCAATGCTATTCAAAAGTTCTGTGTTGATGAAACTGTGCCAGTGGACTGCATCTGCTCATTAGGGGCAAGTCATGAAGGTCTCTTGAAAGTAAGGGAATGTTTTTTCCTTACTTTAGGGCTGCATTAGAGCTGGAAAGTTGGACAGGATTGGGCATGCTTTCGGTGAGGGGGGGGATGGAGACCACAACCTATGAAGACAGGTTGAAAGCATTCAGTATGTTTAGTTTGGAGAAGAGGTGGTTAGGGCATGACATGATAACTAAATATCTGAGGGGCTATCACACGGAAGAGGGAGCAGATGTGTTTTCATTTGCTCCAGAAGGTAGGATCAAGACAAATTGATTTAAAGTACAACAAATGAATTTTGATTAAATATCAGAATAGAAAGAACTTGTTGATGTTATAAATATCTGGTTGTGCAGCAGTTTAATCTCAGAAGGTGATACTCTCTCCATCATTGGAGGTCTTTAAGCAAGGTATGGATTGCCATCTCTTGGGGATGCTGTAGTTATGGACATTCTGTATTGGCATTGATTTTTCTACTTCTATTGATGAGATCAGAAGAAGACAATTAGAACTGTCTATCCCACATGACAAACCATTGAAAAGTGGAACAGTTTGGTCTTCAGTATCCACAGGGAAATGTTTCTCAAACCTTTTAGCTCTGTGACCTACCTTTTAGAAAAACAGTCTGCCAGGACCCACTGGAAGTGATGTTACAAGTATTTACCTGAATGTAATATGATAATTAATATCAATACCATTACCAAGTAATGCAGTGGCTCAGTGGTTAGGATACTGGGGTTAGAACCAGAGGTGGGCAGATGCCGGTACGGGCCTACTCGCCCGAACTGGATCTTCCCCCTGGGCGGATGTTCGCGATCCGGTCACAGCCATGGCTGCAAGAGCCGCAGGGACCGGTTCTCCAGCGTCCACCAGCGCCGGGTCTCCTGGGGCTCGCCACCAGGAAGCTTAGTGCGCCTGCATCCAGCTCGACGCAGGCGTGCTAAGCGTCCTAGCGCTGAGCCCAGGACGCTCAGTGCGCGTGCGTCCAGCTCGCGTCCTGAGGCTTGGTGCCAGGACCCTCAGCGCGCCTGCGCCTCAGCGCACTAAACGTCCTGGTGTCCTGGCGCCAAGGACGCTTCAGGGGATGCACTGCGCATGCGCCAGGTTTGGCGCATGCGCAGTGCGGCCTGGTTAGGGCCTGCCCCACCCCCTGACTCCGCCCTGCCCCCTGACTTCCGGCCCCGCCCCCTGACTTCCGGCGAACCGGATCTTAAGGGAGGCTGGGCCCATCACTGGTTAGAACTCTGTTTGACTGGAATTCCGATCAGCAGGTCAGCAGTTCAAGACGCGAGTACTGCCAGATAGGGTGAGCTCCCATCCTTAGATCAGCTCCTGCTAAGCTAGCAGTTTGAAACCGTATAAAGGCAAATACATAAATAGGTACCACCTCGGTGGGAAGGTAACAGTGTTCCAGGCACCTCAGCTTATAGTCATGCTGGCCACATGACCATGGAGACATCTTTGGACAATGCTGGCTCTTCAGCCTAGAAATGAGGATGAGACCACTCCCTGGATTTGGATATAACTGGCAGTACAACTTGCAGGGGACACCTTTATCTTTAATATCATGACCAGAAGTTCCCATATAACAACATCAAATTAATTAAAAGTTTACAATAGGCTTAAAATATTTAAGTATTTATTCTTACCTTTCTTATTCCTACCCTTCAAACCCTCCTAAGAACTTGCTGATCTGTTTAAAGAAATTATCCAAACATCCCAAAGACTGTAATCCTATTCACACTTACCTGGCAGTAAGCCCTATTGACTATCATTGTTTAAAGCATATACAAAGGAGCCTGTCAAAAGTATAGATCTATAATACTGCAGTCACTCCCTGCAGTTACCAAATTCCCAGACCTCCTGTAGATAGCAAAACCTGTGGATAATTGAATCTATAGGTTTGGTAATAATGATAATTGAATGATAATTGAACCATGCTGACCTCAGTTGTTGCTTTTGGTATTCAGCAACTTTTAAAATTGAACAGTTTAGATAGCATACATATTTTTAGATTGTGAATCTTTTGGACAGGAAGGCATTTAGTTATTTGATTTGACTTATAAACTTTTTTGTTTTTGAAAAGTTGAATGTAAATATTCTTAATTCTTAGCAACAACAAAGATCACATTAAAAAAATTGAAATATTTCTTTCAGGGAAAGAAAACAACCACCACCCACTATTGTCATTGGTCACAAATCCCCAAGGCCCTTAAGAATCATCTGGCCACAATAAGCATTGACAAGACAGTAGTTGAACAGTTGCAACAAGCTGTATTATTGGGACACCAAACATTATTCCATTATCCCTACAATCCAGAATAACTACAGGACCACGGGAGCACATTTACGTAGACATAGTTACGGCACTACCTAGTGAAAACCTCTCACCCCAAATATCTGGAAGGCTTTGGGATCACTAATAATGATAATGATATAATAATGATAATTACACTCACCCCAGCACATTCTTTTCCAGCAGCTGTCTACTTGGGTTCTTGTGCATCTTTTTAGATTGTGAACTCTTTTGGGACAGGGAGTCATTTGTCATCTCGTTTTCTCTATGGAAGCTTATTGTTATATTATGTTATAGAGGTATAACATGTAATGTTGTATAATATGATATAAATGGGTAATGGGAATGAGTAATGATGACGATGATAATAAAAAATAGCAGATGGGAGGATCAAAAAATAAGGTGAAACCACATTGGAGTGGCGAATCAATAGTTTGTTCCCACCATGGTTTTGATTCAACTGATTTGATCAAGCCATTAAAAACAAAAAAATTCAAAAACTTTTATTTGAAAGTCAGCACATTTTCTTTTTGTTTAAAATAGTACATGAGATTTGAAGAATTTAATCAGGATCAAAACCACAGCAGGGACAAATGACTAAAAGCCTATGTAAACTTCTACAGAGGCTTTTACCCTATTTTGCATACACTACTATCTTTTTGTAATTAAACCTAAACCCTAATCAGGGCAAGGATATTTCTCATTGGACCCTTAGTGTCCAGGTATCTTGAGGGGAAAAATAGAGATACAGTGGCGCCTCATGTAACAAATTTAATTCGTTCCAGAGGCACGTTCTTTACGTGAAACGTTCTTTACGTGAAGTGGATTTTCCCATAGGAAATAATGGATTGGTTCTACAATCTCAAAAATATTCATATAAAAATATTAACTGGATGTAAAAATGATGACAGAACACTGGGATTGAATTCAAAACATGCATTCAGTGTGCATGATCTTATGAAGTCTACTTAGGCTGCAGTCCTAAAGACACTTTCCTGGGAGTAAGACCCATTTAACACAATGGGGCTTACTTCTGGGTGGACATGGTTAGGAGGCTGCAATCGAAGACACCTTCAAAGTGTCTCCCCACTTTCTCCTTCTCTCCATCCTGAGCCTCTCTCTCCCCTGCTCCCTTCTGGCTGGCCCTGAGCTGCTTTCCTCTTCTCCACTGCTCTTCTCTCCCTCCGGCCACAGGAGGAACAGTGCAGAAGTGGTGCTTTCACTATGGGCAGGTGTGCTCGGCAGCCCTGACACATTTTAAACAGGCTGCCGGCCAGCGCATTTGCCCCAACTGCCAACGAATGTGTTCTTTATGTGAAGCACTTTCTTTACGTGAAGCAGAATCCTAGAGAAATTTTTGTTTTTTACATGAAACATACTTTACATGAGGCGTTCTTTACGTGAGGAGCCACTGTATTTCAATAGAGCGTCTATTCAACATTGTTGTCATTCTTTTGTCCTATTAAGAATTCCTGTTTCTCAACCTAAATATCATTAATCTGTAATGGGCAAGTCTTCAAAGGCAGCACCATTTAGGCATCTGAACTCTGCCTAATGTAGACATAATTGAAAAATACAGTTTCCTATATGTTTGAGCTAGGGGGAAAAAAGCTAGGAAAGGATGATCAGGAGCGTATATGTCTAACCTACCGTTTAAGGAATTAGTGGAAACATCAGAAAGGTTGAAAAAGAATGTGTAGAATTACCTTTATAAAGCTGCTGAGGTCAATCAGTCTAATAGCATACTTGTGGCATGTCTTCTACAAGGAGACTATTTTAAGAAGAATCCCTCCCACATGGCAGTATTAAGGGTCAAAGGTTAACTGCTGACCGACTATGGGAACAAGGTATTATTCAAAGTTAGGTACTTAAAACATTTGCTTGAGGACTTATCAGTTAGACTTGTTTGGAATCAGATTGTTCCCAACAGGGAAAGTGTTTAGAAAGGGAGAAAAGGAATTTGGAGATTAAAGAACTGAAGAAAATCCTACAGTATTTTCTCACTGTACAATCTGAAAGGTACTATTAAGGCAGGGGTTCTTAATCTTTTTAGGACTACAGACACCCAGTGGATCAATATCATCCCCCATTATATGCTATTAAATACCTGTAGTACTTCAAAATACGTCAAAGGCTTGGTCATATCTGTCATATGGATAGCTAAGAATGCATCAATCAGTACTGATAATGACAATAGTTAATGTCATCTAACAATTAACTGCTCAGAGTTCAAGTTCCAGACCTCCACTGTTTGGTTCCTTTACTACCAAGAGTAGTGTTGGTATTACCTGTTGTTGTTGTTTAGCTGTAGTGTTCGACTCTTTGTGACCCCATGGACTGCAGCATGCCAGGCTCCCCCTCCTCCGCCAGCTTCCAAAATCCATCCTAATTCCTGTTCACTGCCTTGGTGACACTATCTAACCATCTCATCCTCTGCTGTCCCCTTCCCCTTTTGCCTTCAATTGTTCTCAGCATCAGGCTCTTTTCTGAGGAGTCCTCCCTTCCCATAATGTGGCCAAAATATTTGAGATTCAGCTTCAGTATTTGTCCTTCCAGTGAACAGTCAATGTTGATTTCCTGCAGGATGGACTAATTTGATGACCTTGCAGTCCAAGGGACTCTCAAGAGCCTTCTCCAGCACCATAACTCAAAGGCATCTATTCTTTGGTGGTCATCCTTCTATAGGGTCTATCACTCATACATTACCACAGGGAAAACCGTAGCTTTAACTAGATGTATCTTTGTCAGCAAGGTGATGTCTCAACTTTTAATTAAGGTTGTCTAGCCCTGTCATAGCTTTCCTCCCCAGAAGCAGGTGCCTTTTAATTTATTGGCTGCAATCATGATATGCAGAAATCTTAGAGCCCTGTTGTGACAGTCACAACATCAATTTCTTCCACTTCTATTTGCTGTGAATTGATGGGACCAGAAGCCACAATCTTGGCTGTTTTAATGTTTAGTTTTAAGTCATGTTTTGCACTTTCTTCTTTCACCATCATCAAGAGGTTCCTTGAGTCCTCTTCATTTTCTGCCATTATAGTGGTATCATCTGCAAATCTGAGGTTATTGATATTTCTCCCAGCAGTCTTAATTCTGGCTGTGATTCACCAAGCTCAGCCTTTCTCATAATGTACTCTCCATATAAATTAAATAAACAAGGTGACAATATACAGCCTTGTTGCACTTCTTCCCCAATCCTACAAAGTCAGCTCCAGCAACATGTGAATCGTGAACTACCTGCTGGTTTCCGAAGCTGGTTTTTGAAGCGGCAGAAGAACAAATTGCCAATATATGCTGAATTATGTAGAAAGCAGGGGAGTTCCACAAAACACCTACTTCTGCTTCATCAACTATACTAAAGCATTTGATTGTGTGGATCATAACAAATTGCAGCAAGTTTTTAAAGAGATGAGACTACCACATCATCTTATTGGTCTCCTGAGAAACTTGTACGTGAGCCACGAAGCAACAGTCAGAACCAAATATGGAACAACAGAGTGGTTTAAAATTGGGAAAGAAGAATGACAAGGGTGTACTGTCACCTTGTTTATTTAATTTATATGGAGAGCACATTATGCTAGGCTGGATGAATCACAAGCCGGAATTAAAATGGCATTTTCGCAACAACTCCAGGTTAGCACAGGACTGGAGGTTAGGAATCCATCCTGAGACTTTTTAGTTTTTAATATATTGCTTTATTTTAAAAATAAAAGTTTTTAAATTTATCTCTATTTTTAAAATTTATTGTTCACTGCTTTGGGTGCCCTTCTGGGGTGAAAGGCAGAATACAAATAAAATAAAATAAAATAAATTACCATCAGTGAAATGCTTTATACACTGCCTTGTATAAAGTAAATTTACATCTAAATTAACCGTGCCTATTTATGTGTATAATTCATCCTAATTCAATAATATAGTTCTGAAGTCTCAGACCCATTTAAAGCTTTGAAATCCCTAATCTAGAGAAAGGTGGGTAATAATCATAATAATGAAAAGTAGAAAGATAAGTTTGTTATTTGATAGTGCTTGATAGAACACTTTGTGAATAGCAATTTGTGTCATTCTAGCGAGTTGTAAACAGTTTGTCCACCTCCTTTACCCACAAACGGAAATCTCCCTTCTCCCAATTCCCTGCTCTCAGTCTAAGCTACCCAAATTGGGCACTTGTGACTGCCTTCTAAGAAGATTATCAAGCCAGATGACTCAAACACCAGTGGTACCAATTAGTCACCATTCAATATTAATAAACACTATGATGATAACAAATAAAAAGATTGATTCTTCAGATGCAGGAATCATTTTAATTAATTTAATCCTTGCTGAAAGATCAGCTGTGCACAGTCCGGCTTGCTAGCGGGTGTCATTTATCCTTCCTTCTCCCATCACCTAAAGCCGGTGAATATGATCAGTAACCAACACTTAAGAAACAATAAGAAACAGATTGTACTGTCAGGCTTCATTAAAGATCATCATTAGTATTCCAATTTGGAAACAGTCAATCTATGCTAACCTTTTGCCCATTCTTTTGGGGTGCTTTTGTGACATTTGGTTCAGCTGCCAAATGTAAAATAATAATAATAATAACCATTCTGGGAGAATGGAACGGATTCTTCTTGATGCCTGTCAGCCAGAAGCTTAAGGATGAAGCTCTGGGGAAACAAATATTGTGTCACTACTTTTCCTAAATGATACAACGTGCAGCTGCTTAGGACTGAGATTTTATAGACAATGGGCATTTCATAAAACACTTAATGAGTACATATGGAACTGGTATTGGTGTGGTGCTTTTTCATGACTGGAGAGCCTAAAGAGTGGAAGGGGTTCTGCGCACTCTTTATTCTTGTTGAGCATGTTGGCAAGGGAATGATGGAGACAGCACATGGGAAGGATTCCAGTTCATAGTACAAGATGTGTGGGATGGCACTCCCGCATTTAAAAGAGGAAGAAATGGCACTGAAAGCCTAATATGCACTATGCTGTGGCATGCCTAAATTCAATACTAGTGACAGTCTCCAGCTGATGCTTACAGAGGTACAATATAACAACATTCAACAGTAAAAAACCTCCCCCTTTCTAACATTTCAAAGGTGGCCCTTTTGCCAACTTTTCCTCAATGGCTGTCCTCAATTGCCCCCCACCCCAACTCTTCTCCGCCTGGCCTGTTATCAATTGGAATGTTGACAGTTGGAATGTTGACAGTTGTATCTCCTCAGCCTTTTGATGGACATGGAAATTTGGCCAGAAGATGTGGACACAAGGCTTTTATTCAGAAAGATGTGTATACATGCACATCCTAATCTTGCAAGTGGTTTGTGTCAGAAGTCAGCTTCCAAATGTGTATCCTCCTTCACTTCCACAAATGTTTACAAGACATTTCTAATTTTTCTCAGGGTGAACAATTGCAAAATAGCAAATGATAGAAGAATATGAAATAAAGACAAAATGGAGGCACATTTTGCTGGGATGATGAGCTTCATGCACCCAGAAAAAAAATAATTCTCTGGATAGTCAGATTTGTTAGCAAGTAGAAGGAAGCTCATGAACTTCTACAAAGCAGCCCCCTGAAAATCCATTCCTGCGGAGCAGGAGAACTCCTGAACATGACAGTACAGGCAGAGGTGGGCAGATGCCCGTTCAGGCCCACTTGCCCGAACTGGATCTTCTCTTTTCCCTGACGCTGGCGAATGACGCATGGTGAACTACTCTAGCTGGAGGAGACATACTGCGCACACGCCGACCCCTGAGGCTGGTGCTTGCATAGTGCGTCTCCTCCAGCTGGAGGAGACACACTGCACATGCGCTGGGGGTTGGCGCATGCGCAGTGTGCCGGGGTTGGCGCCCCTAGCCCCGCCCCGGCCCCGCTCCCTGACCCTAACTCCGCCCCTGACCTGGCTCCGCCCCAACTTCCAGCAAGCCGGTTCTTGGGGGAGTTGGTGCCCACCCCTGAGGACAGGGCACAATATCTGCTACATATGTGAGAGCAGTAGTAGACACTAGACTTTTAATGATTCTGCTATTTATTTCTTACTACCCACTGTAGAGTTCCAAGGAAGAAAGATATATCAACAGTTATATCAGCTAAGCCCAGTACAGAATTCTACAGCAAAGTGAAACTATTTCCTTTTGAACACAATCCTAACCATGTCTATTCAAAAGTAAGCCCCAATGTGTTCAATGAGTCTTACTCCCAGGAAAGTGTCTTTATGATATTGCAGTTTGTCTACATCAGGGATCTCTAAACCTTTCAGCCAGAGAGCCACATCAAATATCTGGCGCAGTGTCAAAGACTAGGAAATAAATTTTATACAAACGAATTAGTGATAAAACATGAATAAATTGGATAATGAATGGGCTAAAATTTCCAGGATTTCTCCAGGCGCCAACACACATCACAGAAATAAAGCAAATAGGCTGCAATCCTAAAGATACTTTCCTGGGAGTAAAACCCATTGAACATAATGGGGCTTATTTTTGAGTAGACATGGTTAGGATTGTGCTCAAAATACCCCCCTTCTCCAACCTCCTAAGCACTTTCTAAGGCCTTTAAGCACTTTCTGAGTTGGAGAGGAAGTGTGGAGGAGATAGTGGAAAGATTTTAAAAATCATTATATTTTCATTCAATAATCCTTTATATTTTCTGTTTCTCCCTAAAATCTTGTCCGTTTCAGTCATGCAATGAGGACTGGCATCCAAATCATGAAATACTTTTATGTAGAAGGAAATCCCATTTTATCAATAAGACTCACTACTGAGTAATCATGCTTGGAAACTTTGGTTTGAGACTTTAATTTCTTTTTCCAGAACTCAGACCTTGGGATCACTGCAGCACAGATGGATTCCTAGGTTAGAATTGTACTGCCCTCCTGTGGTCCTCAGTGGAAATTACAGTGTTGAATGCTTTGTAAGTGAATCAAAGACTTTTTTCATTTGTATGCCAGTGAAAACTGATATATTTATTATTTTTATTTATTTAATTAATTTATATCCCGCCTTTCCTCCCCTGCAAGGGGGAGCTCAAGGTGGCTGACATCAGGGAATAAAACATCATTTTATTCCCTGGGTGCAGTAGGGTGCAATCCTAACCATATAGGGTGCAATCCTAACCATGTCTACTCAAAAGTAAGGCCCATTGTGTTCAATGGGTCTTATTCCCAGGAAACTGTCTTTGGCTGCAATCCTAAAGACATTTTCCTGGGAGTAAGACCCATTAAACACAATGGGCCTTACTTTTGGGTAGACATGGTTAGGATTGTGCTCATAGTCAGGGTGACCATATGTCATAACAAAAAACAAAAAAAAGGAAGAAGACAATGACCCCCAAAGTGTAGAACACCCAAGAAAAATATGTACCATGACAAAATAAAAGCTAAAAACCCTCCTATATGTTGCTTTCATGTGCTTTTAAAAAACATAATGTTTTATTATATTTAAAACTATTAAATTTACAGTGCAATCCTAAGCATGTCTACTCAGAAGTAAGTCCCATTGTGTTCAATAGTACTTGCTCCTCAGAAAGTGTGGTTGGGATTGCAGTCTTAGAGCACAATCTTAACCATGTCTATCTAAAAGTAAGCCCCACTGTGTTGTCTTATTCTCAGGAAAGTGTCTTTAAGATTGCAGCCATAATTTGTTAAACAGATTTTATTAATAACAAGAGGGGCTACACTCTGCCAACTTACAACAAAAAGAAGGACATGGAAGGTTTTTTTACAGTACATAAGGCTAAAATCCAGGACATGTCCTGGGGAAACGGGGCATAATGTTACACTGGGTATAGTCCTCCCCCGACATAATAACAGTTTGTTTTGTGACTTTACCAGCTTTGTGACAATACCAATACTTTGTTTTGAGACTTTCCTCTGAAATAGTTGCTGGTGTATCCACACAGCTGGATCATAAAGTTACGATGTAACTTTATGATTACATTAGTTGGATTACATTAGCTGGATGTAAAGTTACGATTACACAATTTAACTGTACAGTAGCTTTACGATTACATTAGCTGGATGTAAAGTTACGATTACACAGCTTAACTGTACTGTAGCTTTCCTTTGCACTTTAACTCACAGTGCAACATCTTAAGAAATATGCATTTGTAAACTTATACAAAATTTATATATTTATATATTTAAAGCATTCCTGGCCAAGCATTGTAACCCTTGCATGTAAGTTCAACACTGGAATACACAATGCTTAATTCCTAAATGGAGAGGTTCCAAGAGTCATGCTTCTTGCCTGGGAGACCTGCCAGATTGCCAGCAGGTTTCACATCTTCCAGTACAGTTCCTTGGAAGCTCCTGCTGAATCCTAAATGGAATGAGATAAGTAATTGTGGCCAATCTTGAGTAATCACTCTCCAAATGTTCAGAAGCACTTGTGTTTCTTGCCACTTCATATATCCCAAAGATCCAGCTCTTGCACTGAAATTCTGGGACTGACTGAGCCTGGATTCAAGTGAAATGAATGAAGTCTCTAGAATAATGGCCAAGTATACACACGTATGCAATGGTAGAATCCTGTGTTGGTAGAGAGTGCTGTTACACTTTTGGGCTGCAGACAGGAGATACCAGAGGTTTCACAAGGATATGTGTCATCCAGTGCAAGAGCTCATTGAATCACTTCTATGATCACTGGCGTCACCAGGGTAGTGCAGGGGGTGTGGCCCTCACTGGGTGATACTCCCAGGGGAAGTGACACGCAAGGGGGGTTGTGGCACCGCAAAAAAGGAACTTTGCGATTGTGTGCACTACTCCATAGTGCCATATGTCGTAGGATTCATCTTGGACAGCAGAGTCCAATGCAACAATCCAATTTGAAATAGCACCTTCCAAGCCAAAGTTATGGCCAAAAAGGCCCCAAACCCTAAAATTTGCATATTGCAGCTTTACTCACAAGTAGGTGAACGTGCCTTAGTCTGCCGGAAAGCAAAGGACAGGGACACCTGATCCAAGGAACAGAGCCCCCAGTATCACCCCAGGAGGAAGTTCCCTCCTATAAAGCTCCTCTTTGCAAAACTGCAGAGTGGCAAAATCAAGCAATACTTGATCAAAAAGTACTGGCTGAACACAAAGAATATTGAAGAAGCAATGGAAATTGTGAGACAACAGATAACAGCAACAGCCAGAAAAATTGAAAGATATGAAGCCAAAATCATCCAGTATAGACAAAATCAAATGTTCCAGTTGGATCAAAGGCTGTTCTACGAGAGGTTGAATCAAAAAGCAGATACAAAGTTTAAAAAAATGAGAAAAATGCAACTACTCAACTCTGGAAAAACTTGTGGGAAACTGAGAAAGATTACAACAGAAGTGCTGGGTGGATAAAAGAGTTTGAAGAACAATTCTCCAAGAACAAAATGGAACAGATGGAAATAATGACTGAAATGATCAGACAGAGAGTGAAAAGAGTTAAAAAAAACACTTCTGGTTAAAAAGAGTTAAAAACACTGACACATATCCTTATGAACACCTGGTAATGATCAACTACATGGATTTCAGCTCAAGTACCTGACTAGCCTGAACAATTTAATGAAATGCTATGAAATGCTATGAACAGCCAGTGGTTAACAACTGGAAAAAAAACTCCTAATAGAGAAGGATCCAGCAAAAGGGATCCAGCGAAAGGGATAGCACCAGGAAACTACAGACCAATAATATGTCTACCCACCATGTTCAAGCTGCTGACAGGCATTATTGCTGACAGGACTCAAGATTACTTGGAAGTAAATAACATCTTACCAGTGGAGCAGAAAGGCAATAAACGGAGAAGCAGGGGCACAAAAGATGAACTCCTGATTGATAAAATGATATTGGAGAATTGTAGAAGCCGAAAAACCATTCTGCACATGGCTTGGATTGACTATAGAAAAGCCTTTGATTCATTGCCACACAGTCGGATCATAAAATGTCTGGAGTCCATCGGGATCAGCATAAATGTCACAAATTTCACTGAAAATGCGATAAAACTCTGGAAGACGGAATTATTTGTAGCCAATGAAAGTTGTGGACTTGTCAACATTAGATGGGGAATCTTCCAGGGGGACTCATTGTCATCGCAACGATCCCTTTGTCAGTGATCCTACAGAAAGCAAATCTGGGTTACCAAACAGCCAAAAATTCACAGAAAATTTCACACCTATTGTACAGGGATGATTTGAAGCTCTATGGAAAGTCAGAAATAGAAATCCAGTCATTTGCCAATACAGTCTGACTCTTCAGTACTGACATCAACATGGAGTTTGGCCTGAAAAAAATGAGCCACTGTGGCACTACAGAAAGGGAAAATCACAGAAAGTGATGGCATTGAAATGCCAAATGGTCAAACCATTAAATGCCACCAACCTGAAGCCTACAAATACCTGGGCATACTGCAGCTGGACGGGCATGGAAAAAACTGTGTTCAGTATGTCAAGCACAGGCATGGAAAAAACTGTGGTCAGCAAAGAATATATTCAAAGGGTCAGAAAAATTTTGAAGAGCAAATTGAATGGTTGCAACATTTTAAAGGCTATAAATACCTGGGCCTTACCTATAGTTAGGTATACTGCTGGCATTGTATACTGCTGGAATACCCTTCATGTTTAGCGTAGGATAGGATCACATTGTTCCAGCTTCAGCAAACCTGCTGAAGCTGGAACCTAAATCTCTCTTTCACTCCTTGCTCGCTCACTGCTGTTTTCACTTTTTTCATTTCATATTGTGTGTTATACAATACCCAATATACAGTATAAATTTAATATTGTGTGTTATCTTGTGTTTCATGTATTGTGTGTTATACAGCATATGCCAATGTTTCTCATTTTGGATTGCAGAGGTTCAGAAGCAAATCCAGTATCCTACCTTTTACTCCCTGACTGGATCCTTATATAAAAAGAGCAATTATGGTTTATACAGAGACAGCCCAATCCAGAATAGCCCTTGGCTTGCCCTATCTATCTCTAGGGTGGAGCAACTACACGATGATCCACCCTAGTTATTCTGGAAAAGGCTTGGGGCAGAGCAAGGCAACTTGGGGTGCCCCAGGAGAGGTGGACCTGCTCTGCCTAACTGGGGCAGCCTTGGCAGCTCAGGAGAGGCATGTGGAGGTCATGTTTAGCACTGCCTCGGGCAGAGCATTTACTCTGTATCCAGAGCCTGTTTCCAAGTCAGAAATTCCCTCTTCCAGCTCCTCACAGTTATACCACCTCAGGAGCAGGTTTTGTAATGAGTAGACCCATAGGAGTCCATTATAAGGCCTGAATAAGAATGACAGTGTTGACCAAAAACCTAAATTCTCAGCCAGCCTAGCTGCAACCTCTGCCTCTCAATCTCAGGATATGGAACAACTACAGCTGCCCACTAACCTGGGGATACAGCAGGCCACTCCAACCCTCCGTTAGAAGAACTGTAGCTGTAACTGGTTATCAGGAACTGCTGGACTTCCTTATAATGCAGGCACCACAGCTGTTCCTTGTTCAGTGTGATCTGAGGGGGGGTCTCCTCTGTCGCAAGCCCACTGACTTGGTGCCTACTCCATGCTATGGAGCAATTGGGGCAGCCCAGGCTTCCTGACTCTCTGGATGCAGCATAACTTTCTGCTCTGGATTCTGAATTATTGGGCAGCCCAGCTAGGGCTCTCCTCACTGCACTTACTCTGACTGTGCCCTAATTCTATTTGCTTTTTTCCATTCTAGGGGTTCTTCATCTGCGTCTTCTCAATTTTTGTTTCTACTCAATTATTTCTGCTCTTATTGCTTTGGTTCCTTTGTCCGCAGTAGCTGTTCAGTATCCTACCTTTAGGTGCTGCAATTTGATCTTTTTGCTCTAGCAAAGTTAATGTACTGCAAGGTTTCTGTGCAGAGATCATCTTTTTTGAGCTGGATTCCTATGCTGCCTGCAGGGGGTAAGCACTTCCTGCATTGCCTGAACCTGCCACAAACATTGGTTTAAGACAAAACAAGAAGACAAATGATCCAGAAATTGACCCATCTGCCCAGCTACGTGGCTGCTCTGCTAACGGTGCTAAATTAAAGGAGCATCAAGTCCATGGTTAACAAAATATCTCTGCAGCTTTTTAAAGGATGGTGCATCATCACAGAAGCCTGGAGCAAGGGAAAATAAATGACAACCACCACATTCTCATAGGACCATTGATTTTAATGTATCTGAAAACTTAGTGCAGGTATCACTTAAATTGGATCACAGTATAATAAGCTTTCAGAAATATTCCTTTTTTTAATGTATAGTGGAAATCCTGGAATCCAGCACTGTTGGGATCTAGCTGGTACAGATTATCAGATAGGTTGGAGAACCAAGGCTGGATCAGTTTTTGATTGGTTGAGCAATAAACTGACCCTGGAGGGTGTGGGGAATGTGAAGGATGGTAGGGAACCTGGTGTGTAATCATTGGGCAGAAGTGGTGCTTGATTGCAAGTATAGATGGCTCCTCTTATGCCTTCTGGCAGGGTTGGTGCATGGGCCAGTGGGGTGTGGAGCATTTGGGGTCTGTTATGGACAGGACACTGCTGATGTCTACTGGGTGGTTTTAATAGCTCATAGTGATCTCTGGGCCTTGGCCACCTAGATGGAGGATTATCAAGGTAGTCCATATCCTGATAGTCTCTGTGATTGTCCACTCTCCCACTTGGGTCCATGGACAGGGTAAGGTCCACAGGTGGGAGAAATGAGCCCAACGTCAGGCCTTCAGGTAAGTAAGACCAGGGAGACAGGAGTGGCATCTCAATAATAGCATCTTTACTTACATCCATGATGGAGGTTCAAGCTTGGAAAGTTACTTAAACAGGTAGATACAACAGGTAAGTATTGTCACTTAACTCAAATAAAAGGTAAGTCCAAACAGTCACAAGCACAACTTAACATCACATATGGGGGTCCCGGGAAGGGGTACGCGGCACCAGTCTCTTAGCCTCTTTCCCGTCTCGCCACCTTCTTCTCATCTCCCTCCCTGCCTGCCCTTCCCGCACTTTTTCCTTCTTTTACTCTCTCCAGATTCCCTGCTCCAGTGAAGGGTTCCACCACTCCGATCTAGGAAGGGATGGCACCTGCTTCCACCATGCTGATGCAGTATCCAGTTGGGGATACCCTGGCAGCTTCCCCTGTCTGTCCTCGGGGCTCAGCTTCCAAGTCATCCCCCTCGCCAGCTTCCTTCTCCACAGGGGGCGTCATGGTGTCACTTCTCTAGGTGGGGTGGCCAGGGCTTCTGCCCCTCTCTCTTCCTCTCCCTTGGCACTCTCCTCTGTACTGTCCATACTTCTAATTGGGGGAGGTCATCTCCCAGATGTATATACTGGCCGGCATTGGCATGGGTGAGTGTCCTCATCCGAAAAATGAGGATTGTAGCGAAGGACAATTCTAACCATGTCTACAATCCTAACCATTGTGTTCAATGGGTCTTACACCCAAGAAAGTGTCTTTAGGATTGCATCCTATCCTAACGCCATACTTACATATTTTCTAATTCCAAATTTACAATAACACTCCATTCTATTAAGTTTTTTCTTCTAATTAATATGAAAAACTGCATAGTGGAATGAAAATTTGCAACTTCTGAAAATTGATCTGAAGTGGACATTTATTCCACTTCATTCTAAATGTGATTACATATTTACCCTAAGAGTTTCTTACATAAACAAGTCTCATTTACTAATGTACAGTATCACTGATGTAAGATTACAATTTTTTCTTGAAATTTGGATTCATTTAATCAAGGGTATCCAGATCCTGGCCCAAGGGCCAAATGTAATCCTTCATGCAGCCTGCAGCAAGCCCCTTCCATCTGGCCCATGGGCAAGCTTTGTAATCCTCTGAAGGAGAGTTCTGCTTCCTGCATCTCCAGACGGTATTCTGAGGACTGGGGAGGCTGCATCTACGTCCTCCATGTATGAAAGTGCTTATGAACTAGTTTGAAAAAATTCTTTCTCTCTGTGTTAGAAAGGATTTGCGAACTGATTTGAATTCATTCATGAGTTCCATCTTTAATATATTCATTTATGTAAATTTATTCAAATTTGAAATGTAAATCAATTATTTTTCCTTTGGCTTCCAACACAATGTCAGAGGCATGACGTGATCCTCCTGCCAAAAAGTACATACACCCCTAACTTAGAGCATATGAAGCTGCCTTATACTAAAATCAGACTGAAACCAGCCCTAAGCATCCCTACTCAGCAGTCCCATTAAAATCAATGGCGATTACTCACAAGAAAGTGTGGGTAGGATCGCAGCCTTAGCTTATTATTATCAAAACAGATTTCTGGAGGCTCTTCAGGTTTTTAGTCAGAACTTTTTTCTCTCTACTGTAGCTTGTGATTTAACCAGGGGCCTTCAAGATCCAAAGTGTGTACTCTATCACTGAAATCCAATTTTCCCTCTATTATTTTCCCATTTTGTATTCTACATTCACACATATTTATACTTAAAAACAGATCTGTAGTGTACTATACTTGACATTTACATTCAGCAGTATTATTTCTGATGCTCATGTGCTATTAAGATAATTACAGCGGGTGCAATCCAGAGTAACTACGGGAAGTCCTTGCTCCGGTGTAAGAACAATTTGCTCTGGATTGCAACAGGAATTTCCCATAGGTTTTCACTAGGTGGAGCAGTAACTACGGGTACACGTAATGTCTCTTACGTGCTCCCGTAGTTACTCTGGATTGTAGGGTGAAAGAATTTTTTCCTCAGTTCTTACTGGCCTTACAAATAGACTACTGCTATGCTATTTTTTAATGTACTGTATATCTTTAAAATCCTTCTCAATTTAATAGTTAACCTTAAAAAATATTCATTTGGAAGGGAACTTCAACAAAATTAGTTTTTTCCTAAAGTTTTCTACTGAAATGTAACGTTAGGGTCATTGGCTACCTTTGGTATTTGAAGTTTTGTTCTCCCAGTTACAGTGTTAAGTGTATCGTCCAGCAAGGAAAGGGAACAGAGGAAATAAACCGGTAAAAATTTAGCATTTTAAAAGAACAAACGCTTCTAATCAGTTTGGGAGCTCAGTGGATTTGTGAAAATGTTTGGGATTAACAGGCTATTGATAGCTAATAAAACAATATTTAGCTTTGTCTGGGGAACAACAGTGGAAAAAGGTGTGGGCACCTTGTCAAACAGGACCCATTGAGGAAGGATGATGGGTGAAGTGTGGGGGTCGGAGCGGCAGCATGGGTGCCCATTCTTCAAGGAGAACTTGTCAGTTGTTAGTAAGGCCATTGAAAGGAAAGACGCCAGCATCTGATGGCTGGGGTAGTATTGAGGCAGGTTAGCTGACTAATCAGATTGAAAAAGTCCCATGGTATTTATGTCACTTTAATTTGCCTCAAACAATCGAAGACGACAGCACTCTATTAAGGAAAGCTTGATCCAGAACTAAAGCTAAATAAATTAGGGTCTCAGTTTAATCAAATTATCCTTTTACTGGCCTTGGATTAACTCAGAGAGACAGCGTCGGTCTAGGGACTTTTGATTGGCTGGCTAATTTTAAAGAAGCCAATATGAAGAATGAGAGATTTTACACACAAATACTAACTATAATACTTCAAACAACTCTCTTCTTTTCCTTTTAAATACTGGAAATAATGCATGTGTAAGAAGAATTAGTATTTTTTTGTAAGGCAAGAAGCTTCAGGTTTTTTCAGTATAATTTACTTGAATTAATTCAATTTAGCTGAATTAAATAAGGTTTAAATACAGCTTTTCCCACTTTTGTACGGAGCTCTTGCTTTTCATTACATTTGGCATGTTGTAATGGCTATTCATTAAAGCAAGCTAAAATGTATCCTGGCTGCTATAGGTCCCAGAAGTGTACAATAACTTCATAGCACACTCTGTTCTCTTTTCAGTAGGCTTCTTTAAAACATATATAAAACCAAAACTGCTGATTAAAAACCACCCTCAAAATTCACCATAAGAAATAAAAATAAAAGTTGTCTACTCTTTCTTTGGTAAAGTATAGTATTGTATAATGCTTTTAAAACCTGTACTATTTAGCCCACAGTCCCTGAAATGGTCTTGCCCTCCATTTTTCTTGCATGCTACCAGAACAAGGCATAATAATGGCCTTATCCGGAATTTTTGCTCTTCAGCCAGAATTGAATGCAAAATCAATGCAGCTCTTCAAATGAAACTGGGTGTATCTAGAAGCCAAGGACAGCTTCAATAATCATATTTCTCTGAAATAGTTCAACATTGCAATCTCTCAGTAAATACTCTTCTCTTCCAGTTCTTCCCTTCCAACTTCAACTTCCTAAAAATAATTTCTGTACCTTAATGCTTATCTCCTCTCTTTGTCAGCTGCTCCTTTTGGCAGGAATCTATGTACAGAGTGGGACAAAAGTAGGCTGACCCTTAATAGGTATGCAATTTACATTTTTAAAAACATTTTTTAAAACAATCATATTTGTTCGATACTGTTTACAGTATGTACATTTCCAAAACATAGAAAAAGGATATAGAATACTGGTTTGGAATTATTGTTTGGAAAAATTAGATCTAAAATTTGAAACCAATAGTGAAACAACTGTAAGCCTACTTTTGGCCTATATACCGTATATAGAACTGAAGTCACTAACTGACTGACTGATGAATGCCCTGCCAAAACCGCTGGGCCTAGAAGCATGAAATTTGGGGAGGGAGTTCCTTTTGTGACATGAACACCCACCAAGAACTGATGTTGAGAAATTTAACCCTTAAGGGGGTGAAAAGGAGTACAATATGTTTTTGTCCTATACTTAACATTGAAGACTATCTGATCAACATCCAGCCAGTTTGGTGCTTCCTGCCTGATTCATTGGGAGGGAGGATGCACTGAGGGGATGTTGTGCAGGGGGGTTGATGCACATGGGGGATGTTGTGAGAAGTGTTGCTATGGGGCTGCGCATGGGGGAATGATGCACAATGGGGGTTAATGCGGATGGGGGTTGATGTGCATGGGGAAGTTGATGCACATGGCGGCTGATGCCCATGATGCTCATGGGGAGATGTTGTGCACAAGACTGATGCACATGGGAAAATGATGTGCATGGGGGTATGGTGCACATGGGGGGGTTGATGCGCATAGGGGCTGATGTGCACAGTGGTGTTGCACTTGGGGATGTTGTGCATGGGGAATGATGCACATAGGACTGTTGCACATGGGGGTTTGATTCACATAGGGGGTTTGATGCCTATGGGAGTGTTGCGCATGGGGGGGTGTTGCGCATGGGGTGTTGATGTGCTTCAGGAGGTTGATGCGCATGGGAGGGTATTACACAACGGGGGGATAGTGTAAAGGGGTATTTTACTCCCACAGTGTGGTTATATTTTGCTAATTTTAAATAAAACTGTCCCTTCTCACTCTTTTTAACAAGTGTGAAAATTTCAAAGGAGACCTAGAAAAAAACCATTTGTGCATCATACGTATTTTTTATCACAAAACTGGAAGTTGGTTATGATCACTTCAGAGAGCTGTTTTGAGGCAAAGAGGTCCAAGGGCTGCCACACTCTGTAAATTAAACAAAAACAAACATCATTTTGATGACAACATGATCTTGTAGGGTGCTGTCACTGATGTTGTCCCACACCACAACCATTTTTACAGAACCCCCAATTTTCTGAGTTTGTGAATCTCTGTTCTACCATATTGTGAATTGTTCCTCATCTCTTTCCTCCTTTTTGTAAAATGTTTGGTATTGCACCCTGGCCATGCACAGGGTGTACATACAATGTGTGCTGAATAATGTGTGCAGAATAATGTGCGCATACAGTGTGTGCAGAATAATATACTGTATATGGCAGGGGTGTCAAACTCATTTCATACAGTGGGCCACATTAGCATTAATGGTGTCTCCCGAGGGCAGCAATCCAATTTTTTGCATGTCCCCTCCTTTCTCCCCCTGGGCTCTTTTTCCTTGCCCTGGGAAGCTGCTGCTTCTGTGCATGAGCCCTCCTTCCTCCTGGGCTCTTTATCTGGCTCAAAATCAAGTGCACTGCTGCCACTACTGAGCTGCTTCTGGGGGTGGGGAGATCAGTCGCGGGCCGCAGGTGTGCCTGCAAAGAGCTGCATGTGGCACTTGGGCTGCTAGTTTGACATGCCTGGTATATGGAATCCTTACTCCCAAACTAGGCCTTATCAAGTGACACGAAAGAGTTCTTAACTACTGTTTAATGAAGCATTAGCCTTCTGTTACATTGAAAAAGACTTGGAAAAAATATTTATTGCACCACATGTAAAACACCCTTTCAGTGAACCTTTTCACTATTAAGAAACTGTGTTCTCTATTCCCTATATTCACTTCCAAATTGATTTTGTGAAAATTCATGGGTTTAATGGGTAATATTTTAGTTCAGTCCCAACAGATGTAACAGCAATTTCTCTCCACAAGGTGGTATTATTAACAGCCTTGGTAGTTGGAAAGTGCAAAATACAAAATCAGGAAACGTATTGCTCATCATGTACAGCACTTTTTAAAAAAAAAACTGTGCATGAAGACCCAGTGGGTCCCTATTTAGTTCAATGCTTATTTTATTTTTAAAATATTAGACTTGATATTAGACATTGTATGCGACTGTATTGGGGAAATGTTACAAATCTGTACTTTTAATAGGCTACTGTTTGTATGCTTGTAACATATACAAAGTAGCGGATTAGTAGTCTGTATGGAGCCTGTTGTGGAGAGGAATGCCAACCAGCGACTGTGAAACATGAACAATTGTTCAATAGCAAGGAAATGTGGATGCTCTGCTGGACACTTGGACCATGTTACAAATGTGGAGGTACAGAAAATGATGGGAGTAGCACCCAACACCAAGAAGATGCGTGAGACACATCTGCAATGGTACAACCATATACTGAGAAGTGGTGATGATTTGGTGGCCAAGACAGTTCCCTGAATTTGGATGGGAGACGATCACATGGCTGGCCAAAGAAATGATGGATGGTGTAAATGTTCTGTCTCTTGGCAGTGAGACTTTGTAAGTCTTTACCTCTCAGCCTTTGTAAGATGCTAGTCCTCCTCCTCAGTGAGTACATGGTTACAAAATTGTGGTAGCTGGCTAACAGCAGTGACTGAGCAGTCTTGGGCTGGATTCTGAACCTCTGTTCCCAGGCACAGTGAACATGGCGTATGAAGGTATAGGAGATTTATTGGGAAAATAGGGTACACAGAGGCTAAAAAAATGCTGGATTTGCTTCTGAACCTCTGCAATCCAAAATGAGAAACACTGGCATATGCTGTATACAGTGGTGGGCACTTACCGGTACGGGCCTACTCGCCCGTACCGGATCTTCCAGTTTCCCTGCCGCTAGTGAACCGCCAGAGACAGGGAAATGCAAAAACATAGCGGACCGGTACAGTCCGCTATGTTTTTGCGCCCACCGCCCGCTCCAGGGCAGGCACAGCGCAAGTGCTGATGTTTCAAAGTGCCTGCTTTGAATTAGGCTCGCCCACTCCAGGGCACGCACGATGCAAGCGCCGATGTCGGCGCTTGTGCTGTGCCTGCCTTGAAGCAGGCTTGCCCACTCCAGGGCAGGTACAATGCAAGCGCCGATGTCGGCGCTTGCACAGTGCCTGCCTTGAATTAGGCTTGCCCACTCCAGGGCACGCATGACGCAAGCGCCGATGTCGGCGCTTGCGCTGTGCCTGCCTTGAAGCAGTCTCGCCCATTCCAGGGCAGGCACTGCACATGCGCAGACATCGCCCCACCCCTCGCCCCGCCCTCGCCCCACCCACGCCCCCTGACCCCGGCTGGCCCCTCCCACTTCCGGCGAACCGGATCTTGGGATGGGGCCAGCCCATCTCTGGCTGTATATGACACACAGTAACACACAATATATGAAACACAAGATATGCTGTATAACAAACAATATGAAATAAAAAATGAAAGAAGCAGAGGGGGAGAGAGAGAGAGAGAGAGAGAGAGCCAATGGTGGGCTCAAGCAGGTTTGCACCTACTCTATAGAACCAGCTATTAATGAGAGATAGAACATATAAAGTTTAAAAATAGCCATTTAAAAGTTGCTGCCAGATGGACATAGAACCAGTTGTTAACATTCCTTTGTGTGGGCCTTTTATACCTGTATTCTAATGTGCTTATAAATTTCAAATTCCTTTTGCCTCATTTGTAGCCTGGTACTGGCTCATGTCATGAATATCATGACATGACTATCACGACATTAACATGAAGTTAATGTCACCCCTGAAGATGATTTGTGCGTGCGGCGAAAGGTATGCAAACATGTGGATTCTGCTCCTATGTAGGATAATCACCAGGACAAAGAAGACTTATGTATAAGCTTGTAACAATGATGGGTCGGTGTTCATCTTGTCTTTAAAGCCATAGAGCCAGTGTTGTTCAAATACGCCTCCGTGGACATGTGGCCCTCATGTGCATAGAACGCTATTACCTTCCCACTGAGGTGGTACCTATTTATCTACTTGCATTTGCCTCCTTTCAAACGTCTAGGCTGGCAGGAGCTGGGAAAGGGATAGGAGCTCATTCTAAGCATAATCCTAACCATGTCTACTCAAAAGTAAGCCCCATTGTGTTCAGTGGGTCTTACTCACAGGAAACTGTCTTTAGGATTGCAGCCTCCATCTCGCAGTAGTTGTGCCTTGAACCACTGACCTGCTGATCTTCAGATTGACAGGCACTGCCCCTTTAACCACTAAGGCTGCAATAAACCGATGGGTCTACTCAGATTTACTCCTGCTCCAATGGTGTTCTAACTCTGAGGAGCTCTGAGGGGGCATGTCTGCCCTGGAAACAGGCTCTGGATATAGCGTAACTGCACTGTTCTGGGCTAGGCTGAACATACTCCTCCTGAACTGCCTAGGCTGACACAGCTAGGCCGGCCCAGGTCCATCTGTTTCAGGCTAGCCTATGTTGACTTACACCGGCTCAAGCCTTTCTGGTATAACTGGGCTGGCCCATCTTTGAGTTGGGCCAGCCCAGTGATAGGCTAGCCCAAGTGCACTTCAGGATTGCAGCCAAAGGCACCACATGAGAAGACTCTTTAGAAAAGACCCTGATGCTGGGAAAAACAATGCAAAAGCAGAAGGGGACGGCAGAGGATGAGGCCTTTAGACACTAAACAAAAGGAATGAACATGAATTTAGACAAATTTTAGGAGACAGCGAAAGAAGTAAAACCTGGTGTGCTGCAGTCCAGGGGGTCACAGTCGAGACACAACTTAACAAACTGCACAACAAGGGATATTGCAGCCAGAGCAAATTTGAGGCGTGGCATTAAACAAGCCAAGGCTGCGTACAAGGGAAAGATAGAAGATTGGCTATCTAATAATAATCTGAGACATGCCTGGCAGGGGATCCAGCAGTTAATGAACTTTAAAGCACAAAATGCTAGTAGGGGTGGAAATTATGAGTTAGCAGAGGAATTAAACATCTTCTATGCCCAGTTTGAGACAAACCACCCGGAAGTGGAATTACCATCACCATTACCATTGTTGACCCACCATGAAGCTCCTCTTGTTCTGAAGGAGCATGATGTTATGTGTACAATGAAAGCGGTCAACTCTAGGAAGGCTGCAGGACCTGATAACATCCCTGGTTGTGTAGTAAAAGAATGTGCGAACCAGTTAGCTGGGGTGTGGACTGAGATTTTTAATCGTTCCTTGTTACAGTCTATTGTTCCAAATTGTCTAAAGGCTTCTATTATCGTCCCAGTACCCAAGAAGAACCTATAAATGCTTTAAATGATTACAGACCGGTGGCATTGACCTCTGTGATAATGAAGTGCCTTGAGCAGTTAGTCCGAAGGTACATTATCTCTTTCCTTCCTGTTTTTTTTATAACTATCAGTTTACATATAGAACAAATAGATCTACTGAAGATGCTGTTAACACTGTTCTTCACACTGTCCTATCTCATTTAGAGAGAAAGGGAAAGTATGCTAGAATACTATTTGTTGATTTTAGTTCTGCTTTCAATACAATATTACCCCATAGACTGATGTCTAAACTTAAAAATCTTGAGCTACCGGACTCTATATGTTGGTGGATTTTGAACTTTTTATCCCACCGTTCTCAAAGGGTTAGGATGAATGAACATATCTCTTCTGTGAAGATCCTAAATACTGGCACTCCTCAGGGTTGTGTTTTGAGTCCACTCTTATTTACTATCTATACATAGTAAATAATTGCACCCCTATTCACCTGAGTAACAAGATCATTAAGTTCGCAGATGACACAATGTTGGTGGGGCTCATCTCTGACAATGATGAATCAGCGTATAGGATGAAGTTCATCAGTTGTCCCTTTGGTGCAAAGAGAACAATCTTATCTTTAACATAAATAAGACGAAGGAATTTATAGTGGATTATAGGACAAGCAGTATGAGCATCCAACCATTATACATTGAGGAGGTTTTAGTGGAACAGGTGGCAGAATGTAAATTTTTTGGTATCATGTTGAAACAAGATTTAACATGGGGTGCAAATACTTTAGCTCTAGTAAAAAAGGCCCAACAATGACTGTATTTTTTAAGACTTTTAAGATCTCAACAACTGTCAGAAAGTCTGTTGGTTGCCTTTTATCGAAGCTCTATAGAGAGCATTTTATCTTATTGTATCTGCGTGTGGTTTAAAAGTTGCACAGAGATGGAGAAAAGGGCAATCCAAAGGGTGATAAAAAGGGCGCAAAAGATCAGCGGATGTTCTCTTCCCTCATTGGAGGATTTGTACAATATGGGATATAAAAGGAAGATATAAAAGATTCTGTGAGACTCTTCATATCCGGGCCACTCGCTGTTTGAGATCTTACCATCGGGAAGACGATATAGAGTGTTGAATGCTAGGACAAGCAGATTTAAACTTAGTTTTTACCCAAGTGCGGTGATCTGGCTAAATGCAAAATTATGAAATCTGGTGGATGGAATGTAATACATATATTTTAAGTGTATGGGTTTTTCTTTTTAATTGTGTGTGTTTTGATTTGTTCAAATGGATATTTGTGTATCTGTGTTGTATTATGAGAGAGAGCACCTCATTTCGTTGTCCTCATACCTTGAGTACAATGACAATAAATTTATCTTATCTTATATTTACTTTGCGGTAAATTACAGGATCGTCTTATGCAGCCCTTTGCAAAGTTACTCAGAAGTAAGTCCCACTTTGCGTTCAGTGGAATTCAACTCATTTATCAGCCCACAGAAATATTTTTCAAGCTAAGTCACAGACTCAGCCAATCCTACACGTCTACTCAGAAAGTAAAATCCATTGTGTGGTTTCCTCTCATGAGGTTTGCATAGTATTTGCATCCTCATGATGCAAATCCCCACTTTCCTGGGAATAAGGCCCATAGAATACAATAAGATTTACTTCTGAGTAGACATGCTTTGTACAGTCCAAACACTCATGGTGCACTGACTGAAAGCCCAAGCCTCTGCCTGTCTACTCAGAAGTAAGTCCCATTAAAGTCAATGGGGCTTACACCTAGGTAAGGGTGGAGAGTACTGTAGCATGAAAGCTCAATCCTCTGCCTGTCTACTCAGAAGTAAGTCCCATTAAAGTCAATGGGGCTTACACCTAGGTAAGGGTGGAGAGTACTCAGAAGTAAGTCCCATTAAAGTCAATGGGGCTTACACCTAGGTAAGGGTGGAGAGTACTGTTAGCCTGAAAGCTCAATCTCTGCTTGTCTACTCAGAAGTAAGTCCTATTAAAGTCAATGGGGCTTACACCGAGGTAAGGGTGGAGAGTACTGTAGCCTGAAAGCTCAATCCTCTGCTTGTCTACTCAAAAGAAAGTCTCATTAAAGTTAATGGGGCTTACTCCTGGGTAAGGGAGTAGAGTACTGCACATTGAGATCAGAAAAGGAGGAAAAACCACTCAACACTTTTTATTAGTCAACCCTCTGTTTGTTCCCTCCTCCCAACGCGTTCCTACTAATTTTGTCCCACGTTGCCTTCCGTTCGAAGAAAAATTCCTTTTCTCTTTTCCACGCCCCCTTTCCACATCTGCTCACTCATTGGTCGGAGCATTAAACCTCTCGCGTTCTGATTGGTGAGAGTTGGAGCTCCTACCCGGAAGCATCTGCGGGAACCATCAGAACGTGTGTACCACGTGGTTCGCTGCACGAGCAGGCGGGATGAGCTCGAGTCCAGGTGTGACGGTTGGTGAGTCCCTCAACCGTTCCTCGGAAGACCCTGTGGGGGAGGGGCCGGCCTCAGCCTGCGCTCACTCCGCTTGTTGTCCTTGCTGCAGGAGGGGCTGCGGGGGACGCACCGTCCGACAGCGGGAGCGACGACGCCTGGGAGGACGAGGACGGGGAAGAGTCGAAGCCTCCTGCGCTGCGGGCTCCCTGCCTTTTCTGCCCCAGGTCTGGGTCGGGGGGGGGGGGAGTCCTGGCCCCGAGGAGCCTCCCCACCTCTCCCTGAGCAGTGGTCGCCTCGCTGCCTTGTGTGTCCCTCTCTGGCCTCACTCTGGGCGGCTGTGCCTTGTGATGGGTCTGTGGAACTCCTTGCCACAGGATGTACTGAGGGAACCTGGATATAGGGGTCATGGGTGCTCACTGTGAGGCCCTTGGTATGCCCCTTTGCAGTCTCAGCAGGGCTCTTCTCATGGGCTTTACCCAGGTGTGGTGAGTCTGTGGAACTCCTTGCCACAGGATGTACTGAGGGAACCATCAGGTGGGGCTCTTGTGAGCTCCCTTTGTGTGCCCCTGTGCAGCCCCAGCAGGGCTCTTCTCGTGGGCTTTCCCCAGGTGTGGTGAGTCTGTGGAACTCCTTGCCACAGGATGTACTGAGGGAACCTGGATATAGGGGTCATGGGTGCTCCCTGTGGGCCACTGTGAGACCCTTGCTGTGCCCATGTGCAGCCCCAGCATGAGCTTTACCCGGGGTGTGATGAGTCTGTGTAACTCCTTGCCACAGGCAGGCTTGATGTCTATCACTGATTGAGCTGCATGTTCAGGTTGCAATTTCCAGCTATCATGCAGTAGCTCTGATATGGTGTATTTTTTCTGCAATATCAGGGTAATTGTAATCAAGGATATGTATTGCAATATGGTAACTCGGAAACCCCCGGGGCAGACACTTAAATATTGTGTGAGGTTCCCTTTCCATGATTCTGCTCTAGGGCACAATCCAAACCAGCCCTTGGGCCAGTGCAAGCCCTTGTGCTGGCCCTACACTGTTACAAAGTGCCATGAGGCACATTTGCGCTAACTGGAAGTTGAAGTTGCACTGGTTTCCCACACTAGGTTGGGTTAGTTTGCTTTGGCTGAGCTTGGCTGGGGCAGGAGGTTGGGGGGGGGGGGACATGGGGAGTGTGCAGAGAAGGCAGAAGGGAGGCATTTTGGGGTGGGTGAAGGGTGTTCCCTATGGTAGGAAGGGAGCAGGAGCCAAATTTGACAACACTACTCATGTTCTCTAACCTCTCTGATAACTTCTGAGGCTATTGTTGTTGTTGTAATTATCTAACCTATCTTTCCAGTTGGCATAGGTTTGTAGTATATGTTTTAAAAACACTTATTATTATTGTGAAAATTTGTATCCCGCCTTTCTCGGTTTGTAGACGGACTCAAGGCAGCTCACATTAAAACATTTAAGTTGTTTAGGCATATAACTAATATGTTTATTAAATCACTGTACTGTTTTTTTCAAAGTTTGTTCAGTTTGGCTGAGGAATTATTTTGCCACTGTACATCAGACCATGGGTTCAGTATTGGGATGGTGGCTCATAAACATGGTAAGTACCTGTTGTAATTTTTGTTTTTTTATACAGTTTTCTAGATTTTTTATTCTCGAAATTGCTAAGCACAACATATATCAATATTGATCCAAACCTTCAAACGCCTCTGGTTGCCTGAATGAAATAGTTCAACTGAATGTGTATTCAAAAGCTATTCATCTGAGTGGCATTCCAACTACAAAATATCAGTTAAGTAATCCAATTCATTGTAACAATAAAGATTTCTGGTGTTGGCATTCATTAAATCCAGCTGTGGAAAGGCTGACAGGTTATAGGAAGATCAGAGGAACCTCTCTCATTTCCTCTCCCTCCTTCCAGTCAATAGAAGATCCTTTCATTTGCACAAGAGAGACTTGGAATACAAGCCATAAAATTTAATATTTCATGATTTGTTGTCTTGAAATGTTCAGTTTCTAAACATAACGTGGACTAAGACTGAGAAGTTTTCTAATTATTAGAGTTGCAAATAATATAAAATTGGTTTATAGCTATATGTTTAGGTTTCAATCTGTTAACAGCCAAAGTTACTTGCCTTAATTTTAGTGGGCCTAGCTGGGCCTGACTGCATAGAATCACTTGGACTGCAAGTGATTTTAAAATCAGTTTGGTGCTATTGTAGTATCAACCAGCAATCGTTCAGTTCAGATTTCAGAAAATGTATAGATTTAAGATTTTGGTGAATTTGACTGATAGAATCTCTGTACAATTGCTGACATCCCTATATAAATGTCTTTTTGTGCCTACATTTTCTTTTCCAGAACTAGATTTCTATGGATATATCAAACTAATAAACTTTATGAGGCTGAAAGTAAGTTGCTAATGATTTTATGAGTAGAACAAGATTTAAGTTTGATAAAATAATCTGTCTCTTAAGGACACATTAGTGTGAATTTTTATAAACGTAATAACAATTGTACTTTGCACTTTTATCTGGTTAGGGATTGGAGCCTGGATAAAAGTAAAAAAATGGATAAACACCAAAGCATAATCTATATATAAAACTAATTGAAGAGTCACTGACTTTCTCACTTGACAGTCTCATCAACACCCAAGCAAAACAGCTGGACCTAGAAGCATGAAATTTGGGGAGGGTATTACTTTTGTGAAGTGAGCTTCCAAAAGAACTGATTTTTAGGCTGTAATCCTAAATACACTTTCCTGGGAGTAAGAGCCATTGAACACAATGGGGCTTACTTTTGAGTAGACATGGTTAGGATTGTGCTCTTAGAAATTTAACCTCTAATGGTTAAATTACTATATTTAAACTATTATATTTAATTACATTTATTTATATAATATATAAAATGTAAAATTTTATTTTACCTGAAGTGTCACTGACTGACCAACTGCTGGACTGACTGGTTACTGATGGATTCACAGATGGAATTTTTAACACCGATATGCCCAACCCCTGGATCTAGAAGCATGAAATTGGGGGTCTATATTCCTGTGATGTAAGGACCCACTAAGAATTGATTTGGTGCTCAATACCCAGTGCCACCAGCTGCCCGGTGTTGCCCACTGGTCCCTGGTGGTTCTCGGTGCATGGCAGGGATGCTCGCTGCCTGCTGCCCACTGGTGCCTGGTGGAGCTCACTTCCCCATGGTGGTGCCCAGCACCTAGTATCTGGTAGCGATGCACAATGCCTGGTGGTGTCCTGTGCCCATTGGCCCCTGGTAAAGATGCCCGGTGGTGCCCAGAGCCTGCTGGTGCCAGCTGCCCACTGGTGCCTGATGGAGATGCCTGTTGCCCATTGTGTTATGGTATCTGGTGGTGCCTGGTGTTTGATGGTGTCTGGTAAGAACGCTTGGTTCCTATTGGTGCCTGTGACCAGCAGTGCCTGCTGGTGCCCAGTGCCCACAAATATTCTTGAAATTTTAATCCTGCAAGAATGGGTAAATTTCACTAGTTTTATATATAGATTTTTAAAAATGGAAGTTCAGACATTCTGATCATGGAACTCTACTGATGAGATGAAATCAAAATTTTAAACTTTGCTATGTCAGTTTAAGCACTTTTAAGTTCAGGTTTTTTCACCCCCAGAAACCAACTGCAGAATTTATTAATTCTGTTAGTACTCCTGGACCCTGGGAAGAAGAGATATATTTGAAGCCTATTCTGCAAGATGACCTCTTACTTCAGTTTGGTAGGGTTTGTTTTAATTCGAGTTTTGGAATGATAAATAAGCAATTCCATTTGTTGTGATTCAATGGATTACCCTATAAGAAAAATATCATAAAAGACGATATTATTAAGAATAATATTCCCGTGCATTGCCCCTTAAAGGAAATTGGCCAGTATTATACCTGCAGGGGATCCAGAGTCAGGACCCTACTCCCAGTTTGAGTACTGTACTTGTGCTGTAGATAATTGGCAGGTGAATACTCTACATCTTGATCCTTTCACGCCATTTGGTGAATCCTTTTGGTTTTGATTTTTTAGATATAGAGGATCATCTTGACTCCACAAATTTCTCTTGTTCTAATGGATTAACTGAGGCTTCACCTCTCCTTGAACGCTTGAAATATGCAGAGCACAGGGCAGAAGTGGCAGAAGCTGCATTGGCCAGAGCCCAAGAAGATCTTCAGAAAATGAGGTAATGTTTTGACCAAAAATCAGCTTAACTTAAGAAATAGTAATAGAAATATACAACTTGTGCTCATAATCTAATCTTGATGTTTTTAAAATTCACTTTAAATTGTGATTTTCCAAAACATGAAAAATTGGGAATGTTCAACTGGGTTTACAAAATAGAGTTTTGTAGAGCAGCAGTCTTCAACCCCCAGTCCGTGACCTGTAACATGGTCTGCAACGCCTTAGGCACCAGGCCATGCCAGGATTGGGCCCCGGACCAGAGGCAGGAGCCCTGGGGGCGCTCAGTTATATATAACCCAGGCTTTTGTGCTTCGTATGCAGCGCCAAACACGATACCATAGTCTTTCAAGACTATAATAATGGAGCTATTTGCATGAAATTTCATTTGTTATTTTGTGACATAACCATATTCAGGCCTCCATCAGTCTGATGTCTGCGAAACATATTATCCCCAGGATTATATCCTAATGCTAACAAGGGACCCACGCTGCCCCCCAATTTCTCCTATCATTTTGAGAGTTTGAAAGTAGAATTGAAGCAGAATTGGTTGTATCAATTCAAAATACAATAGTTTTGATTTTTTTCATGACAGGGTATCCATATGTCCTCTTTTTCCAAGATATGTCCTCTTTTTAAGCCTTGTGTGCTTAAAAAAAATCTGGTGGAAAAAAATCTTCATTGTCCTCCTTCTCCTTGTGAGCTGGTAGTATGTAGCCTTCTAATAATGTATTTTCTGTGTCCAGAACATCATCATATTATATTTTTTGAAGTCCAGAAAATAGCAGGCTGGATGGCCTTATCAGAAATAATAAATTATATGTAAAGGTGTTAATTTAATAAGTAATTTATTGTTTAATTACATGAAAGCAATATACACAAACATTTTTAGGTTTTTATTTTGTCATGTCCTGCATTGTTCTTGGGTCTCCCTCATTTTGGGAGCATTGTTCTCTTTTGCAGTTATGACATCTGGTCACACAGGTTAAAGAATTTGTTTGGAGTTTTGAATGAGTAGAAGGGAAATTATTATTAAGGATATTTGTATACCTTTTTTCAAAAGTTCACATAAATTTTCTGAGAACATGTAATTGGTAAATGGATCCATGTCTTCAGAGGGCTTATAAATCTAAAAGCAAACCCCAACAAAAGACCACAAGTCACTTTTCTTGAAAGGTCAGTTATTCTCCACTTGCTTAAATAAGAGGACAAATAAAACAGCTTCTTTATTCAGCTGGCAGGGACATAAGAGTTGCCATTTGTATGAAAATAGTATTCAGATGCAGTGGGAACCCTTGCTTTGAAAGAAGTGCATGAAAGCTAAAAGTCAGATTTCCTGCAATCAGTTTTGCAGTCTGAAATGTGGAAAAATACTGATACTGAAATGCACATAGAATACTAAACTTTATACGCAGCAGTTTTCTCTGCAGCACCCAGCAGAGGGAGCTTCAGCATGCGTAAGCACCATAGCTCTGTGGAACCTGCATACTTTTATCTCCACACCCTCCTTGGTTTTTTGTAGTCCTGTTAACGTGCCTCAAGGGTATGTTTCAAATTGATTACAGACAATTTGCACAGGATTTTGTGATGAGTGCAGAAGTCAGAAGCAGCCCCTCAGCCAAAACCATTGCGGACCTCCGTGAGGATGAGGAGGATGTTTATTTCAGCTCTTACGGGCACTATGGGATCCATGAAGAGATGATAAAGGTTAGGAAACAAGCACAAGCATGTCTTTCTCCCCATAAAGATGGAAGTAAGTCTGTTGTCTGAAAACATAACCACACTACTGCATTTTTAACCCTGTACGTACTTACTGGTAGTTATTCTAATGAAAACAAGGTAGAAAAATGCAAGAAAATCAAGGGCTTTGCAAAGGCTTGGCTTTTTTACTGTCCTGCAATTCCTTGCATTGTCAAAAAAGCCACCCAAACATCTGGGACCTTCATTCAGTGTGCCTCAGGGTTACTTGGAAGTGAACATTAACAGCATGGAATTAACACAACCATGATCTCATCACCCAGATATGTTAAATTGTTGGATTATTACTGGCCATGAAAACCTACAAACATTCCCAGAATCTTCTAAGTAAAGGCATTTTAAATGTAATTACCATTGAAAGGTGGGAGAGAGTGAAGAGATCGAATGTATTGAACTTAATATATGAAACTGATTTTGGCTTCATAAATGTAATTGATGTACAAAATCCACCATTAATTGGGCATACATCTTATGCAAGTGGTAAGAGTATGTATTAGAGAGAATCAACAGAGTTCTCAATTAAAATTTGGCTTCTGTTATGACCTTTTTTCCTTGCTTTACATGATCCATAGAAATTGGCTATCTAAAATATCAGAAACACTCCCTGAACTCTGCTTTCATTTTGTCCAAGTTTATTTTGGTTGTGAGCCTGTGGGTCAGAGAACTGGGCATTTTTTGTGAATGATGCGTTTGGCTAATCGTCATAGTTAATATGAAATAGTTATGAGTTAATAAGAGCATCACATTTGGCTGTTCAGAAATAGGGTGCAGTCCTAATCAATTTTCCAGCTCTGGGATAAGGATAATGCACCCAGACTCTGATGTCAGGGAACAAACATTGCTTTACCTCTGTGATTGCCTGCCTCCCCCATCTGCAAAGATGCAACACATGCGCCACAGCATCTATGCTAGTGCTGGAAAGTTGGTTAGGATTGCACCTGTAATTATTTAAAGGATGCTAGGATAACCTGGAATGCTCAAGGTAAGTGGGCCAGAGGTCACATGCATGCTGGCCTTCCCAAGTATTCTGTCTATGAATGACTCAGCATTTGTGATGAAAAATCTGTGTCATCAATGGAAGATGAGAAAACATGGTGGGAGATGACAATAACGGTGGCCAAATAGGCCAGCTAGGTTTTTCTCAATACAGTGACATATTGAGCCACACATAGGTGGCAGGCATGAGAAGAACCTGTTGAAGTATCTCTTGGTCAGCCAGTGTAGGATACAGGTCATTCCTCCTCAGCCATTAGGGGTCCAATCTGGAGTCCCTAGTGGAATAAAAAATTAGTGCATATCAAATCAGTGAAAAAAACTGATTTGCTTTGAAAAACCCATTTCCAAGTTTCTTCCTCCTCTGCCATTACCCCAAAACCTATTGGTGTACAAACCCATCCCTGTTTATGAACTTATTTGAATTCATTCATTCAGAAGTTTTGCCTCTATTTTTTTTAATGTAAATGCATTCAAATTTGAAATGTAATTCTTTTTTCTTTTGGCCTTGACACAGTGTCAGAGAGAGGATATGGCCCTCCTGGCAGAAACTTTGGACACCCCTGCTATGGACACTATATTTTATTTAGCCATTAGATGAGTAAATGATGTAATAGAATGGAATGGAATTATAATTAATCAAGGAGGCACTTTGGAGTTGCTGCAACATTACCTGGGGTGAGGAAAAGTTTGCCCTTGTCCTTCAGTAGCATGGCAGCAGCCTCAAACATGAATTGAATATAATACAGGCCAAGTGGCTACCTGTTCCTGCACAAATTAGGCCAGCTCGAGTGATGAGCTACTCATCACTCGAGCTACTCATCACCTCATAAAGTTCTGGTCTGCAAGCAGAAAGCAAGGCATTTAGCTCCTTTCAGCTTATTTCCCCATCCTGCTACTGCCCACTGCATCACTGCTGCCATCTCCCAACCCAAAACTGCTCAGAATGATTGGAAGACCCTCTGGTACAGCATAACAATGATCTTCAAAATGGGGGTTGGGACCCCCTTGCGACCTCAATTCAGGGGCTTCACAAGAGGGTGGGATCCACCATCTTGGAATCTGGCACTGGGCTTTCCTGGGAGTAAATCTCATTGAACACAATGGGACTTACTTCCAGGTAGGCATGGAGGAGCATGCTGGTAAGTTTGATGGGGTCCTGCACAGACTTTTAGATTTGAAAAGGGGTCCTAGGCTGAAATGCCTGAATACCACTGGTACAAGATTATGTTTCAGGGGTTGCAATGTAAAAATGGAATGGCTAATAACGTGCCCTTTCTTTTTAGAAGCTCTACTAACCCAACAGCACCTTTCAGTCTAAACCTTTACATTTTAGAATTTGGTGGTAAACAGTGCTGGACCTGGTTTTTTATTCTATACAATATAAGTTTTTCAGATTGTTTTTCCAGTACATAAAGTTGGCTTATAAAACACAGGAATTGAATTCAGAACACTATAATATAATACAGACCACAATTACTGTAATATTCTGTACAGTAAAAAAAGAAAGAAAAACCTTTTATGACCAAGGATGACTAATTTTCACTAAAATAGTCACTGGTGTCGTTTGGAGCATCTTTAACAAGTAACCTCTCTCTGTGTGAGATCTATCTATGCAAACTAGATGGGCAGTCTGCAACAGTAAAGGGGCCAGATCCTATGCTGTCTACTCAGAATCAAGCTCCATTAAATCCACTGGGGCTTACTCACAGGAAAGTGTGTAGGATGCAGCCTAACTCCAAGTTTGCATGAAGTGCAACAGCAGAAGGGCACAGAAGGATCTACTCAGAATCAAGCCCCATTGAATCCACTGGAGCTTACTCACAGGAGAGGAAAAGTGAAGGCAGAGAATGTGGTGGGGGGGGGGAAGAGGGTGGTTGTGGGATCCAGGCGGGGGGGGTGCTTCCTTGGGGGAAGGGTTTTGTTTTAGAGGGTCTGCAGAGGGGGTGCAGGAAGTTTTCCCTCCTACCTGATGGAGGCTGCAGAAGCTGGGCTGACCATGTTTGCTGGTTGCAGGATTAGAGCAGCCATCTTAGTTCCTCTGACTGAAGAGGCTCCTCTGCTCCCTCTGCTGGCCTGTTCCCTGGTACTGCAGGGAGGGAGAGAAAGTCTCACCTCAATGCCTCAGTCCAGCCAATGCAGGGAGGAAGCGGGGGAGCCCAGCCAATGGGCACTCATTATGCGAATCATGCTTGTTAAGAGAGGAAGAACCCACCCCACAAATGTTTACTCGTTATGTGGAACACTTGCTATTTGAGGCATTTGTTATGTGAGGTACAACTGTACTCTGATTTTTAAATTGCATCAGAAAAGGGCAGTATTTGTATCTTGCCTTGAATGTACTTTTACAAATTTAACCAGAAATGTTAGCTCCTGCAGAGAATTGTCCCTTTTATCCTTTTGCTATGGCATTTGGTGGTGCAGTGTACAATTTGTATGCAAGCAGATGTTCTCTTCATGTTTGTTTTTTAAAGCTGTTTTCATTTTATACTTTTTTGACCCTTGTAATAAGGAGCTAAAAATAGAACCATGACTGCTCTATCTTTTGCTCTTCTGATTGGTTCTTTGTTTGCAGAAGTAGTAAAGCATATGGCTTATTGGCAGTTTGTCTCCCTGCCTACGTGTTTAAGAGGAATGATGTTAGTTGGTTGCTGTAATGGGTTACGCAGCCAGCTCTCATACTGATGTACTATATCTGTTCAGGTGTGCAAACTGGAAAAGCACCAGCATTTCTATAGTCATGCTGAGTAAGTGCTTGGGAGCTTTTTTTGAACTTGACATATAGTATCATAGCTTGCCCAGCTTCTGTGAATCACTTGACTTAGTTCATTTTTAGGTTTGTGTGTTAGCTGCAGGTAAGGATATTCCTGTGAATTGTTTTGCTACTTGGATCTGATCTATAACCTTTTTTAAAAAAGAAACAATGATTGTATATTTCTCTGTAATGCTAATTGACTGCTTCCCAAACAAAATATGAACATCCAAATGTGATCGTACAACTAAAGTTAAAATTGCTTATCTATAAATTAAAAAATGTTTCCCTGCCCAGAAGGCTCACAATCTTAAATAATAAATCTTAAAATGCCAAAGAGGTACTAGAAAACACTTGCAGGAAAATATGATATGCTCGTGTGAAATGCTTAAAAGATCCTGAAATTATTCTTCAAAAGTGAGTGGGAAATGTTTGGAAAATGATTTAAACACTCAAGCTGCAATTCTAATCTTCAATTAGGCTAGCATAAGCCTTGGCATAAGTCCTGTGCTGACCTGAGTGTTCCTGTGCTAACCTGGGTGTGTAACAAACATACTGTAAGGCACTTCTGCCCCACTCCGGGGGGCGGGGGGGTGGTTAGGCCAGGGCACAGCTATATGATGACCTCTAAATACCGTTAAGGGAAGATATCCCAGGTAAATTGTGTTCTGAACACTACTTCTTTTAAAAATAGGATAAAGTGCGTACGGACAGCTATCGTGACTTTATATATCAAAACTCCCACCTCTTTAAAGATAAGGTAAGTGGGCCGCTTTAAAGCTGTTAATATTCTTTCAGTATGGCACTTTCCTAGGTAATAAAGCAGTCTGATTGGTTTCTTTTTAGAGTTGTGAGAATGATGCTTTGGCAGGACTTTGATTCAATGTACTTGGATCCTATTATACGGTAGGCATTATTCATCTGCTGGAGGGTGCAGAACACTGATAACAGAAATGCTGATCAGCATTGTCATTGTTCAGTGTGTGGTCTTGAGTGTTCATTAAGTATGATGACATGATTTTGTTAAGCCTTCCTTTTACAGGCGCACTTATTTACAGTAATTCAACTAAATTTCTAACCTGTGTATCTCATGATAAAAGCATCATTGGATCCCTGGGGAACTAGTCCTGGAAAGTATTCAAATTTCATTGTTCTGTTTGCCTGATATCCATATAAATTAGGCCCTCTTGAGCCACTGACAAGAACCCATTGTTAGTGTATCTCTTTTGGGGATTGCAGTCTGTTTTTAAAATAACCATGAAAAGAGAATAAGTGTTTGGAAAGAAAGTTAGACATGTTAGTTTGATTGCTCCTTGTCTTACACCCACCTGCGTTGCATATTCCACTAAGCCCATTCCACTTACTCTCATGCAGGCATTAGTCATTTGCTCATGGTATAATTGTACAAAGTGAGAGTGTTCCCTTCAGTGGGTGGTGGAGCCACACAACCTACTGAAAATTCCTGTGGTTCTAATTTTCCTGAAATTAGAGTTCTAATTTCCTGTGGCACCAAATTAAAATACGCTGAACATGCCATGTCTTTGTTTATTTTGAAATATTTTGTGAACATGTATTTCAAAAAATAGGTGCCTGAAAGAGGATATGATTGAGATATAAAAAATTATGCAAGGTGTTGATAGAGTGGATAGAGAGATGTTCTTTTCTCTCGCATAAACACTAGGTAGAATCCATTAATACTGAATGTTCGGAGAGTTGGGAAAGATGGGCTTTTTTCCTGGGTGTACTCATCAGTACATCAGGCACCATTCTCCACCTCCCCACCCAACCCTCGAGCAGTTAATAAGTCATATGGGGATGACCTGTATTGAGTACCAGCACCTTTTCCCCAGAAAAACACTGGAAAAGACAAAAGAATTTCATTACCCATTGTGTAATTGGTCTGTGGAACTCCATGCCCCAGGATGTAAATGTTATTCAGGAAATGCAAAGGCACTTCCTGGATAACTTTTGGATATCAAGGCAGAACCTTCCTGGGGGAGAAATGAGACATTAAGAAAAATCTTCAAATGAATAACATAAAATACATGTCTATTACTTATACATTTTTATAACGGTGTCAGAAAAGAAAAACAATATATTTAAAAGATAAACTTAGCCAAGATGTTTAAAACAGTGTCCTATAAGATTTATGACTTGCACTTAAAACATACCGTTTCTTCTTACCCAGCTAACTTCGAAAATTATTTTAGAATTGTAAAAATTTTCTTCATAGCTTTTTTGTGTCAGACTTGCACGTGACAAATCTCAGTGGTGAAATGAAAAATCAGTGGTCTGTAATGAAAAAAGACCTGGCAGGTCTTTAATTACAGAACTGTAAGCGGCACCACCTATATACAATTAAGTATTTAATCAGACTTTGACGTTCTGAGTCATTCTGTGTTTGGACTTGTGTGTCCAATTAGTTGACCATCTCTGCTCTCAGTTAAAAAAAATTGTCAATTCATCTTTCATTCAAATAACTGTTGTTTAGTCATTCAGTCATGTCCAACTCTTTGTGACCTTGTAAGCATTGGACAACTCTGAACAGAATCTGTACCGACATGGTGTCTCCCAGGACACTCTGTTTAAACGGGGTCTAGTATCTACCCCCAGCTTGACTATGGTGCTCTTCAACAAACTATTCATCACATTGTCTGACTAAATTGAGAGCTTATATCAGCACAGTGTCTGATTTTTTTTCAACTTGGACCATTCTGGCCTTGTATGACTGGGTGGACTGGACATTAACATCAGATTTACCATAAGTCCATGTATTGTATGCTGTATGCTAGATACACTTAATATCTTGTCATTGTGCTGTGAGACAAAAAGGTTGAAAATCTCTGAATTATAGTGATCACCTCAAAAGGTGGAGACCTTCCTTAATGAATGCCAAGATGCCCTTCGATGACCATCTAAAAATAGCCTAATTTGCCTAAATTATAATAGCCGGGGAAAAAAATCCGGTTGGTCATCTAAGGGTTACGATGATCATGACAGCTTGAAAAAAAATTAAATGTTTTAAGCCCAGCAAGTAAATACTTTTGTTCACCTTACTGCTTGTTTGTGCTATTTCCGTTTGCGTGTAGTACAAAAGTTAATCTTCCAAAGTGAACATTGATCCAGGGGGGTGGGGGAGGTGTTGCATCTTAGTATCAATAGACCAGTGTTCCTGTAATGATTCTACTTCCTTTGTACTAGGTTGTCCTGGATGTTGGATGTGGAACTGGAATCCTTTCCATGTTTGCTGCCAAAGCAGGTGCAAGGAAGGTTATAGGAGTCGACCAGTCAGAAATTATTTATCAGGCTATGGACATCATTAGGTAGGAGAAATTCAGAAACTCTTTGTGGATTAATGGATTTTTAATAGTAATGAACCAGGGTAGCAAAATAATTTTAACCCAGAATGACATTGTCAGGAGACTTATTATTATTATTTTATTATTTAATTTATAACCCGCCTTTCCTCACCTGCAAGAGGGAGCTCAAGGCGGCTAACATCAGACAGAAAAATAAAACACAATTAAAATCAAATTATAAATATAAATTAAACATAATTAAAATACAATTAAAACACAATTAGATTAAAACTGAGAACAATTAAAACAGACTAAAAACATTTGTTAAAAACAGTAAAATAAAACAATAAAACTGCCCCCCAACCTATGCCCCATTTAAAAACGCTTTTTTAAAATAAAAGGTTTTAAGGCTCCGCCTGAAGTTCTGTATTGAGGGAGCTTTCCTCAGTTCTAAGGGGAGGGAGTTCCAAAGCTGGGGTACCACCACCGAGAAGGCCCTATCTTTGGCCGCCATACCTCGCACATCTCTTAGTGGCGGCACAGTCAGTAGGGCCCCCTCAGATGACCTTAGGTGACGGGTCGGATTGTATAGAAGAAGGTGGTCCCTCAGATACCCTGGACCCGAGACATTTAGGGCTTTAAAAGTCAGGACCAGCATTTTGAATTCAGCCCGGAAGCAAATGGGCAGCCAGTGCAGTCGCTGAAGCAGTGGCCTGACAGAGTCAGGGACAGATTGGAAAGGATCCAGATAATCAGCTTCATCCAGGATCCTCTGAAGCTGGGACTGCCGCCACCCGCTCGACCACTTTGCCCAGAAATGGGATGTTTGAGACTGGCCGATAGTTGTTCAGGTTTTTAGGGTCCAGGGAGGGTTTCTTCAGGAGGGGGCGAACCACCGTCTGCTTTAATGCAGAAGGCAACACGCCCTCCCTCAGAGAGGAGTTCACCACCCTCCCTGTCCATTTGGCCAGTCCATCCCGGGTCAGTCTGATTAGCCAGGCTGGACAAGGGTCCAGCGGGCTAGCAGATGGTCTCACACTACAGAGAATCCTGTCCACATCCTCATTCCAATGTGTAGAACCACATTTCAGGTTCTACAATCTGAAAAGAATCCCAAAAGATGGACAAGACAGGTGTCCCAGGGACATCATTGGATGTTATTAAAGTGGCGTCCAAGTCATGCCGGATCTGATCGACCTTGTCCACAAAGTGTTGGGCGAACTCACCACAGCGAGCCTCCGTGTGCTCTACCATGTCAGCGCGGGGGGCCAGATGGATGCGGGGGGCCATGTGGCCCCGGACCACACGGAAGAGCTCTGCTGGGCAGTTCTCTGCGGATGCAATGGTGGTAGCGAAGTATGCCTTTTTAGCCACCACCTTTTTAGAGCCCTGTCTCTGCCCAATCAGAAACAACACGAGTTTTTCGCCATCGTCTGTCTAAACGTTGACCTTGCTGTTTCAAAGCCCGCAGCTCCCCAGAAAACCAAGGAGCTGCGTTTGATCTACGGCAGGGCTGAGGTCACTCAGGAGCGATCTCATCCAGGGCCCTGGTCATCTCCGTGTTCCAGAGATTGACCAAGGAGCCAGGTGAGTCACCAGCTCTGGCAGCAGGAAAATCCCCCAGAGCCCTCAGGAAACCATCTGGATCCATCAGTCTCCAGGGGCAGACCATGGAGTGCGGTCCCCCACCTGTGCAGAGGCTACTAGCTGCGATAAGCCTAAATCCCACCAGGTAGTGATCTGTCCATGGCAACGGAGTGATGGAGATGTCCTTCACATCCAGATCACCATCAACCTACCCAGCAGTGAACACAAGGTCCAGTGTGTGTCCCGCATCATGAGTAGGGGCAGATATTCTTTGAGACAGACCCATGGTTGCCATGGAAGCCTTGAAATCCTGAGCTGCAGATGTTTGGGGTGCCTCGGCATGGGCATTGAAGTCCCCCAGCACTAGGAGGTGAGGGCACTCCAACGCCACGCTTGAGATCACCCTGGTCAGAGATCACTAGGGAGACTGTTGGGCAGCACGGCGGGCGGTACACCAACAGAATCCCTGTTCTGTCTTGCCCCTCCAGCACAAGACGGAGGCACTCAAACCCTGTGAACTGCTGGACAGGGGACCTGGTGAGAGGGATAGAATCACGATAGACTATCGCAACCCCACCTCCCCGCCCCTGAAGTCTTGGCTGCTGCAGCACCCGGAAGCCTGGCGAACAGATCTGGGAGAGGCCCACAATATGATCCTTCATTCTTACCATCTCAACATGATCCTTCATTCATGAAGACTAGCGAAAGGAATATTTGGGTTTTTGGAAATCTTAACAAAAGCAAGCAAGCCATAACTGTCCCTAATACTGAATGCAAGTGACATAGGCCTCTCCAAGTGCATGATATTCAGCAAGACCTGCTGTGACATGTACATATAGGAAACAGTCCTCCTGCAATTCCTCTTTTCACTTGATGTAATTGGGTGGGGAAACAGTACGGGAAAGATGCTGCTCTTCTTCTCTGACACATGAATCACCTGTAGATGAAAATCACAAGTTTTTCTATCACATTCCTTTCTTGTAGTTTTATTGGTAGTGAAGCTTAAACTATTTTGCCATTGGTGGAATTTTTTTCTTCTTCAAAGAGGTTTGTATCAGATTCTTTGTATCCAAGCAGTTCAAGATGGCATAATGATTCTTGCAAGGACATCAAATGGCAGACTGTCATTTTATTGCTACAGTTACATTTTGATGTGTTGGCTGAAACCTAATCTCTTTGGATGTTATGTCTTAGTTATGATTAGTTATAGTTAATTTATGAGCTGAATTTACCCATTGTTGCAGAAGTAAAATTTCAGGAATATTTGGGGGCAGTGGGCACTGAGCACTAGAACCCAGCACTGTTGACACTGAGTAGCAAGTGCCGGTGGGCACCAGTAGACATTGGTCACTGGCAGGGACCACCAGCAAGTGGACAACAGCAGGCAGTAGCGGGCACTGGACATCACTGGGCATTCTGCTGGGCACCACCAGCAGTCCCTGCCAGCAGTGGACACCATTTTCTACTGGGCATTCCTAGTGGGCACAGGCACCACTGGGCATCCCCTTGCAGGCACCACCAAATGTCCCTTCATGCACTCCTGCCGGGGATCAGTCACAGGTCAGTGACTACCACTGGGCACCAGGCATTAATGGGTGCAGGACACCAGTGGGCACCACCAGCAGCGAGCACCACTGGGTAACAGGCACTGGGCATCTCCAGGCATTCCCTACTGGACACCACTGGGGATTCTGTCTGGCACTGGGCATCGGGCACTGTGCATCCATGCAAGACATTGGGCATCAGGTGCTAGCAGGTATTTCTACTGGATAATGGGCATGTTGTTCCCATTTTCATCCCTTAGGGCAGTGATTTTCAATCTTTTTCATCTCATAGCACACTGACAAGGCACTAAAATTATCAAGGCACACCATCAGTTTTTTTGACAATTGATAAGGCATGCCATGCTGTTGGAGAAGAATTCACATCCCTCAATAGCCCTATTAATAAATGATATTATCTAATAAATTTTGCAAACCCACACGGCACACCTATGGACCACTCGCAGCACATTGCCTTAGGGTTTGAATTTCTAAATATTGGTTCTTAGTGGATGCTTATTTCATGGAAGGAATATGCTCCACAAATTTCATGCTTCTAGGTCTGGGTTTTGGTTGGATGTTGAGATAGTAACTGAGTGTTGGTCAAATCTAGCTAAGGTTGAGGTCAAGGGAAATGTCATATTCAACACATTGGGCTTGAAAACATAAAAATGATGCAATCAGCATCAACTGTTTTGGAAGTCTCTAGCTTGGGATTATTGAGCATGTACTTCATGACCTTGCACTTGACACTAACTGGAGTGGTTGTTCCAAGGACTTGCCTCTTTCAGATTTTCTTTTTTTCTGAAACACTGCAGGACAGCTTTTGTATAAGTACCTGGCATTTGCATTAATTTTTTATCCTTCCACTAATAGTACAAAAAGTCCTTGCTACGCTTATCAGCTGAGAGTGATGAAAACAAAACAGTTCAGCAGACAGGTGATTTGTTTGATTTGCATGCCACACCAGGGGCAAAAGGGGATTAAAAAGAACTAATCTTGTGACAGTGACGAATGATCTCTAAGAGTACACAGTGAACAATTGCTGTAAGGTTACATCTGCTGAGTATAAAACTATTTCATTTGTCTCTAATTCATATTCAGATAATTTGTAACAGTCTTGTTATAGTTTGTTGCTCCTGATGGCAACAGACTGGCTGTCTTTCACCTGTTTCAAACATAGCAACTGACAGTTAAGGTGACCAGTGGTAATGATCAGTTGCTAGAGTCAAGCTGCTTAATTTCAACAGTGTTACTATATTTTGTAACACCTGAGCAGAGCTTATTGTATATGGAGGTACCCTATCAGTTCTGGTTTTAACTGCACAATCAGCCATGGTCCTCTGTACTGTCATTCATTTTCCATGAGGTTGCATTTAAGAGAAATGTTGCTTTTGTTGCCATGTAGGAAGTTCCTTGCTTTGACTAATCAGGTAACTTCATCATCCCATTATAGTTTTTTTCCTAATTGCTTGTAGTAGGCTGGTTAAAACTGCTCAGCCCTCCTATCAGAAAACATGTACATCAGCTACATCAGTCCAGTCCTATCCAGTTTTTTTCCCCACTGATGAAGCCATGCCAATGGGGCATGCATTGTATCCTGAAGTGGAGGAGACCTCACAGAGGCCTTAAAGTAAGGGAACATTTGTTTTTTCTTCAGAGCTCCACTGTGGCTGCAACAACAATGGAAAGTTGGATAAAATTTGTCCTGAGAAATGCTAATATAAAGGCAAATAGTGCAATTTAAAAAATATTTCATTTTCACTTTGAAATACTTGTTTAGAATTGTTGCACCTTGGGTATTAGAAACTCATTTTGACATAGGTATTGCCTGAACATCTTACCATATAAAAGACTAGCAGCACATTTATTTCAACACAGTGTGGTTTATTTCTTCATGGTGCCACAAGACTCTAAAGAACCAAGAAAAGTGCACATAGCTAACCTTCTGGAAGCTGTTATCCAGTTCTGTGTGATCCCTCACATTTAATACGGAGCTGCTGGGTTCATGAGGCTTTTCACCCATGCCTTGCCTTGACTAGGCTGTTTGTCCTCTATAATATTAAAATTTTAATGAGATTACTGACTTGTGTTCAAAGTCAGATGTAGAGAGATTGGTTATTCCTACAATGTTGAAGAAAGGGCACAGATATTATTGTAGTAGAGAAATAAATTTCAGTGGTGTGAATAATTACTCTGTCCTCGCTAACATTAGCTGTCATAATAATGGGATATGAAAAAGAGATTGATATGGTGAGCTTCAGAGAAAGTAAATGCCATTAAAACTTGTTCTGAAGTTTATCCATTAAAACATTGATTTTCAATCCTTTTCATCTCACGGCACGCTTAACAAGGCACTGAAATTGTTAAGGCACACCATCAACTGTTTTTACCATTGACAAGGCACGCAAGACTGTTGAAACCCCCCAATTTTCCTATTAATGAATGTCAATCCCCAAATTTCCGCAGCACACCTGAGGACTATCCACAGCACACCAGTGTGCCACGGCATACTGGTTGAAAATCACCCCATTAAACAGTGGTATATTTTTAAAAAGAGAGAAACGAGAATCTTTTTAGAGAAAAGTAGTGCTTTCTATCTATCCATCCATCCATCCATCCTCACTGACTCATCAACAACCTGCCAAAACTGCTAGGCCTAGAAGCGTGAAATTTGGGGTGGGTGTTCCTTCTGTGACTGAGGGATGCACTAAGAACCAGTTTTCGGAAATTTCAACCAGAAGGGGGTGAAAAGGGGCGCAACAAGTTTTCCTCCCTATACTTTGCTTTGAGGAATTGGTAACTGAGGGATTCTCTGCCCCAACCCTCAGACTTATAACCATGAAATTCGGGGAGGGTTCCTTATGTCACATGAACACCCACCAAGAACTGATGTGGAGAAATTTAACCCTTAAGGGGCTGAAAAGGGGTGCAACATGTTTTTGTCTTATACTTAACAGGGAAGACTGACCAACCTCCAGCCAATTTGGTGCTCGGTGCCCGGTGCAGTGGGAGGGAGGGGATGCACATGGGGGATGGCGTACGGGGGAATTTTATTCCCACAACACGAGTATGCTTTTCGCTAGTATTCTTATACTTGAGCAGAAATACTGGAGATGCTTTTGTCACTGTAAGCACAATGAAAGGAATGTCTTTGTATTATTGTATCATCCACAGGGAGTGTTTGGTAACTTCAATTTTATTCATAAAAAGTTGAGAAAATAATTTTGTTGAAGTGAAGTATTCATGTATTACTTAGATACAATATTGTACTTTCAAGTATTACAAAAATGGTAATAAGAAAATTGGGAAGATGTAGCTTAAACAAAATTGGAATAGCAGGACTATTTCCTATAGTTTGAAGCACAATGCAAATATGAGAGTTATATTAGGTCTTGCAAATATTAGGTCTTGCAATAATATATCTAGAAGATTATTCTACCTTTGTCCCTTAAACTTCATTATGAACCTTTAAGTAAAGGGAAAAAATTAAAATGCTTATGTGCTTCCTCCACAAAATACGCTTGTTAATGATATCTTGATCTTCAACATGTGAGTACATTTTAAGAACACATCTTTGTTTCTGTAAGCATGTAGCAAGAAAAAATGGACACTAAAAACGGAGTCTAGTTTTGCTTCTGCAGTTTCTAGTTATGTAAGCAACTCTTTATTATATACTACAGGGTATCCACTTGAGAAGACAAAACATTTTAACATGGGAATTGCAGTAATGTTGCTTGAATTTAGTAAAATATACTAAATTCTGAAACTGAAAACTCATTAAAACAGCCATATTGAGCCATAACAGTTGAACCACCCTTCTGAAGTTGGCTGGATTATGTAGCTGTTTTATTGACATTTATTGCTTTCCATTTTTAATTTTTTAAGTTACTATAACTCTTAGTCAGCTGTTCTGCTTTGGAGCTATTAAAGTTGCTATAGCATGGAAACGTTCATATGTTAGAAGTCTAAGCTGCTGCCCAACAAATAATAGGGTCAAGCCCCTGTAGGAGTGCTAAGTTCTTGCCTGGGGCATTGAGGCTATCATTTAAACCCTGCTTGTATGGAAGTTGGTTCTTTTAAAAATCAGCAGATCTAATATGTAAACATGGTTAGGATCAGATGGTAAGGCCAGACATACAGAGCATAGAAGATGAGAGTGAAATATAATGGAGAACCAACTGATTGGAAATGTCTAGACTTACATACAAACCATGCATGTGTTCACTGAATTATTACAGTTTTATCTCTGCACCAAAAGCACTTTTATACTTTCTGAGGAGGGAATTCTAGAAGCTGCAGTGTTTAAGATGTCAAATATTTAAATTAATTTTTAGGATTGAGGCCTCTAGCACTAGTGAAAACGACAATTCTCATTAAAATATTCATATTGTTAATCCTCTGAGCCAGGGATATCTAAACTTCTTGGCAGGTGAGCCACATTGTCTTTCTGCTACTGTGTTGCGAGCTGGAAGAAAAAGTGATTTACATTTCAAATTTGAATAAATTTACATAGATGTATATGTTAGTGATGGAACTTGTAAGTGAATTCAAATCAGTTTATAAACACTTTCTAACACACAGATCTTCAAACAAGTTCATCAGCGCTTTCCTACACAGAGAGAGCAAGTGTGTGCAGCCTCCCCAGCCCTCAAAATACCCTGCTGTGATGTGGAGAGCAGAGGTTCTCTTGCCTCTTGAGGATTATGGAACTTTCCTGTGGGCCAGATGGAGGGCTGAGGGCTGTATTGACTGCAGGGCAGGGGTTTAGAGGCGCTTTCTCTAAGCTTGGAGTTTTGAACTCATTTCATAGAGTGCTGAAGTTAGCTTTAATAGTGACTCGCAGGGGCTTGAGTCCAATCTTATGCATGTCTACTCAGAAGCAAGTCCCATTATAGTCAATTGGGCTTGCTCCCAGGAAAATATGAACAGGATCGCAGAGCCTTAACTGTTCTTTGGCCATGAGCGCTGCTGCTGGTGCTCCGTTTTGGAGGAGGGGGAAACGTGCACCCAGACGCCTTTGGTGGGGGAGATCATGGTGCTTAGACTTTGCTGCCCGCCTGTGATTATACTAGGTGTTTGTGTTATGCAGACTCCATGTGGCCCACAAGTGATGGCCAATCTCCCCCCACCCCCCGCATTGGTAGAGGAGGTTGTGGTAGAGGAGTCCACATGCCATGATCTTCCTGCTGCCAGAAGAAAAGCGTGCCAGAGGTGGCAGATTGATCATCGCTTGTGGGCCACATAGAGTGGCTTGGCAGACCTGATTTGGCTCATGGGCCTTGAGTTTGACATGTTCTCTTAGCATTTCATTTCTGTGTTGTGAAGAAAAATACAGGGTGTTATTCTGTAAAAGAATCTGTCTGTGGTGATGTTTATTATGAAATGTTAATGCTTGTATTAAGTGTAACATGCCTTCCTCTTTGTCGTTTGCAGACTCAATGGACTTGAAGATAGAATTTCTTTAATCAAAGGAAGAATTGAAGAAGTTGAGTTGCCAATTGAAAAAGTGGATGTTGTCATATCAGAGTGGATGGTAAGGGCACAGATATGCTGTGTATGAATAAAAGTATTGTATCAAGTTGATGTTGAACTAAGGTGCAGTGCAATCAATATCATTTTGACTAAAAAGTAAATCCCACTGAATTTAGTGGCACTCATTCCCACGTAGGTTATGCATAGATTGCAAGCCTATGTCTTAGCGCTATTTACTGTAATTTGTGACTACACTGTAGGCTTACACTTTTATACTGTACTAGCGAAATGTACCCGCATTGCAGGAGTACAGTATCCTCAGTACACCATCCCCCATTGCGCATCAAACCCCCCCCATGTGCATGAACCTGACATGCACAACATCCTGCCATGCGCATGAACCCCCCCCATGCACATGAGCACCCCCATGTGCACCATCCTTCGCAGTCAGTACACTTCAATGTAAAGTATTGGGAGGAAAAGTTGTTGTGCCCCTTTTCACCCCCTTCTGGTTGGAATTTCTGAAAACTGGTTCTTAGTGGGTGCCTCCAACACAGAAGGAACACCCTCTCCAAATTTCATGCTTCTAGGCCCAGTGGTTTTGGCTGGCCATTGATGAGTCTGTCAGTCAGTCAGTGACCATTTATATGTATATAGATAAACATGCATAGGTTTGAGCTGGTATTGTTCTTGGTGTACAATTTGGTGCTTTTGCTGCTGCCAACAGCGTGGAACCTTGAGTTCTACATAGCCTCTTTCAGAAATAAAAAAAACTGAAAGGTTTTAGTCAAAGCTTGTATTTTTCTATCCTTCCTAATACTGATTTTTGGGGAGATAGCAATGCCCTCTTAGATGTATTTAGGGAAATATCTCTTAAAACACTGAGATGAAAAGATACATTACAAGAAAACATTTCCTACTATGTAAGTTCATTGTAAAAAATATGTTAGATGGCTGCTTCCTTTCTTAAGCTTAGTGTTAACAATGAATAAATAAGTAGTTTCTCATCAGTGACTTTTCATTCCTATTACTTGGATGGCTAGTAACCATGATAAGCAGTATAGACTGGTTCCTTTTTTTACTCAATATAGAATTGATGGAGGTCTTAAATGTACGTGACCTATTTTTTAAAAAGCTCAGACCGATAACATTGTATACTCCACTACATTTTCCTTGTAATAACTTCAGAATATTAGGCTACTTTTGCATATGCTGATATAACATGAGCAAAATCTACATTTCCTACTGTCTGTACATGTCTATTAATTATTTTGCTTCTGTACTATATTGCTTTTTCATGAAAATACAGTGGTGTCTTCACGTAACAAACGCCTCATGTTAAGTATGTTTCATGTAACAAACAAAAATTTATCTAGGATTCTGCTTCACGTAACAAACTGTGCTTCACGTAACAGACGGACTCGTTGGCAGTTGGAGCAGACGTGCTGGCAGGCAGCTCTTTTAAAAAGCGTCAGGGATGCCTAGCACGCCTGCCCATAGTGAAAGCAACACTTCCGCGCTGTTCCTCTTGTGGCCGGGCGTCCACTGGGCAGAGAGAGAACAGCAGTGGAGAAGACAGAAGCAGCTCAGAGCTAGCCAGAAGGGAGCAGGGGAGAGAGAGGCTCTGGATGAGGAGAAGGAGAAAGTGGGGAGACACTTTGAAAGTGTCTTGGATTGCAGAAGAAAGTGTCTTTGATGGCAGCCTCCTAACAATGATTACCCAGAAGTAAGCCATAATGTGTTATATGGGTCTTTCTACCAGGAAGAAGTCTTTGATTGCAGCCTCCTCACCATGTCTACCCAGAAGAATTCATTATATGAGGCGCCACTGTACTTTCTTGTATGATATGTACCTGTTTGTATGGATGTTGGACCTATTCTAAAGTATAGCTACAGATACAGGAGAATGTAGTGTGTGCAAGCTTGAAGCCAAGAAGAATTTACTGGATATTCCAATTCACAAGAGATCCACTATATCTATGTGGGAAGCCTTTGTGAATGAGATTGCTTGTATGCAGGCAGAATTATGCTTTTCCCTTGAGGTACTGAATTCGAGGTAATGATGTTTTACAGTAATTAGAGTAATTCTACATATAGTAGTTACTATGAAATGAGAGCATCTGTGCTGGTTTTTTTTAGAATATTCACTTTATCTTTAGAGGGAGATAATTCAGTGTGCTTGTGCACTAGGGATGAAGTATTTCAGCTCAGGATTTCCATCTTTCTCTAAATCCATTAAACATTTTTGAACACAAAAAATGCATGCAAATAAGGAAGAGGCAGAACAACTTTTGAGAGCTGGAGTCAGTCCTGCAGGTGTCAAACATAAGGCACATAAACTGAACAAAGCCCACGTTAGCTCTTTTTTCTGATCCCTGCGATAGTGCTGAAAGAGCCCATCAGTTGCTAAGCTGTGAAGAGCCATATGGGCAGAAGTGGCACTGTTGAAAGGGCAGTACAAGGAGAGCCCTATTATCACATGAGCTACCCTTTCAGCAGCACTGCTGAGGTGTTACTGTTGAAAGGGCGGTCTGCATGAAAATTGGGTTGTCTAAAGGCCTCCCTTTTAGCAGCACCACTTCTGTCATGGTTTTCTGAGCAAATGAGAGAAAGGCCTCAGACAGTGAAGAAGAGTTCAGAACAAGCGAGCTGAGAAACTGCTGAGGCACTGGGAGAGCCTAATTATAAAGTGGGCCACCCTTTTCCGCAGTGTCTTGTAGCAGATCACCTCTTAGCTGCTGAATGCAAAACAAATGGCCCTGCTGGAAGGTGGCCTGCATATCTTGAAAATATGATCAATATTCTATTCTGAATTCGAAATTCTATTCAGTAGATAGTGTATTCTGTTGATTGCAACTAACATGTTTCCAAGTGAAAAAATTGAATTTCTTAAGATCTGTTAAGGCTGCAATCATAAAGACACTCTTGTGGAAGTAAGACCCATTGAACACAATGGGGCTTACTTTTGAGTAGACATGGCAAGGATTGTGCTGTTAATGACATTTCCTATGACATTTGACCTTTTATCTGAAGATAGATTCTTTCCTTGAAGCTAAGAACATAATCTAAAAATAAGCTTGCAGTTGATGTAGCAGCACTTTTGTTCCTCAACCAGGGTAGTCTAATTTTTTACTTTAGTTTCGTGACACCTTGATGCATAGAGCACACCAAGCAACAAGGATGTTATATTTCTAATACTCCCTGATATTTACTTTTTATAACTATGGTTAAAGAAAATAAAGCCACAGTAAGAGGTAATACATTGGTTTTGTTGCCAGAATATGTGTATTCATACATTGGTTCATCTGAAAGGGAGTATGTCATTTGTATGTCTTAGTTAGCTGGCTGCCTATGTCATTAATATTCTGCTCACAAATATGTGCAGCACAGAACCCTTTGCTGTAATTAATTTTGAAGGCACTTGTGTATGTTTAAAAAAAATCTGAGCCTTGTCAGTTGGAAGTTGGGAAAATCCAAGCATCATAGGAGAAGATGTCAGGTATAATTCTCTTTCCAGGTGAGGCAGTAGCCTGTGAAATTACATTCTAAATTACACTAGAGATCAGCACAACATATAGAGCAAACCATTCAGAGATGGGTAATAAATGACTTTAAGGCCTGTTTCCTCCATGACTTACAGGGATGTCATATTGCATCGGGAAGGATGCAGGCCTGCAGTAAAACTTGCAAGAGCAAAGTGCTCACTGGGCAAAGGTCAGTGAGAGGACAGTGTGTCTACTAAAAAGCAACATTATTCTATTTGTGGCCTGGGTTCTTATCTACCATGGCTCTAAAAGTGATATAAATCTCTTTTTAAAATTCAGCACACTGAACTCAGTGTCAGTTGTTATCATTCCATAATAAATGCAATTTTTTGCATTTTGTATGAGTCTTGAATATTTGAATACAAGTACAGGATTCTTTTAAATCCTATCACAGATTGGACATAGACTGGGCAACAGACACTCATGTGGGTGTACCTCTTTTATTTAGCAGGGGGAGAGTAACTGGCCCTGCATACCCCAGCAATATCTGATCTTGTGGCTTCTGCTGGTGTTCTTTTTGCACTTTAAATTGTGAGCCCTTTTGGGACAGGGACCCATTATCTATTAAATAGCTATTAATTTTTTCATTTTCTTGTAAACCGCTTTGAACTTTTCAGTTGAAAAGTGGTATATAAATACTGTAGAGAGATAGATAGATAAATATGCATGGACATATAAAAATGCCTGCAGATAATAACTATGATTATTATTACATCTTTGCATGCAATATTGCATTGATATTTGCATTAATTTTTGCAGTGACAGAGTTGTATATATGTGCTCTGTATATGCACTGTATATATGGGTACTGCAGATCATAAATGTGTGATATTTAAACTGGCATGTGTGGGGTTGGGAGGAGGAAATGACATTGCTGCAATACAGACAATTGCCACAGAATCCTGAAAATTCCAGTTTTTCATTATTACGTTTCCGTTCACAGATCTGAAAACACAGACAGAAAATTCAAATTTTCATGAGCATTGTAGCATTTGAGAACCTTTCATTCTGCCTGCCAGATGACAGAATGATGGAAAGAAACTTTCTTAATCTGTTCTAAATGAAGTACCTTGTTGCTGTGCTTCCTATTTCCAGTCCTGGAATAACACTGAGATGCAGAAAGTAGCAATGTCTTTTTGTATGACATTGTCAAAGTAGAAAGTAGCTGATGCCCACTGTGGCGAGGAAAGGGAAAACAAGGGAAGCCCCTAGGAACGTGCACTGGAGCGCCCCGGCAACTGGCAACGCACCCCTGAGAGGCACAGGGGTCCCAGCACCGGCTGCTTGTTGGGCACTTGGGGAAAACTGAGACAACACAGACCAGAAGGCAACAGGCAGGGCCCTGGGGAATGGGACTGGGGAAGCAGGAGGAGGGACATAACAATATAGGGGAAAGAAAGGGACACTAGGGAAGAGATGGATGCAGGGTTTGGTGGGGGTAACATCAGCATATGGAGGGGGTAATGTTGGCATATCTAAATCTATTTTGGGGTAAAAGGTGAAAAAGTTCCCTGACCCCTGATCTAGTAAGTATAGCACAGCCTTTTACTGCCAAAAAGATGGTAGAGATGATAATTTGTCCTGAGGATCTTTAAACCCTCACTCTGCAGCCTCTATGAAGGCTTTGTGACTCAGATTTAGGCCAACATATCTCACTTGATACCTGTTCCCATGGTATGTGAGACAGGCTGGCGCATGTCTGTACACTGGGCTACCCTCCTGACAAGTTGGTATTTTTTTAACATCCCTAGGTCAACTTGGGACTTATACACAGCCTAATTGGGGGATAGGATCTTGCTTAGCTCCTATTTTTGCCTTGAAATCATCTCCCATTTTCCTTAATCTGTCCAAAGTTGGCTGTGCGCATATATAGCAATCTGTCCCTGTCGACTTTGGGGTGTGGGGAAAATTGTTCTGATTGCACATTAATTTTTGCAAAGGGAGGCATCATAGGGGACTGCCTCACGCCATGCTTTGATGCTTTTTAACATGCATTTTTGAATATGTAACACTTTGCAAGCTGCATATTACATAGCAGACATGAAGAAGACATTGCAAATTTAACAATGGGACATGTGTTGATAAAAGATAAAATACTAGTACAGTAATCAATTGGTTGAAATTATTTGAAATATCTGTGGTTTTCAATTCTCCAGGAGTACTTCCAAATAGCGCCATAAGTTGGTGTGCAAAAATGTATATTCTAATACAAAACTTTTGTGAAATGTGTAGACTGTTATAGAACTGGACTTTTTAATGTGATGTCTTCCAATTTACAGGGCTATTTTCTTCTCTTCGAGTCAATGTTGGATTCTGTAATTTATGCAAGGGTCAAGTACCTGGCAGAAGGTGGCTCAGGTTAGTCTACAATTCTGTTTTCATAAATGCTCCAGCTCTTGAAGAAGCTAAACAAAGATTTAGGTTCTGCTATGCATGACTAAGAAAGTTCTTACCCTTTACCTGTGATGAAAAATGCTTCCATTAGTGGAAACTTCAAGGCATTCATTTTCTAGCATGGGTAATGCAAAAGTATTAATGGGATATTTGGACCTTATATGAAATAGCATTTTCAAGAACACTTAACTTTTTAAAAAGAGTAATTGTAGAATAATCCTTGAAAGTGAATGAAATCTCTTTTAATTTAAATAACAGGATAGAAGTATAGCCAGTAAAAGGACATTGACATGAGACAATTTTTTGAAAATGAACCTAACTCAATGGTGATATATAAATCTTATTGTTTCTATAATGTGGGACTGCAGATTTATCCTTTTTTAGAAAGACACCAAGAAAAAGGCATTGTGAACCATGTAGACTTGAAACCAGAGTTAGGAATTTGAGTGAAACAGGGTTTTTTTATGGAATGTAGATGGAAGCAGTTTGTGTCTAGTAATATTTTTTCATCTCTTCCATATGTGGGAACCGAGGCCAGGTTATTATTTAATGGTCCAGTTCAACTGGTTCAGCACAGTTTAGCTCTTTAACTTATTACCCAATCCTATATGTGACAAGCCTGCACATTAGTCCTGTGACAGGCCTCCACTGCATCCTGTCAACCATCTGGGGATCAAGATAGCAGGGAAGATAAGTAAAGAAACTGGGGAGCCGTGCTCAAAGCTCTTTGCACCTCCTGGAGTGTGCTGCAGTGCTCCATGAGTGAAAATTATGAAAGCACCCCTCTTAGCAATGTGACCATGGGGGCTACATTGCTAGCCTCACTCCTTTATCCTTTCAAGGGATCAGGGAATGTTTAAACAAACTGGGAAGTTACAACTCCTTTGTTTTAGTGCCACTGCCCTACAGGGCTAATCAAAGCTACAACAGCTTTTTGGTTGTGTAATTCTAAGGATTCTTCTGGAAGCTTCTCTGGATTTTGTGGGGGTAGGTATAAGATTTGGCAATTCATTCATGAAACACCCCTGAACTTACCTCTCTGTTGTATGGGATTTATGGCATCTGTTGGCAGTTTAGTCTTCTGGGTCTCATACTATTGGAAGCACTCCATAGAAGTTCAATGAGCCTGCAGCACCAGCAGCCACAAAGTGTTCTGTCATACATCACACTCTGCCAGTGCAGTGCATAAATAAGTTCAAGGGAAAGGTTCCCCCCATGTTATACTGCTAGTCATGAATGACTGGTGTGGTGCTCATCCCTGTTTCTCTAGCCATAGAGCCAGGGTGTAGCTAATGGTCATGTAGCCCAGTGCAAAGCTCAAAGTGTTGCCCCAGAAGTGATATCATCCATGGGTACTTTTAAAAAAGAAAATTGGGGTAAAACCTGCATGTTCCTCCATAGCAGTTCACAACCCATTTGCTCTGCGCAGTGCTTAGCTAATGCACTTATTTGCTATTGAAGATTTTGTTGCCCTCCTCCTATAACAACAATATCAAAGTTAAGTAAAAAAAACAGAAAATTGTGTCCCTTATTATTTAGGAAAATGGTGCTGGGGCAAAGAGGAATGGTTATTCTTTCCCTGCCAAATATAAGAGGAGCACCACTTAGCCTGGGTAACTGTTTTATGATATATGTACTGAGAGCTGATTCATATTAACACATTAGTTCCATACAATATCAGCATTATTGGCTCTCAGAGCAATCAGTATCATGGGAAAACTGAGTTAAGAAAATTCACTTTTTGTTCCATAGGGTTTTGTGTTTTCATTTTCTGATTAATTGACCATAATATCTGAAGAATATAGATATTCCAGTGCAGTTTGTTTCATTACATTCTGCATTAAGTTACCCTTCCAACAATATATAACATGATGTTATTATCATTAATACATACCCTGTTTTCACAATTTTAGCCGCTCGTGTCAAGCTCAGCTTGTATCCCCTCCTAAAGCTTGTAACCTGGTGCAACTGCACCCCCTTACCCATGCCTCTGGAGCCAACGTTGTCCATGTGGCCCACATACACACAAAATTCTGTTATTTTCCCACCGAAGTGGTACTTATTTATCTACTTGCATTTGCATGCTTTTCAATTCCTAGGTTGGCAGGAGCTAGGCTAAGGTTGGGACCTCACCCCGTCTTGTAGAACCTAAGTCTCAAACCCTGGCCTGCTGGTTAACTGGCACAGTGTCTTAACCACTTGCACCACCACAGTCCAATAAGTTATAATCTTCTTCTATATCTTCTTCTCTATATATATATATAAAAGAGAAACGTCACTGACTGACTCACTCATCACCGCCCTGCCAAAACTGCTGGGCCTAGAAGTTTGGGGTGGGTGCTCCTTCCATGACCGAGGGGTGCACTAAACCGGTTTTCAGAAATTCAAACTGGAAGGGGGTGAAAAGGGGTGCAGCGTGTTTTCCTCCCTATACTTTGCATGGGAGAATTGACTCATCAATGTTCGGCCCTAACTACTGGGCCTAGAAGCATGGAATTCTGGGAGGGAGTTCCTTCTGTCACCTGAACACCCACCAAGAACCCATGTGGAGAAATTTAACCCTTCAGGGGCTGAAAAGGGTGCAACGTGTTTCTGTCCTATACTTAACATGGGAGACTGACCAACATCCAGCCAATTTGGTGCTCGGACCCTGGTGCACAGGAGGGATGTTGTTCAGAGGAAGAGGTTGTGAGGATGTTGCGCATGGGGGGACTGATGCTCATGGGGGGACTGATGCGCATGGGGAAAAGTTGCACATGGCCGGATGATGCGCATGGGGGAAAGTTACGCATGTGGGGATGATGCGCATGGGGGAAGTTGCACCTGGCGCATGGGGGCATGTGGTGCATGTGGCACATGGGATGTTTATGCACTGTGGGAGGATGGCATATGGGGAAATGTTACTCCTGCGACACGGGTACGCTTTTCGCTAGTATATATATATAAGAGAAAAGAGAAAAGTCACTGACTGACTCACTTATCAACATCCTGCCAAAACCGCTGGGTCTAGGAGCGTGAAGTTTGGGGTGAATGTTCCTTCCATGACTGAGGGGTGCACTAAGAACCAGTTTCCAGAAATTCCAACCAGAAGGGGGTGAAAAGGGGCGCAACTAGTTTTCCTCCCTATACTTTGCATTGAAGGCTTGGTGACTGAGGGATTCTCTGCCCCAACCCCTGGACCTAGAAGCATGAAATTTGGGGACGGTGTTCCTTCTGTGACATGAACACACACCAAGAACTGATATGGAGAAATTTAACCCTTAAGGGGCTGAAAAGGAATGCAATGTGTTTTTGTCCTATACTGAACATGGAAAACTAACCAACTTGGCCAATTTGGTGCTCAGTTCCTGGTGCACTGGGAGGATGTTCGGAGGAAGGGGTTGCACTGGGGAAGATGATGTGCATGGGGGAAGATGCACATGACGGGGAATGATGCATGGTGGGGGGATGGTGAATTCTATTCCAGCGTGCGGGTATTTTTTTGCTAGTACATTATAATACTGTTTAAAAATAACCTGTCTGAAAAGTAAAGTCAACAGGAAGGAAGTATGGGAGCCCATCATGTATATGTTTGGGATGGATTTTCAGCTTGGAAAATGGCTGATGTACTGTGCTTGTAATATATATGCATCTTGAGCCCTCAAGCTAGATTTTCTGTTGTCGCTTTGTGAACTTTTTTTACAAAAGAACTTGACAATTTTAAGCTCATGATAAAATAATATTCAATATCAATTTAAATGTTGAAAATACAGGTGCTCATTAGCAAACCTTTGACTGTGTTGCATGTGGCTATTTGTGGATGTTGCTCTATTTCTTCCAGTCTTTTGAGTCACATGTTATATCAATGACAAGTATTTTAATAGGCCTTTAAGAAGTGTCTGATAAAGATATGCAGAACATTTTAATATTGCGATACTTGCTTCAAAGCCACACTCTGTGCGCCTTTGGCCCAAAAAGAAAAGTTAACTCTGGTCCAGTTTAGAAAACAGCAATGAGTGTGGGGTTGGGTTGTGTGTGGGGGTTGGGCTACATAGTGGGTGTATGTGAAACAGTGGGTTAGATTGTGTGGGTGAGATTGGGTTGTGTGTGTTGAGTGTGGAGTTCTGTTGTGTGTGTTGAGTATGGGATTGGGTTGTGTGTGTGAAAGAGTGGGTTAGGGTGTGTGTGGACTGTGGGCAAAGTTTGGAATAAGATTCCATGGCTAGGGAACTCATGGGAGGGTTTGAGCCAGGTTTGTATGTGGAGCCTGAGCCAGGTTTGTATGTGGAGTCTGTGTGTGGCAGTGTGGAAGATATGCCTCATCAGTGTTCTAGTGCTGCTCCCCATCAGCAGCTTGGGAATATTAAAGTTGCACATAAAGACAAAGATTCCATTGAGCTAGTGGATAGCAGTGACTTCATTAGTGATTGTGAAAGAGCACAGTCCTAACCATGTCTACTCAGACATAAGCCCCATTGTGTCCCAATGGGTCTTACTCCCAGGAAAGTGTTTTTAGGATTGCAGCCAAAGTCATTTGCCTCTCTGTGACCGTCATACCCAGCCATGAATGTTTTCAAAGGTACAGTACAATTCAGTACTGTACAGTATTTTCTTTATTGCAGTGTTGTGTGTTACTGTATACTACAGTGTTTTGTAATCATTTTTATAAACAGTTAATATTTTTGTATGAATATTTTTTGTGTGGTAGAACCAATCATCTGAGTTTCCATTATTTCCTATGGGAAAATCCGCCTCATGTAAAGAGTGTTTCACATAACCAGCATGCCTCCGGAACGAATTAAACTTGTTACGTGATGCGCCACTGTATTTTTAACTTGTGGAACAAGAGAAGATTGAGCATGGGATTGGGTTCTTTATCATTCTACTTCTGGCTAACTTTGTGTTGATATTTTAGTTCTAGTAATATTTTGAAAGAATGATGCTTAGTTTATGATCTGTAAGATGTTCCTCTACAATGTTCCTCTACTGGTGTTCTGTAGTTTTAATGGCATCAACCAAGCACTCCAGACAAGGTGGAGAATTGTAGCAAATCTCCTGTCCTTTTAAATGTTCCATAAGTTGTAGCTCGTCTGATTATCTAGTTTCCTTATAGGAAATTGTTTTCTTAGTAGAGCATGGATAGAATGTCCCCAACTAAAATTAGTTCCAAGAACTTATGCACTCCTTTCCTGTTTATAGAACATCTAATTTTAACTTTTTTTTTAAAAAAAAAGGTGTTGCATACTCTGTGGTCACTGATCCACTTACTAGCTATGTGCGCAGCTGGATGACTTAATTAAAAATGGTGCTTAGCTAAGGGAAAATGTCGGCCATTTTCAAGACAGACTGTAGCTTTTAAAGTACCCTGGGAATATTGGCCATTGCCAGCCTGTAGTCTTACAAAGTCACCATGTATTTCCATTTCTTTTTTTTTGTGCAAATCTGTGGCCATAATTTAGAGTGGCTGTCTTGTCAAAGATTCTGCAAAGTATCTGTTGGTGGAAAGCCAGGATGTCCTAACTGAGTGCTTTCAGGTGTATATTGTTCTAACACAGGTAGTGAGACATAATTTGTTATCTGAGACACACAGCTGGTACTGCAGGTTAAAAGATTTAACATAACAGAAGCATTTTCTACTGCTTGCTTTTTTCTGCCTGAGTAAAATATGTAGTCTTGCAAAGCCAGCAGAGGACGCATTTTTGCTTCCTGTGCAAATCACTCAACGGGGTAATTTTAAAGTTTTAAACCAATACCACCAAGGTGGGGAAGATGTTAGTGTGCTATTTCAAACTTGAAAAATATAAATAAATAATGTTTTAAAATTTTTGTATATGTATGCTTTTATCATTTTTGTATTGTTTTATTTGTTGTAGCCGCCTTGGGTCCACATAATGGAGAAAGGTGGGGTATAAATATGTTAAATAAATAATAATAAATGGGGGGCATGATGCGCAGGCACATGGGGGTGGTGTGGGGGTATTTTCCTCCCACAACACGGGTACATTAGGTAGCAGGTACATTTCACTAGTTTCTAACAAATTTTGCAAGTGAAAAAAATAGTCCCAGCCAAGTTATGACTGATATTGGTGCTCTGCCTCTCCTCGGAGACCAGCCTATGCATGTCTACGCTGAAATAAGCCTATTACAGTCAATGAGTTTATGATCTGTAAGATGTTGAGAGACCTGTAAGAAGCCTGAGAGACCTGGCCTTGCATGTCTAATCTAATGTAAGCCCTATTATAATCAGTGGCACTTACTCCTGAAAAGGGGGCAGATTGCAGCCTGAGAGACTTGAGAGACTAACCCTACAATCCAGAGTAACTACGGGAGCATGTAAGAGACATTACGTGTACCTGTAGTTACTGCACCATCTAATGAAAACCTATGGGAAATTCATACTGCAATCCACAGCAAATTGTTCTTACGCTGGAGCAAGGACTCCCCGTAGTTCCTCTGGATTGTGCTCTAAGAGTACAATCCTAACCTAGCCTGGCACAACTCATCAGTCTTCTCATTCCCATGGTGATGTAGGGAGGCAAGAGCATGTCTGCATTGGCCTAACCCTCACCCAGAAGTGGCACAGTAGTGTTTTATGACACTTTTGTGACACAGGCCGGCATGGGATTTGTGTTGGGACTTATGCTGGCCTAATTGGGGTTTAGGATTTCAGCCTAAGTGCAGGTTAATTTGTTTTTTTATGTTTTATATTTTCTTTATTTTGTATTATATTACAGTATTAGTGAAATATGCCCACATTGCGGGAGTAAAATACACCCCATGCACCATCCACCACCTTGTGTCCTATCCCCCAAGCGTATTCACCCGCCTCCTTGCGCATCAACCCACCCTCCATGTGCACCAACACCCCCACTACATCAACCCCAATGCCATCATCCGCATGCGCAACATTCCCTCACCGAGGGCACCCTTTCTGGGCCGGTGCAGGATTTGGGGCTGGGTGTTGATCTGTCTTCAATGTTAAGTGTAGGCCAAAAATATGTTGCACCCCTTTTCACCCCCTTAAAGGTTAAATTTCTTAACATCGGTTCTTAGTGGGTGTTGATGTCACACAAGGAACACCCTCCCTAAATTTCATGCTTCTAGGTCTGGGGGTTGGGGCACTGCAGTGATCAGTCAGGGATTCTTCAATGTAAAGTATAGGACCAAAAAAAGTTGTACCCCATTCACCCTCTTCCAGTTGGAATTTCCAAAACCCGGTTTTTAGTGGGTGCCTCTGTCACGGAAGGAATACCCTCCCCAGATTACATGCTCAGTGGTTTTGGCTGGCCTTTAATGAATCAGTGAGTGTGTCAGTGAGTAATTTTCAGTTAAGACACTGCCGTGCAGGCACTGCACCCCGGACTGGAGGCAGGAGTCCTGAGGGCACTCAGCCCCAATCAGGCCCAATTTCTTCCTGGCTGCGAGACAAGCCAGGCTGTGCCCAGCTTGCCTTGCATCTGGGGAGAAGCTGCGCAGCCCAGCTACTGAGTTCATTGGAGCAAACTGTGCAGGCGCAGCTCCGCATCCAGATTGCGCCTATGCAGTTTCTCCCCAGCTCTGAGGCTAGTCAGGCTGTGCCTCACTCACCTCAGAGCTGGGGAGAAACTGTGCAAGCGCAGCCTGGCTACTGAGCTGCGCCTGTTCAGTTTGCCCTGGTTGCAGGATGAACTGCGCAGGTGCAGCTCAACACTGGGGGACCAGGGCAAATTGTGCCTGCGCATCTTGCTTGGGCTGTGGGAATTTTTTTTCCCCACAGTGCTGGGTCATGGTCCTCGCAGGGTTGAGGACCACTGTTGTAAAACACTTCAATGCCACTCCTGTAGGGTTAGGCCAGTGCCTAACCCTACCATGTCCTCCCCATGCCATGCCACCATGGGAGTAGGGTGAGTTGTGCTTCCCTAAATTGGTGAGGACTGCACACTGTATCTTTCTTGGGTTTGACTGTTGCTGGTATCTTGTTGCATCTCAATAAACTTTTTAGGAGGTTATACCATTTGTAGTGAAGTGGGGCTTCCAGATATCTATATCACAGTTATCCTAAGAAACTAATTATTTATATTTTGGAGAGGGGAAGCTATTATAGAATGCATCATGTCTTAGTGTATAGACCTTTAATATGACTGTATCCTTGAAGTAATATTAGGAACTTACTGCTGATTTTGAAACTTGAAATATTGACAAGGGCAGAACAGAAACAGTAAAATACTGTATAGGTCTTCAGTTTTAGGTAGCAGATACATTTGGGAAAGAAGTTGGTTAGCACAAATAAATGACGGGGTTGTAAATACCAAGTGTTCTCACTTCCAGTTGAATAAAGCATTAACAATACTACTAGCTTGATCCAGTTTATTTAGCAGGAATTTAAAAAGAACGCTTTTTCCTTCAGGCATTTGTAATTGATGCTCCTTTGGCAGTTAGTTTGAAAGGTTAATGGAGGCTTTGTTGATTGTTTTCTTATGTTTCTCCATAAATCAGCCAGCAGGTGGGATTCAAACAGCGGAAGACCCCTTAGCACACAAAGCTAGCTTTTTCATTAAGCATAGAAGCAGAAGTGATGATACTGTCAAGCACTAACGAGATGAAAATATGCTACATTAGTTTTGGGGTGAAACGTTTTCAGGAGTTAGGCTACAAGTCCATTGTCCTAACAGAGGATGTAAACATTAAGTATACGGTGGTACCTCGCTTAACAAGTCCCCTAGCTAAGTATAGTAGTAATACAATCAAATGTTACAAGACGTTACTCATTATTCAAGGCAGAATCGCTTAGAAATTGTTGCTCGTCTTTCAAAGCATTCTTAATTCAAGGTACTTGTCTTTCATGATACCACTGTACTAGCAAAGGGGGGGAGAGACAGAGACAGACCCCTGGAGGTCATAATCCTATCCAATGAAAGTGGGAGAAATTATTACTGGAGCTGCAATTAATACCTCTTTATCTATTATGGCGATTACTTCTGAATAGACATGTATTAGGCTCTTGCTCTCCCCTTCTGCATTTGTCCCAAGCAACAAAGCAGGGAAGGAAAGAAGCCTTCAAGAAATGGAGATTAGCAGGCTGATCCTTTGCTCAACAAGCATTTGTTCCTACCTTACAATGAGAATGGAGCACAAGAGCCTTCTCCTGCCTCTCATCTCCCACTTATTGGCCAGGTTTTAGAGCACTATCTAACTGGAGCACTGTCCAACTGTGAAAACCGTTGAAAAGTGGAAACCAGTCTTTTTCAGCTTCTAACGCAAAATGCCACCAAAAAAGCAACTATCACTTGCAAATCCTAAATAACACATTTATTACCACATAATCAAAATACACAACAAATTACAGTAAAATGAAAAAGGCTTATATGGGCAATGAATATCTTGTGTATTTGAATGATGGCTATTTATTGAAGAAGTCAGACAGGAATGCAAAAATCAGTTTGATCATGTGACATGCAAATTGGCATCAAGAAAGACAATTTTAGCCTTTAGAGCAGCAGAGAGAGGTTGAAATAGTGAAATGTGTTCAATGAATGAATTCTGTCTATAATTGAAAGGTGTGGAAAGAGCAGAACCCTCAGAAAATGAACCTTCAGAAAATGGGGTTTTCTATCCCCGTACACACTTTCTTGCCTTCTGGCTGGAACTCCCTACTGTTCGTTGCCCAGTTTATGGCTCCCCAAGATTTTCCATGCAGCAAAAACAGTAAGCAAGCATACATAAACACAGGCAGACATGACTTGCTGACTCAAAGCAATACGAGGCAGGTTTGAACTAAAGTTTTTTTCGTTTTTCCACAGGCATGACTCTAGAGTTATTGAGTCACAAAAAATGTTGCAACTTGAGTCATGTTACCTACACTCACTTGGATTGTGCCTCTGCTTATGTGATTTGAGTGAATCACTAATCTTCAGTCATCTGAAACCTAGCAATAATAGAGGCCTAAATGCAGGTTGTATTGAAGAGAACAAACAAGGCAGTAAAGGTCATCATAATTAAGCATAAGTTTTGACCTATCTAGATTTTATGAGTATTCAACATTATATGAATACTAGTACTGTAGATAGTTGCCTATAAGGTGATCTTGCAGATAAATGGAGGACTTTAACCAAAAATCATGGGATGTTTCATCACCTTCTGATCAAACAAGGGTAAAACTCGGGGAATGAATGGTGCTTATGAAGGGGATCTGCAGCTTGCCCTGAAGCCTGATTGGAATTTGGAGAATCTGAGTCAGGCTACTATTTTTCAATAATTTAACAAGATGTTTATGGTAGTGCTATGTGTAACTTTCCCCCTTAAAGCAACAGAAGTGAACATGGCATTAAATGGCTAAAGAAATCTGCAGAAAAATATTTGCGCTTCTGAATACCTTCCCCAACAAATGCAGCAGCAATATAAACAGCTTACATCAACACAACACCCTGTTTGCTGGCAGACAACCTTTAATACTGTTCATTGTAATTTTAAGAGGCAGTTCTGGTTTTGGAGTTAATGAGCATGCAAAAGATTCTACAAGAGAACCTCTGACAAGGGTAAACAAAATGTTCCTCAGGCTCTGCATATCCTTGTCAAGCTCTTACCGTCTCAGCCTGCGAAGAAACGTTTGTGTACGGATAGAAAAAATTCATATAAAAAGCTAGGAACAAAATTTCCATTCACTTTAAAGTTCCTGGTATTAAAAAGGCCCATGTGCTTCCTCAGAAGAGCCAGCAGATGGCAGGATTGCCTTGGCTATCTTGTGAACACAGTTTGAATGGCTCAGATAGGCCCCTCTGTAAAAAAAAATTCATGCAGTACCTTCACATGAACCTCCTGCAATTTATCTGGCTCCAGCAAACCTGGGGATATTTCCCAAATAAGGCAATGTCCTCTGGACATCAGGCAGCAGATTGCAGCTACTGAGCTCCAGGGCCTTAGTATCTGGCTGAGAACATCCGTACACAAATGTGTTGATGCCGAACCAAGGGCAACAAAGCAATCGGCTGGGGTAATTGAAGTCCTGGGCAATTGCTGGACAGCTCCCTGCTGTCCCCTGCATGGATTTATTTTCCTGTATGCAGTAATGGAAAATTTTTACACCCTAGTTGTCAGCAAGACACATATGTGTTTGACACGTAGTTATGTAGTAAAAAAAAATTTTCAAAACAACTTTTGGAAGTGAACTATATTAGTACAAAGTGAGATATTCCAACATAGCAACATTTTTTAATATTCAGTGCTATATTAGCCGAGTGAGAGGTTTAAAACTCTCCTAGGCTTCTTCTGGCTGTTGCAACACAACTGATGATACTTATCTGCAGATAGGACGTGGAGAAAATCTTTGTTGAAGTTATTGATCTAAATTATTTGCCGTATAGACAAGTATTTAAAGTCCAGTGGTGCCTCACATAAAGAACTTAATTCGTTCCAGAGACATGCTCTTTAAGTAAAGCAGATTTTTTCATAGGAAATAATGGAAACTCAGACGATTGGTTCCACAACCCAAAAAATATTCATATAAAATATTAACTGGATGTAAAAATGATGACAAAACACTGTAATTTAATTCAAAACATGCATTCAGTGTGCATGATCCTTTGAAGTCTACTTAGGGTACAATCCAGAGTAACTACGGGGAGTCCTTGCCCCAACGTAAGAAAAATTTACTTTGGATTGCAATATGAATTTCCCATAGGTTTTCACTAGGTAGTGCTGTAACTATGTCGACGTAAATGTCTCTTACATGCTCCCGTAGTTACTCTGGATTGTATGGTTAGGCTGCAATCCTAAAGACACTTTCCTGGGAATAAGCTTACTTCTGGGTAGACATGGTTAGGAGACTGGAATCAAAGACACTTTCCTGGGAGGCTTACCTGGGCTGCTGCTGGAGGTTCAAGGTGATCGTTGGGGGCAGTTAGGGGCAGCTGCCACTGGCACCCCCAGACACCCCAGACAGAGGCAGCAGTGCTGGCTGGCAGCCCTTTTAAAGAGTGTCAGGGCTGTATAGCACGTGTGTCCATAGCATGCTTGCTTGTTAAGTGAAGTGGAACCTGTTATGTGAAGCAAGATTTCTTGGAAATTTTTGCTTGTTGTGTGAAACACTTGTTAAGTGAGGTGCTTGTTAAGCGAGGTACCACTGTAATTCAGATTTCTGAAAAACCTTTTGTTCCAAATTCTACTTCATCTATCCAGGGAAAATAAAGCAGACATGCTTTATTGGATGGTACACGTGCTGCTGCATGAAATGAGTTGGCTCATGTCATCTATCCATTTTCAGGCAGGCTTACAGTACTGTAGGAAAGCAAACCACAAGTCAGCCATTTCTAAATTCATGTTGCAGAAAACTTGTGGATAGGAGCAGATGAGTTGGAGACCCACCATTGATTTCATCCCCTTCCTGAAGCCCAGTCTGCCCATCCACATCCTGCCTACCCACTCTCCACCCTCACAGGTTGCAGTGAGGAAGACTCATTTTGAACCTGGCACCACCATTTTTACTTATCAAGACAATACAGCTGCTTTACTTTGATATCAGTACTGAAAATTGCAGAGAAATGTGAAATGGAGTATAGAAGATAGCAAGTCTAACTGTGGAGTAAAGCTCAGCAACAGTACCATGTATACAAGCAGTTTGACTATTTTCACATATAAAAGCAGGCCTCCGTCAGTCTTGAAAGACTATGGTATCATGCTTGGCGCTGCATACGCTGCATGCAAAGCATGAAAGCCTGAGTTAGGTTGTTATTGAGGATAGGCTGTTATCCAAGCAGCAAATCCCCCCTCTCCACACCATTGAATTAGTCCAATGGAAAGGCAAAGCCGATACGATTCGACAAGCACCTGTCGGGAATGCTCTAGGGGGATTTCCTGCTGCAGGCAGGGGGTTGGACTAGATGACCTACTAGGTCCCTTCCAGTTCTATGATTCTACGATTGGATCCAGCTGGCATCGCAGAACTGGGCAAAGGACAGAGCTCACCCTGTCTTGTGGGACCTACCCAGGTCTCGAACCCTGGCCTGCTGGTTAAACAGGCACAGTGACTTAACTACTTGCGCCACCCACAGCCCTCATTTTCACATAAGGCGCAATACTTTTCCATAATTCAACCATGCAACCCCAAAAGTATGACTAAGCATGACAATTTTGGTTCCCCTAAATTGCCCCGTCCCCCAAAACCTGCATCGCTGCCCTATTAGGATCTCAAGGATGAAGAACACTGATTTTAAGGAGCCACAAAGAAGGTGTAAGATAACTGCTTCATTTCTAGACATTTTGCTCCACCTTGGCCCTTTAAGATTAAAAACCATTTCTGCCCAGCTCATAGGTATACACATTTGGTCCTTATTGTATATATGGACAGAAATAGCTTAAAGGAACTGCCAAAGGATATAACAGAATGAGTGAAGCAGATCACTGCTGCCCGTATAGTTTTCTGCTTACCTCATCTCTCTTGTTCTTTGCATGGTCCATTTAAACTTAGACACATGCACGGGAAGTGAGGTAAGGGAGAAGCAGATCTGTGTGACTCTGTCTGCCATTGGCTGGATTGGGCAGATGCTAGACGAAGGTGCACCCTAAACCTTTTTTTTCCACCTGCCACTCAGCATGAATTGTGCCATTCATAACATGGCTAGGCCACCGGTTGTTGTGTGGCAATGTGTTTGTCCTAATATGGGCTACTCTTCACTTTTTCATCTCTTGCCTGCTTACTTAGTTATTTGCTTACTTATCTTTTGGTAATGTTAATTTGTGGCTATGCCTCTTTACCACCTTATTTGCTACATTGATATCCTTTTAGTGTCCTTAAAATTGTGAAGCATTGCTTAGGGATAAAAGATTTCCCATCTTACTTTGCTCTCTGTAAGAGATGTTACTAATGACAAATTATTCTGGGGCAGTGACTCGAGAAGGACACAGATGACAAATCCATGCATTTGTAAAGTAGGCTGCTGTGAGATATGTCTGATCAGCAGTTTAATATTACCTATGATGAGGAATAATTCAGTCAGATAAGAACCAAAAGACAATATGTGAGAACTGGGAGTTAAAAGGTTCTTTCATAGCAGTATTTTACTTCTCTAATTAGCAAAGACTGAGGAACAGAAGCTGGCCAATCACCAAATAGCTTTCTCAAAATATGCTGAGCTCTTTCCCATTCAGACTGATTTTTAGATAAGGGAAATAGTTCCACTAGTTTTGGACTGTACCCTTTCTGGTATGGATCTGCTGTTTTAAATGAAAGACTGTATGGAAACCTATTGTAATATTTCAGCAAATATACCCCAGAACAGAAAGCTATACTGTCAAATACAATAAATCAACATAAGCCACATACTTACAACATATCCTGTATAAAAAGCAGCTGTAACAATAATATATATTGTAAGGGGACATTAAAAAGAAATGGCCTCAAAACCCACCAGAAGGGTTTGAAGGAAGAGGCTGTCCTCAAAGGGATGAGTTCCATAAGAAGACCCTCCTTGGTGCAGCTTCTTTTACATTAGTCAAGGGCAGCATATGCAGACAGAACCTTTCAGATGATCTTATGGGACAGACTTGAATATATGGAAGAAGGCAGTTCGTCACATACCTTGTTCCTGAGCCATAAGTGGCTTTTGTGGTACCTTAAATTGTTCTCAGAAATGAACTGGAAGCCAGCATGGCCAGTGACTGAAGCAGCACACTGGCAGAATTGGATCCTTTGAGCCCCAAGGACCATCTAGGCCCCTGTGTTGTGCACTCATTTAGTTTCCAGATAGACTTCAAAGGCAGCCCCGTATAAAGTGCATGATAGTAACCTTGTCTTAATGCCACCGAAGCACAGATCACAATGGTCAAGGTATAACAAACTTGGTTTTGGCTAAACTTGTAAAGCCCTCCCTAGCCCCAACTGCCACCTGGTGATTCAGGCACAGCTGTGAAGCGAAGAGAATCCCTAATCTGCAAACCTGTTCCTGTACGTTGACTCTGTTTTCATATTGTACTTTACTATGTGAGAGAGCCTTCCTCCAGAAATGCAAATGTGCATTTTATGCAAGTTTGCATTTTAAGGTTTTATTTTTCAAGGGCATATTCCATATGCAAATCAGCATTTGTCTTCTATAATATGTAAACTACTTGGCAGTAATCATTTTGAAATGATACATCTATTTGCAGTGTATCCTGACATATGTACCATTAGTCTTGTGGCTATAGCTGACCCCAGCAAACATGCAGACAGAATTGCTTTCTGGGATGATGTGTATGGCTTCAATATGTCCTGCATGAAGAAGGCTGTAATTCCAGAAGCAGTTGTGGAAGTGATAGATCCAAACACGCTTATATCTGAATCTTATGTCATCAAGGTACTGTACAAAGTGGCTTAAACCTTTAACTAAATTAATTTAAACTGAATTATACATTAATTTCATGTGTAAGTTATCTTAATGTAATATGTTCAATTATAGAAAATGAAATTCAAACAGCCTGCTATATGGTCAAATTTATTATAATTCATACATGTTCTATAATGACACATATTGTGTACAAGGAAGCAGTTGCTTGACCTTGTTGATTGATTATACTATATTAAACTATAGTGGCGCCTCATGTAAAGTATGCTCCATGTAACAAACAAATTTCTCTAGGATTCTTCTTCATGTAACAAACTGCTTCATGGAACAAATACACTCGTTGGCAGTTGGGGCACACGTGCTGGCCAGCCGCCTTTTTAAAAAGCGTCAGGGCTGCTTAGTGCGCCTGCCTATAGCGAAAGCAACACTTCCGTGCTGTTCCTCCTGTAGCCAGGCATCCGCTGGGCAAAGGGAGAGAACAGCAGTGGAGAAGAGGGAAGCAGCTCAGGGCTAGCCAGAAGGGAGCAGGGGAGAGAGAGGCTCAGGACGGAGAGAAGGAGAAAGTGGGAAGACACTTGGAAAGTGTCTTTGATTGCAGCCTCCTAACCATGTCTTCCCAGAAGTAAGCCCCATTTTGTTAAATGGTGCTTACTCCCAGGAAAGTGTCTTTGATTGAAGCCTAAGTAGACTTTTGAGGGCGGTTCGGCAGTGGAACAGATTGCCAAGGGAGGTCTTCAAGATCACTGGGGATCTTCAAGCAGAGGCTCGATGAGCACCTGTTGGAGATGCTCTAGGGGGAATTCCTGCTGCAGGCAGGGGGTTGGACTAGATGACCTACTAGGTCCCTTCCAACTCTATGATTCTATGATTCTATGATTCATAGGATCATGCACTTTGAATGCATGTTTTGAATTCAATTCCAGTGTTTTGTCATCATTTTTACATCCAGTTAATATTTTTATATGAATATTTTTTGAGTTGTGGAACCAATTGTCGTTTCCATTATTTCCTACGGGGAAATCCATTTCACATAAAGAATGTTTCACGTAACAAACGTGCTTCTGGAATGAATTAAATTTGTTACGTGAAGCGCCACTGTATAACTTTATAATATACTGTATAAAATCAAAGAGTCACTGACGACTCATCAATGCCCAGCCCAAACCTTCCTCCTGTGTTCCTTCCTCTTGTGCCCTTTCCTTGTTGTTGTTCCTTCTTCCTGTACCCTTTCCGTATGGGAGAAAAATGAGAAGGTCAAATGCCTAGTTACATCTGTGAAGTGTTGTTTTCTCTGGGTCCACACAGGACCCACCATCTAGCCTATGCTTTTATTTTATACTTGTCTTGTACTGTTGGCTATATATCTCTTGTTTTTTAATATATCATGTTTTTATGCTTCATGTCTCATATATGTGATTTTTATGTATTTGAATTTTCTATGCCAATAAATGTCAATGGCTGCCATCCAAAATACACTTCCCTTGGTGTAAGACCCATTGAATACCATGGGGCTTACTTTTAAGGAGACATGGTTTGGATTGTGCTCTAAGTAAGACACGTTTCTGTGGTACAAAAAAATCTCAACAAGAATTTACCATACATTTCTATTATACGGCTTATTCCTTTTTCCCGCTGATCTCTCGCCAGTGTTCTTAGCCCAAATGAAATCTTTGGAGCTGTACTAATTGATATCATATATATTTTACTGATGCTCTTTATCTTTCATGCATTTTTTTTCATATTCATTACTATAAGCCAAGTCCTGTAGAATCCTATATATGCTTAACAGCTGCCCACTGGTTAAGCAGTGCCTAACAGTTTCTGATGCTCACAAATATTCTTTAAATTTTACTCGCACAATGACAGGTAAACTCAGCTTGTATTGTATAATGCAGTAGTTCTCAAATGTTTTGGGAATTTTACTCCTGAGGTAAGTCTTTGTGGGGGGAGGCAGTGAAGTTAGGGCCACGATCTCCAGGACTGTCTCATTAAAAGAGATTGAAGGGGAGTACTTAAAAATGACAAGCATGTCTGTCTTGATTATGTCATTGGGATAATTATTAAAAATTATTACTTTTTAATTATTATTAAATTATTTTAATTATTATTAAAAAGTATTAAAAAGTATTACTTGTTAATACTTCACCAACTGGAAAAAGATCATTATATGGACTTCTCATATTTCCTGTAATCTGACAGTAATATTTTTCTCCTCTGCCCATGAGTATTTATACCTGAAGTCTGCATCTCATGATAAAATGGAAATAGTTATTGAAAGCTTATGCTCAGTGCATGTGCAGTACATGTGTTAGTCTTTAATGTGACATAAGACTGTTCGTTTCTGTGGAGATATCACTTTTCTGTTGTAAATTGTGTGTACCCAGCATCTGGAGCATGTATGATCCATCTACTAAGTAATCGGACTGATTTGACCACTCTGACATGCTTGCTTCATCGTGACCCATGCTCGCCAAATCTGGAAATCAGATCTAATCAAATTGTTGCTAATTTTGCTTTGTGTTGTAGGCTTTAAAAATAACATGAAATTTATTTCCTTGCAGCGGATTGACTGTCACACTGTATCTGTTCCAGAATTAGAATTTTCATCAGACTTCACACTGACAATCACAAAGACTTCAGTGTGTACGGTAAGGAATGCTGCTTGAAATTAGTTAATGTCAGTTCTGTATAAAGACTAGATGTTCTACAATTTACAGTGCAATCCTCACTTGCACAGGCTGTGGGTGGCGCAAGTGATTAAGACACTGTGCCTGTTAACCAGCAGGCCAGGGTTTGAGACCCGGGTCGGCCCCACAAGACAGGGTGAACTCCTGTCCTTAGCCCAGCTCTGCGACGCCAGCTGGATCCAATCATATTGGTTCTGCCTTTCCATTGGACTATTTCTCTGGAGAGGGGGGATTTGCTGCTTGGGTAACAGCCTATTCTCCATAACAACCTAACCCAGGCTTTCGTGCTTTGCATGCAGCGTATGCAGCGCCAAGTACGATACCATAGTCTCTCAAGACTGACGGAGGCCTGCTCACTTGCACTCAAGCAGGCTGGTTGGGCATGGCTGTTCTGCATCCAGGGCAAGATATAGAGGATGCTGCTGCTGCTCTCCTCTGGGGAGAGGAGTGCTCCTGCAGCAGTGCTGAAGACTTTGGGCTGTATGGCAATGGCACCTGCTCAGCCTTAAGGCTGCAGCAGCTCCCCCAAGATTGTGCACATGGCAATCTTGGAAGAATCACTGAGGTGGTGGGAACAAAGATGGTGGACCCTCCTGGAAGGAGGTCATGACCCCCACTTTGAAGACTACTGCCTTACGGGGAACATGGGCTTTAAGTTAGTTTTGTGTTCCTCACTGGAAAGTTGATTCTAGAAGGTGGTGCTGGGAGACTACTGATTGACTTGGTGTCATTCATGCTGTGGGATCACTCATTATTCTTTGGCATTGGGACGACTTAAATATATTAAATAACAGTGCAGTCCTAAGCATGTCTACTCAAAAGTAAGTCCCATTGTGTTCAATGATACTTTCTCCCAAGAAAGTGTGTTTAGGATTGCAGCCTAAATTCCTACTTTATAATATAGTTTTACATACATTGCCTATTTGAAGCCACAGTACACCAGTTAAAACAAATTGGTTTAAGCAGCAGTTTTCATTTCAAGGACAAAATTGAGATCTTATGCATACTAACCTAATATAGGCATCCCTTTAAATATAGCCTGTGTACCGTGGTAATGCAGCAAGCATGCAATCAAACTGCCTTCCGCTAGGGCTTAGAAGAACTTAATTTCAGATGAGAGGTGGATTTTCTCCCCCCTGAAGTGCAGTAGATTGCAAAGTTATAATCATTTTCAGTAGCTTTGCATTCTGTCTCTTGCTCTGAGGTAAGGGTTCCAGTCAAGTCAAGGGTTTATTTCCAGCAGAAACAAAGTTCTTCCAAATCCCAGAGAGGGAGGGAGATTGATTGCCTGCCTGATGCATTGCAATGGTAAGTAGACTATATTTAAACCTTAAGAGTTTAAAAAAAATTTAATGGGCTAATCTCATTTGGGTTAAGATAAAGCTGCAGGTGAAAAATCCACTGATATTTAGGTTATACCTGTAACTTTTCACTCCTTAAGTAAAAATAGTTTGCATGTACAGTGGTACCTCGCTTAAAGAGTGCCCCTCTTAACGAGGGATCCACTTAATGAGCTTAATTTTCCCTCAGAGACTGCTTCTCACCCCTGTGTGTGGCTGTAGGGGACAGTTGGGGCCATCTGGGGGCCCTCGCCCCCCTTGCGGAACGTCCATCGCTTCTGGGGGCTCCATTCGGGGCTGGCAGCCCTTTCTGATAAGCACATGGGTCGCCTGCATTGGATTCAATAGGAAGTGATCCAGGAAGGGGATTCCCCCAGAGTTCAGTTGAGTTCACAGGAAGTGCCTCACCTGAACTCCTCTAGGGGATCGTCAACTCTATTGTTCAGATCGTCCAGGCACTTCAGGCTCCCAAGCGAAGCACATAATGAGTGGATAAGCATTCAGCTACTCCTGTTCCAGCCACAATAGAGTTGACGATGGCCCCAACTACTGCCACACACAGGGGTAAGTGGGGCAAAAAAAATTTTAAAATTTTTTTTTGGTGTGGAACCAATTTCTTTCTTTCTTTCTTTCTTTCTTTCTTTCTTTATTTATTTATTTATTCATTCATTCATTCATTCATTCATTCATTCATTCATTCATTTATTTATTTATTTATTTTATATCCCACCTTTTCTCACCTGCAAGAGGGAGCTGAAGGCGGCTAACATCAATCATAATAAAGCACCATTAAAATATCATAAATAGAGATTAAAACATAATTAAAATACAATTAGATTTGAAAGACTAAGAACAATTAAAACAGACTAAATACATTTGTTAAAAACAATAATATAAAATAGAACAAAAAACTGCCCCCCACCTCTGCCCCATTTAAAAAGCTTTTTTAAAATAAAAGGTTTTGAGGCTCCGCCTGAAGCTCTGTATTGAGGGAGCTTTCCTTAGTTCTAAGGGGAGGGAGTTCCAAAGCCGGGGTACCACCACCGAGAAGGCCCTATCTTTGGCCGCCACACTTCTCACATCTCTTAGTGGCGGCAGAGTCAGTAGGGCCCCCTCAGATGACCTTAGGTGACGGGTCAGATTGTATAGAAGAAGGCAGTCCCTCAGATACCCTGGACCCGAGCCGTTTAGGACTTTAAAGGTCAGGACCAGCACTTTGAATTCAGCCCGGAAACGAATGGGCAGCCAGTGTAGTCTCTGAAGCAGTGGCCCAACAGAGTCGAACCAACAAGCCCCAGCAACCACACGGGCCGCCGTATTCTGGACTAGTTGAAGCTTCCGGACCGTCTTCAGAGGCAGCCCCACGTAAAGCGCGTTACAATAATCTAGTCTCGATGTCACTAGGGCATGGGTCACCATGGCCATATCACCGTGACTCAAATTCAGTTGTTTGAGTTTCCATTATTTCCTATGGGAGTCTATTTCAGAGTTTTAATAAGTGGACTGTAGCTTCCTTTTTTTAAAAAAATAGGGTTTCTTTTTGTCTTCTCCAGTCCTGCACGTGATGTAGGTGAAATATTGGTGTAGAAATGGTCAATTTTTGATCATAGTTTTGTGATGTTGTGAGGGCGGGTTGGAACACCTTTGTCAAGTATTACATATTTCATCATGCAGGTTTATTGACATCTTATGACATGAATTTTCACTTCTTTTTTGATGGAGTATTGTGGTTTAGTTAGAAGCTGACAGTCCATCCATCACATCAGACTGCCTAATCTTGCAGTAAATGAACAATAAAGTCTATTATTTGTATTGAGGATTATGGAAATGGCTTAAAGATGTCTTTGGCTGGGTGTTATTTTTTGTTTTTTGCTTTTTTGCTTTTTTCCCTTTCCCTTGAATTCAATATTTAATTTTGTTTTGTTACCAGAATAAATATTATTTTAATAACTTTTGGCAAAAAAATGACTTCTCATTATGACCCCAGATTTCCACCCAATCCTTGAGGAAGGGTAAAAATGCATCCCTTTTAAATCAGTTAAAAAACAGCTTTTCTTACTTTTGAAGGGAGGCAGCCATGCAAGAAATCATTCTTCTTCCAGTGAGCCAGCCAAAGGCAGGGGATCATTTGCATTTTTCATTGCTGACGGCCACTCTACAACAGAAAGAAAAGCTGTTTTTAAACAACTAAAAAGGGACACCCTGTAAACATTATTTAACTCATCCTTTAGTATCTGCAGAGTGTCTCGAACTCAACCCCCCAAGGATATCAAAGCAAGACATTATTCCTTTAGGAGAAATGAAGGAGCAGGAAACCTGGAAGTTGTTCTTCAATCTATTTTTCTACTTTTTTTAATCCACAAGGGGTTCTGGAAGGAATCTTAGTGGATAACAGGAGACAAACTGTACTGCTCTGGTTTAAGAATTTCCTGCTTGCCTAGCCTTAAATCTCAATAGCACTGTACTGCTTGACAACTGAAATTCCAAGGGTTGGATGAGAAGAAAGGTATTCATGTCCAGAATTCAGCATTTTGTGCTATTGTTGTAAGGAGGAGACCAGGAAATTTCTTTATGATATTTTGTGTACTGCAAGGTTGTAGTGATTTTTTAAAAGATTATTGTTAATTGTTTGGTTTCAGGATTGAAAAACTAACCTGTTAAAATAGCAAATTTTATATTCAGCTTGTCATAATGAATTATAGTGTGATAGATCAAAATATAGAATTTTTCCAGAAAAAATCATTCTTTGAATAATAATGATATAAATCAGTGGTCCTCAACTCCCAGTCTGTGGCTCAGTACTGGTCCGCAGTGCCATGCCCGCCAGGGTGCACCTGCACTGGGTCCCAGACTGGAGGTGGGAGCCATGGAGGCTCTCAGCCTCAGCCTGGCCCAGCTGTGCAGATGCAGCCCAGCTGCAAGACTCGGCCTGCACAGTTCCCCCTGCAGCTGGGAAGAACTGCGCAGGTGCAGCTGAGCGCCAGTCTGCACCTGCGCAGTTTTCCCCAGTTACAGGGAGAACTGCACAGGTGCAGCCTAGCAGCTAGGCTGTGCCTGCGCAGTTTGCCTGGGCTGCAAGGCAAGCCAGGCTGTGTTTGCCTGACTCACCTCGCAGCCTGGTCGAACTGCTCAAGTATGGCCCGGCTGCCCGGCTGTGCCTGACTGCAGGAAGAACTGCCCAGCTGTGCCTGACTGCAGGAAGAACTGCACTGATGTGCGTGCACTGTTCCAAATGGAACTGCACATGTGCATCCCCTGGGCCATGGGAAATTTTTCCCACAGAACCGGGCTGTGGTCCTCACAATGTTGAGGACCTTCTCAAAGTGGTCTTGAGTTTTGAGCTAGGCTTTGTACATTTGTGCTACATGCACACCAAATTTTTTTCACTTTGAGAAGGAAGAGAATCATTCAGTAATCTCAAGGTGCTGAATTGTTTTCATTTAAGAAATATCAGTTTTAAAATTAAAGTGGGATTTCAGCTGCAAGAACACAGTGCTTCTTCCTCTGTACTGCATACCTTACAAGCATTTCATCTCCATGGTTGGATAAACTCCATCAAAAGCACATTATCCTCCTCCTTCTGTGGCCAGCTGCCTAATTGTTTCTGCTCTAGCTGCATGCTGTTGGAACATGATACTGACGAAGAGCAAAAATGATAAATTGCGCCTTGCAGCTGATAGCAATGATGGTAACTTTTAATTTCCTTTTTCCAAAGTGTAATGGTCAGATTGCTTTTTACTGTTTTTGTTGAGTGGGAGGGGGAAAGTATAAATCCATGGGGACAGAATGTAAATACAAATGTTTGCTTACAGAAAAAGAATAAAGCAAATGAGAAATCATCATAAAATAGAATTTGCACTCAAGTATATCCATTAAAATAAGCCTGAAAAAGGCAACTATTAAATAAAATGTTGGTTTATTACTCTCTCCAACCAGTGACATTTTTGAGAGCTTATTTTTTTACTTTCTCATATTTTTGTAAGTTGAAAAAATAGGTACTGTATGAGGATGCAGGTATTTGGCTTGCACAAGATTTATCCTCATCTTGTGCCTTCTATCCTATGCTTGTGCCTCCCTTATTTGTAACATGAAAGCTATGGATGCTTATTATGTACATGTTCCCTCTAATAGATTTGGACTGAGGCAACAAACCTAGATTTCTAGATTGAGCCAACAAACCTAGTCTATATTTCATTATCAGTTCTCCCAGTGGATTGACTGCACAGGTCTGTGTACAGACTTAATGATCACATTTGCAGCTCTGTTGCTTCTTATTCCCCCCCCCCTCTAAAAAAAGGTATGGCTGGTTTTGTTTATGAGAAGCAAAAGATATGTTTGGGTGCTTTTTCACATCTCATTAACCTACTTGCACTCTTTTTTTCCTGCTGTACTTTTGAAGCAACATTCCTTCTCTTCTTTCATTGAGTGTTCCAGTTTTGTCCGCTGGTGAGATGCTGAGAACAGAAGGCAAAATGATCATTTTACTGTGGTGTTTAACATAAAACATCCTTTCAGAGCGCATGTCAGGCTGGAGCTCCAGTTATATATAACCAATCTACTTGTATTTGCTTTCATTATCCTAGTAGGTGATTTTCAGAGGGGAGTATTTCAATGACTCTAGCTGAGATGCTGGAGTTCATCATGATTACTCCTCCAGGGAACTATAGATCACCTGTCAAAGAAGAAGTGATGGGATTGCAGGAACAGAGGGAAAAATAGGCACAGTCTTTTGCTTTGTTTCACACACAAGAAATCCATAGTATCTGTGAAATGCCAGCTAATCTTAGATGCCATTCCTCAAATGTCAGTTTTATTTAAAAGTTGACTAGATATAATTAACTCCTGCAATATTAGTATTTACTGTTAAAAAAATTTAAATGTACTTATAGCACAATCCTAACCATGTTGACTCAAAAGTAAGCCCCATGTGTTCAATGTCTCTTACTCCCAGGAAACTGTCTTTAGGATTATGGTAAGCTTAGCTTCTTCCATTTGGCTTCCATAGTGCCATCTAAATTGAGCTCAATCATATTTTAGGGATCCTAGGTAGCAATGACTCAAAAGATTCTGCAGAATGCTTATGTTATTTGGAATTTTATACATAGGGCTCAAGGCAGACCTCAATATAATTCTTTAAACCAGAAAAAATAAAAGGTAGCATAGCAAGATGTAAAATGATATAAAATGAGATGTTAAAATTATCCTTTCATTCTGAAAAAGTAAACTAAAGATGGCTATATCTAGTATGAACTTGATATGGATATGCTCAAAAAAGCATATGCTGATAGCATGCAATCCCTTCTAATTGTATAGAAAACAGAAAATTTTTTTAAAAAATTATTGCTCATCTTCTAGGTTGGGAAGAAAAAAATAATAGTTTAGCTTTTTTAAAAACCAAGTAAAGAAAAAGCAGTTGTAGAGGTTGTTTTGTGTAGGCAGTGGACTAATTCAGTACAACCAGTCACTAGATTCACTGAAATAATATAAATGGTTAAGGAATTTGCCTGGAGGAAGCTGGAGGACAGAGAGCCTTCCAAAAAACACTGGTACAGCTGCAAGTTTGGCACTGCTGAACAGCATTTCAGCCATTGAAATCACTCAGAAAGGAAATACTGTGTAGTTCTGTATGACAGATATTTCTATGGTTCTTGGAGTGCTTGCCAGCTTTCAGAAAATCCACTACATGGTGGATCTTTATAGAATGAACTCTGTTCAGAAAACCCTTGCATAGGACAAAAAATTGTACTGAACTATAATAGTCTAGAAGCATCATGTGGCGGGGATCAAGAAAACATCACAGCAGCTGCAATGGTGCATGCAACTTTTGGAGAGCAGCTGGAGCCTCAGTCTGGTGCAGCACAAAACTGCCTCCCTGGCATCCCAAGTGGGTCACCTGCTGTGCACATGAGAGATTGGGTTGGACTGTAGCACTTGCCCCAAAATGGGAAGGCTGCCCAGTGGATTTGGGGCACCTACTGCATGGCTGTACTCTCTCCTGTCTAGAACCCATTAGGCAGCCTCCTCATGGTGAACACTCCTGTAGTGAGCAGGGGCAGTTGGAGGAGAAACTGCACAACCCCTTTGCCTGTTCCATCCTAGGGATTGCAGCTGCAAGTGAGCCTTCAAGCCCAAAGTTTTTCCTGAGCCTTGGGTTGCAGCTGTGGGTGGCCATGCCTTGGCTTCCCCCGAGTAGGCTAAAATCAGCAGCCAGCTGCAAGGCTTCAGAGCCCAGGCATCGGGCTGGCAGATCTTGCCGCTGTACTGGAGCCAGTGCCTTCACCTGCCTCCCACCACCAGCCAGGTGGGCAGGCTTGGGCGAGGAGTTCACATGGATGCTGCCTCCTTTTGGGCTGGTTGAGCACAGTGGGCTGGGACCCCAATGTAGTTCTGGGTGGCCTGGCTGGGAAACCCCCTCAAAGGATGACAAACTTTTATGGACCATTGGGGTCAAATGACCTGGCTTGGATCAAAAGTACAAAATTGTTCTAAAAAGATTTAGAGTGCAATCCTAAATCAGTTTAAGCCATCTTAACTTGCCCATCTCTCTGTTCCCATTGTAGCATGGGAAGGCTGGTGGACTGGCTTAATTTCTCCAAGGTGCCTTATGACACGTTTCTGACACTCCCTGGCCAGCACGGTACTTGTGCTTGGAGTTTTGCCAGTGTCTGCAATTTCTGGGAGAAGACTGAAAGTTTCTTGAAAGGATCAATTTACAACACATGCATATTTCTTAAATCACTTAACTTTATTTCACTGACTGTGTGCATATTTTTTATGAAGGGTGTTTAAATTGTGGGGCATCAATCAAGATAATTTAAACAATCAAGATAAAAGCTGAAAGATTAATCTTTCATCAGGAGAAAAATGCTTAGGCATTGCTAAAGGATTGGTTTGAATTCAGAGTTGCCCTTCGGCCTCTGTAAGGGTTCTTTTTCTGAGGAAAAGTTGGATTCTGGTTTAGCAGGCAACGTACATGAGAAGTATCACCCCAGTCCAGTGACGTTTCTCTATAGCTGCAAGATATTCTGCAACGTTTTTGCACAAGCACTTTTCCTAACCACTAGAGTTCATATCTAGAGTTCATTTGGGATAGCTCAGTAGTGGAGCACATGTTTTGCATGCAGAAGGTCCCAAGTTTAGTCATGTAAAGATTGGAAAGTCTCATTCCCCCCCCCCCCCAAAAAAAGTACAGAGCTATTGCCAGCCAATGCAGACCATATTGATCTAAAAGGCTCGAGGGCCACATTTGGCTTAGAAAGCCCATAGATGCGGCCCTCGGGGCCCCTTGTTGGAGAAGCCTGAATGGATTAAGAACATAAGAAGAGCCTCCACTGGATCGGGCCACAGTCCCATCTAGTCCAGTTTCCTGTATCACAGAGCAGCCCACCAGATGCTTCAGGGAGCACATATGACACCTGCATCTTTCCTGTATTTGGCATTTTGATGATGGTTCTTTCCTATGATTAATACCTGTGATTAACCTGTGATAATTTTCATGATTAACCTGTGATTAATAGCCCAGCTCAGTGTGTAAAGCACATTTTTGTGTCTCTGCAACAGTTTTTAGTTTTCCTTAGTACCCAAAGCTTTTGGGCTTCTGTGCCACAGGAAGTTCTATTCTGACAGTGCAGTTTGCTTCACGGTTGTCACAGACGACACAACATACAACACTACAAGATCATCACAATAAGTGACCATGTGCCAGTAGCCCACAAAAGAGCCCAGGCATCAGTAATTGTGTGCAAGGAGAAGAAAATGGGTGGGGTGTGGGAGGAACAGTGCAGAGAATAGAGAATGGGTGGATTGTCGTTCTATGCTGCAAGAAGTTTTCCACTTACACTTATGCAAATATTCACTGAAATAGTGAATCACTTCCTTCTTCTACTCATGTTTATTTGCAATCAGATTGTTAATGGCTCTAGCCAAAAACACAAGCCATTGTAGAAATTATATTAATCTATTGATACATTACAACCTGCTAGTCTAGTGCTGTGACTGACTTATTAGTTTCATTTTGCTGGTAACTTTCTAAGGAACAGCCTATGGTGGCAATAACATATTTTTTGTTTTCAGGGTTTATAAACACAACCTTGTGTTTATAGCTAATAATGGAGATGTGTTTTCTCCATAAGCTGGAGTAACAAGAAAAAAAGACCTAATAGCTAATAGTTCATTACTTTCTAATGTTCTGGTTTTGAACTGTTTTTTGTTGTTGAAAAGGCATATAAAAATATAAATATTCTTAGTTAATATAAATAAAAATGATGAGAGGACTGCTGCAGTACAGGCAACTATATGCTATCTAGATCAGGTTGTCTCCCTCAACTGTTCTACATTCTGATGGGTGGAAAGGGTTACCTGTGATGATCTGACTGTTGCACTATATCTTGGAAATTTTTGTAGGGTTGGGGTTGGTTCCCCCTCGTTCTCCCTCCCCCCCCCCCCCAGCATTGGCACACTGCTTTCTTGGATGGGTTTGAATCCATACTTCAAGAAACTATCCCTACTCTCAATCTATATGCCTAGCCTACTCATTTTTTGGTATATTTGTAAAGAAAGGTCCCCCCCCGCCCAAAGCAAATCAGTTGATTTAAAATCTGAAGATGGCTTCCCTAAAGAAAGTTCACTTTGAGCTACTTGCCCAGCTCCTGCCAGCCTAGCAGTTCAAAAGCATATAAATGCAAGTACTGTAGATAAATTGGTACCACTTTGATGGGAAGGTAACAGTAATCTGTGTCCCTTTAGCATTTAGTCATATTTGCCACATCTCCACAGAGATGTCTTTGGACAACACTAGATCCTTGGCCTTGTAATAGAGATGAATACCACAACCTGCAGGGCACACCTTTACCTTTTAATCTTGAAAAAAGATGGGAACTCCAACAATTCCTGTCTATTACCTGTTTCTATTTTGGCAAAGTGATTCAACAGTTTGGTTCCACTCCTATTTGCTTATATCAGTCTCTGGTCATTTTTGTTATTGAAAAGTCAGTTGGGGAAGGCCTTTTTCAGGTTAGGCAACCTATGGCCATGGTCCAAATCTGGCTTGTTGCTCAAAATCATCTGACCCATAGCCCCCCAAAGACCTGTGATGGTCTAAAAATAATTCAAGTTTGTATATCTCTGTAAGATTATTGTAACCAAGGCAGAAGCTTCTTTAGAGTAGCAGGAGCTTCTTTTGTGCATCATTCTCTTGTGGGAATAGAACTATCAGTACTTTCCCTTTCCTTCAAAAAGGCATCCAGAGCTGGTGGTGGCAATCCAAACGGCCATAGGATGCAACAGCAGCAATTTCAGCACTGCTGCAGCCTTTGGTTCCAGGCAGCTCAGGATTGGGCTGTGAATCTTCAACTAAATAAGGTTCTCTTCTGTTCTATAGGCTGCATATCCTATATAATTTAAAATATAGCATCCAGCATTTTTACTGATGATTTTGCTCAGAATAATGAATGTGAATAATACTTCCATCCCTTATTTACCTATCTTTTCTTTTTAGGCAGTTGCTGGATATTTTGATATATATTTTGAGAAGAATTGCAACAAGAAAGTGAGTACTTTGATGGCTTTGATTTCAACGTTCATTGTAAGACGTATTGTATACTTTGTCAGCTTTTTGCCATAAGGTGTTTAGAGCAAACCTAGTTTGCTACTGCAAGCATTTAGTGTATGTGTGTTTATGTAACAGTTTAATGTACCATGATATTAAGTCTTGTACTTCATCAGAGATTTCTGAACTCATGTCAATGCAGGTCTTGTTCTCAACTAGTCCCTGTTGTACCAAAACGCACTGGAAACAGACAGCCTTTTATTTGGAGAATCCAATTTCCGTGGAAAAAGGTATAATGTCTTATTAGATTAAAAAGTCCATAATATAGTAGATGCTAATTGACACTTTTTCAGTATGATTTTAAAAGTTACTGCTAGATGTTTTTTTCCTGTGTACCAACAATAATGCTATATATTGTTGCTTTTTTGTCTCTATCACATATGTATCCTTTTCCTTTTTAGTCTAAACTACATGCTCAAAATAACATGCCAGTCTTGTGACAGCTATGCTATGTGAGAGGTTAGTTACAAGATTGCTTTCTGAATTATCCAGCTCATTGACTGAGGTGAACCTTCAGCTCATAGGTAGGGGAAAAGCTAAGGCTGGTAGGGGAAAAGCTAAGCTGGGACATTTTCTGCATGCAATATGATTTTGCATGGCAAAACTAAGAATTGTGAATGTGTATTAATCACTCTGAAGTAGTAAAGAGTTCAAGAATGACTCTTATTTTGGATTTGCTCATGGACTATATTGGTGCCTATAGCTGCTTTTTTGCCAGTTTGAGTTTGCCACTTACTGTTAGAGTAGGCTAGTAGCTGAGTTCAGTTTAATGTAACCAGTATGTGAAGTAGATCATGTCATTTCATAGGTTGTTAGTGTGTTCCATGCAGTGTGTTCCATATGTGAAGCAGCTATGTCAATTCTGTCACATATCAGCAATATTATATTTTTATTATGTATATATCGGCAATATTATGCTTATACTGGTGTTTGAGCACCCCTCCTGACTGAGGAATTATGGGTGAAATCCAGAGTAACTACGGGGAGTCCTTGCTCTGGAGTAAGAATAAGGTCACAATCCAGAGCAAGTTCAGCCTGCTCTGCCCTAACTGCTCTCTCCTAACTATTCTGTATCCAGAGCAGAAAGTTATGCTGCATTCAGAGAGTCAGGAAGCCTGGGCTGCCCTAACTGCTCCAGAGCATGCTAAGTAATTGACATATGGGGAGGACTTGCTCCTGAGGAGACACCCCTCAGATCACACTGAACAAGGAACAGCTGTGGTGCCTACAGTGGTGACACGGCTCTGCGCATCACCTGGTGCGGAAGTCTGTGCATCACCCCTGGGATGTGCACCCCCCCACCTGGACTGCGCAGTCACCAAAGTTGGTGCCTGCGCAGTTGTTTCTGAAGCCAACTGGCTTCAGAAAGAATACTTCGCAGGCACCATCTCTGATCCCTGTGCGGTACTTTTCTGAAGTCTTTCAGCTTCAGAGAAGACTGTGCAGGCATCAGAGTTTGTGCCTGTGCAGTACTTTTTCTGAAGCCATTCAGCTGCCGCTCCGCCTCCTGAGTGAGGCCGAATGTCCGAGCAGAGGCACAGACTTCCTCTGCTCTAAGGAAGTCTCCTCTGAGGCTGTTCGGCATGCCCAGTGTGTTTCTGCGCAGTGCACCTCAGCTGGCTGTTTGGGCTAGCTCTGAGGACAAGTGGCAGCTTCTGACTGCTGCTCCGCTTTGGAGCAGGCCTGAATGGGCGCGCTGATGCCTGGGGCCTGCCAAAGGACAGTCAAACTCCTCCGGCGCATCACCCCATACGGAGCGCATCACCCAATCACCTGCTGCATCACCTGCTGCACCAGTTTGGTGATGCCACTGGGTGCCTGCCTTATAAGGAGTCCCTGATGAGACGCCAGTACACTCTACAGTGAATACAAGGGGCTTCTTGGAGTGGCCTGCTGTATCCTGAGGTTTGTGGGCCGCCATCGTTTGTTCCATATCCTGAGGTTGAGAGGCTGGGCTTGCAGCTAGGCTGGCCAAGAACTCAGATTTTTGGTCAACACTGCCATTCTTACTTGGGCCTTATCATGGACCCCTATAGGTCTACTCATTACTATACCTGCTCCTGAGGTGGTATATCTCTGACGAACTGGAAGGGGGCATTTCTGCCTTGAAACAGGCTTTGGATACAGAGTATCTGCTCTGCCCTAGGCAATGCTAAACATGCCCTTAACTTGCCTCTCCTGAGCTGCTTAGGCTGCCCCAGTTAGGGCAGAGCAGGTCCACCTCTCTTAGGGCACCCTATCTTGCCTTGCTCTGCCCTAAGCCTCCTTCAGAGTAACTGGGCTGGAGCATCTTGCAGTTGCTCCAACCTAGTGTTAGATAGGGCAACTCAAGGGCTCTTATGTGGACAGATTAGTTGCTCTGGATTGTGCTGTAAGTTACTCTGGATTGCAATATTAATTTCCCATAGGTTTTCACTAAGTGGTGCAGTAACTACGTGGTGCAGTAACTACGGGTGCATGTAATGTCTCTAATGTGTTCCCATAGTTACTCTGGATTCTCTCCTGAGTCAGATAGAAGTAAAGACAAGATCTTAGAAATCTTACAAATAAAGTATCAGTAAGTCACTGGGCCCTGAAGGCATCCACACAAGAATAGTTAAGAATTTAAAGAATGAAATTGCTGATGTCTTGACTAAACTATGCAATTTGTCCTTAAAATGGCCATGATGCTAGAGGTTTGGAGTATAACTAATGTCACATTTTTAAAATGTCACATTTTAAAAAGGAAGGAGAGGAGACCCAGGTATTATAGGCCAGTATATATAACTGTTACTAACATCAGTTCTCAGTAAGACGTGAAATTTGGGGTGGGTATTCCTTCCGTGATGTAAGGGACCACTATGAACTGATTTGACCTAGTGATGCCTGATACCCAGTGGTGGACACTGCCTAGTGTTGTCTAGAGCCCGGTGCTTGGTGCTAAGCAGTGGTGGGGGTGAAAAGGAGTACAATGTATTTTCATTCTTATATTTAACATTGAAGAATCACTGACTCATCAAAGCTCAGCCCAAACCCCTGGATCTAGAAATATGAAATTTGTGGACATAACCATTCCACCAAGAACTGGTTTTTAGGAACTGAACCCCTAAAGGAATGAAAAGTTGTTTTTATCTCTATACTTAACATTGAAGACTAATTGATCAACACCCAACCCCTGGACTTAGAAGCATGCAATTTGGGGAGGTATTCCTTCTGTGATATAAGGAGTCATTAAGGATCGATTTCATGCACAATGGTGCCTGCTGCCCAGTGTTGCCTGGTGGTGCCTGCTGCCTGGCAGGGATGGCCAGTGGTGCCCGATAGAGATGCCATGAAATAAAGTCAGAAGATAAAATCCAATTACCTGAAAGGCAATATGTAAATACCTACATTTTTGTGGTTTTTTGTTGCTGTTGTATAAATAGATTGCTAGGCCATCTACGATATGGAGCACTGTGTCAAGTTTTGGTCACCACAAAAGAAAATAGTGTAAACCAAAAAAGGTGTAGAGGAGTGTGACCAAAATGATTATGGGGCTGGGGTACCTTCCTTATGAGGAAAGGCTACAGTATTTGGGACTCTCCAGTCTAGAAAAGAGACACTTGAGGAGGCACATGGTTGAGACATACAAAATTATGCAGGGTGTGGTTAGACTGGAAAGAGGGATGCTCTTCCCTCTCACTCAACACCAGATCCAGGGAATATCCACTAAAATTTAGTGTTGGGAGTATTAGGGCAGACAAAAGAAAATATTTCGTGTAGTTAGTCTGTTGAACCACTTACCACGTGAAGAGGTCTGGCATCTAGCCTAGATGCCTTTAAAAGGAGATTGAACAAATTTCTGGAGGAAAAGTCCATCACAAGTTACAAGCCATGATGGGTATGTTCAAACTTCTTATTTAGAAGTAAGCTACTTCACAGTGCCTGGTGCAGGGAGGGGCACTAGGATGCATGTCTCCTGTGGTCTTGCGTGCTCCCTAAACTACCCCACTGCCTGCCCATGGGCCTGCCTTTTCCACTACCTGGAAACACCTCCTCTGTGCCCTCTACATGACCCTCTGCACAGGCTTCACTTGGCTAGCACAGCCTCACCTTATGTCATTGACTGAGAACTGGATGCAGCCCCCTCGAGCCAGCACATGCGCTAGTCTGGCTGACACTTAAGGAGATGTAAGAATGTTTTATGGCACGTTTGTGACCCTCCCAGGACAGCCAAATGCAGTGTTAGGATTGCACTCTAAGTTGTATTGTGCATCTCTACAATTTCACATAAATCTTCATGCATCCTTGGGGAAGATCAGAACAAGGATAGCAGACTTTCCAGCAGAACAGTAACCTCCAGTCATGGGGGGGCCATTTCTTCAGCACATAGTGGTACCCAGTTTGGAGATCACTGGTTTAGACTATAAGCTAGCTGCACTTTAAAACTGTGCTTACCTAGTCCATGTTCACAGGGAATTCAGTGGATTGTCACATGTTCACCATGCTGAGTTTTATTTTTAACTAGCGAAATGTGCCTGTGTTGTGGGAGTAACACCCCTCCTGTGCCTCATCCCCACCCTGTGCATCAACCCTCCCTGCGGAACTTTCCCCATGCGCAACTTCCCCCCTTGTGCACCAAGCCACTATGCGCATCCACCCCCATGCACAACTTCCTCCCTAACGCAACTTTCCCCCAATGTGCATCATCTCCCCCCATGGGCAACATCCCATCACCCTGTTCACATCCCTCCACAACTGTGAGCATCCCTTCCAGGCCGGTGCAGGATTTTGGGCTGGATGTTGATCAGCCTTCAATATTAAGTGTAGGCTGAAAATGTGTTGCACCCCTTTTCAGCCCCTGAAGGATTAAATTTCTCAATGTTGTTTTTTGGTGGGTGTTCATGTCACATAAGGAACACCCTTCCCAAATTTAATGCTTCCGGGTCCAGTGGTTGGGGGCAGAGTCCTTCAGTCAGGGATTCTTCAATGTAAATTATAGGGAGGAAAATGTGTTTTGCTCCTTTTTACCCTCTTCCGGTTGGAATTTCTGAAAGCCTGCAACACGGAAGGAACACCCTCCCCAAATTTCACGATTCTAGGCCTGGTGGTTTTGGCTGGGCATTGATGAGTTAGTCAGTCAGTCAGTGACTTTTCAGTTTTATATATATAGACCGAATAGTTTTCTGAAAGGGGCTTTCCCCTAGATTCCCTATTTTGCCTAATCTCTCTAGATCAGTGGTGAGGGAACAGGGCTAAATTACCCCAAATGCGGTAAAAATGAAATTTCTGGGGGTAATGGATGGTCGCACTGGTGAGATACAGCCGGGCATGCATATGAATTTATATGCATGCCTGGCTTTGTCTCAGCAGCGTGACTGTCCATTACCCCCACAAATTTCATTTCATTGCATATAGAATCTATATATAGATTTTATATGCATGCCCGGCTGTGTGTGATACAGTACTGTAGTGTACAAGGACCTGACGCAATGCAGTGCGTCCAGGGTGTCCAGATGTCTGGCTTTCCCCAGACTTGTCCTATATTTCCTACTCTGTCCGGGGGTGGAGTAGGATAACCCCTGGGCTCATCCGGGATTCTGTAGGGTGGATTGGAGGGTGCTCGGGGGCACTGGGGAGCAGCTTGAGCCACCTGCGGCCGCGGCTAAGTCTGAGCACTGCAGGCATCCATCTTGAAAAGAATGACTGCGCATGTGTACGCAGCCTTTCCCTGCCTCCCTGCCTAAAGATTGCCATGGAGAGGCTTCTCCGTGGACGGAGTGTCCTCTTCTGACCTCACTGGCACTTTCCCTTTCCTAATTGGAGGCATGTGCTGGCGAGGTCAGGAGAGGATACTCTGCCCACGGAGAAGCCTCTCTATGGAAACTGCATGCACATGCACAGTCATTCTTTTCAAGATGGATACCCGCAGTGCTTGCCTGGATGACTGAACTCAATCTCAGCTACCCCCAACTGCAGCCTGAGCCTCCCCGGCAGCCTCCCCAGCCAAGGTAAGCACCCATTCCCAGGTGTCTACTCAGGAGTAGTCCCATTAAGTCAATGGCGCTTACTCCTGATTTTTAAAAATGTAGAACAAAATGAAGGACATCATACATTTTGTCTTACTTTTTTTAAAAAAAAGTCCGGATTTGAATATCTGGACATTTGGGTGACCATGTCCTACATTTTAAGTTTAGGATCTGGTCACCCTGAGTGCGTCAGGTCCTTGTGTATAACACGCTTCTTATTATTTCCTTCCTTTCAAATCAAGGGGGTAACATTGGCATATCTATATTTTGGGGTACAAGGTAGAGAAGTTCCCTGACCCCTGCTCTAGACTGGTGAGGTGGTGGCAACAGATGAAAACTATGAAAGGTTTCGGGAAAAGCAGGCAGCAAAATTGTTTGCCACAGGAGTGGGTTGCGATCAACTGTCTGACACTAAGATGGATCCAAACCCCTACCCCTTTAAAAAATCTGTTAACTTAAAGGCTTACACTGGGCTACTCAGATTTCTGCTTGCAATTTAGCTGGGAGAAATCTGAGTAGTGTGCTATTTAAGCGGCTGGGCACCTTGCTAAAGTCCCTGACTTAAAGTTGCGTCAGGTCCACCTCCAACTCTGGACACACTTCAGGCCACCTAGCCTGACTGTTCCAGTTAAGGTTAGGATTGGGCTGCCCATCAGCCTGTCTTTTCCAAGGACTCAGTCTCTCCCATACAGCATGTGATGTCAGTTTTAAGTTGTAGTTTGCCATGCAAGCTTTATAATTCAGAAGGGGTTTTTTTGTCCATAAAAGCTGCAGTCATGATCACATTCCCTAGGAAGTAAGTACCACTGAATTTGTTCCAGATCAGGACTTGGGCTGTATTTCACAAACTGAGATTTTTTTTCTTAGCTAGAGTGGTAGTAACTGCTCTGCAGGAGTGATATTGTGCCCGCAGTGGTGTGTGACATGCGACAGAATGTTGTCACTGAGCTTAATTTGTTCTCAGTACTATGCTGCATTGCTAAGTGACTGAAAGGAGTCATCTAATTGTTAACTGTATCCTTTTTGAAGGGCGTATTTGGAGATAAATTCTTATACACCTTATAAATTTTTTGATTAAGGTGTATAAAACTGATACACCTTTTGATTAAAATTATCTAATTTTCTCATGGCTTTTAAATATTTTTATTTAAGTTTCTAATTTGTCAGATGCTTCTAATTTGTTAAATTAACTGTATCGGGTATAGTGTTTAAGACTCTGATCTGACTTGCTTCAAAAGAGAGAAAAGTCAACCTGCACATAAACAAAGTCCATTAGCAGTAAAACAGCACACAGTGGCATTTTATGTCCTTGATGATGTCTTGCAGTGAAAGTAAAATGTTGGTGGTTGGTTTCCATAGCAGCTTAATGAGTTGTACACAGGAAAAAAGAGAAATGAACCAGCAGAACATAAACTTAAAAAGAGCTAATATTTGGTCAAGTTTACCTCTTGTCTGAAAGGTAATCTTCATTTTTGGAAACGTACAATTTAAAAAAATAGGGAATCTCACTTGTAATTATAATGAACGTGTCTAAAAAATACAATATTTTTATAACATGAAGTCCAGAATTTGAAAGAACTCCAGAATGGGCTAAAATGCTGAGGGCCATTCTCTAGTGCAGTGATTTTCAACCAGTGTGCCATGGAAATTTGGGGGTAGACATTAATTAGTAGGAAAATTGGGGGATTTGAACAGCCAGGTGTGCCTTGTCAGTGATAAAGACAGTGGTGTGTCTTGACCATTTCAGTGCATTGTTAGTGTGCTGTGGGATGAAAAAGGTGGAAAATCACTGCACTAGTGGGATCTCAGTGGTGGAGTCATTCTTGATATTGGATAATTCCCTTCTCTTCGGTAGACAGGTCAGATGACATCTTTGTGAGGGGAGAGGCTGCCTAGACTCTAGTATGACTCTAGTTTCTTGCTGAGTAGGTTGAAGTCTGGGTCAGTTCCACTGGCCCTCCCTCCCCCCAGGGTGATCATATGACTGGAAATTTCTGGATTTGTCCTCTTTTCTAGCCTCCTGTCTGCTTGTCCTCCATTTTGGCTTCATTTTGGAACTTTGCAATGGTGTGCAGTACCCCAACATGTCTTATGTTTTTGGATTCAAATTGAAGAGCCGAATCCAATGCAAAAATCAGTTTTGAAATATCTCCTTCCTATCAAAAGTTATGGCCAAAAAGCTAAAAATCAAAAACATGCATTGAGCTCTATGGGATAGTGAAAGTGCCCAATATTGCAGCATTATTCATGAGTAGGCAAACATGCCACTGTCCGCCAGAAAGGCCAGGCTGAGAGGAATCCAAGACCTTGTCCTCCTTTTGAGGTTTGGGCATCTGGTCACCCTCCCCTCCGCCTCACAGTTACACTGGTTCTCCCCTTTTTCTTTCCATCCTCGTTTTGAATCACATGCATGAGCGCACAAAATCTCTTACCCCCTAGCTGGCTGGGGTGCAGAGGGATGGAAGAGCACCCTGGTCACCCACTTGATCTACAGAGCTGCTTGGTGGTCCCAGTATTAGTCCATCCAGGCGGTCACTCTAGCTGCATTGACAGTAGATTGCTAGTGACCTGAAGCGGCTGCAGATTCTGGGCACTTTTCACCCTGAGTCTACTGCTGCCACTAATCCAAGTGCCACTTATATGCTTCACACTCGCTTGAATATGAAGCCGATCATTCTCCTTAATGTGCTTCTTCATTGCTATAATGAAATTTGGAAGTGTGGGACATCTGGATTCACTTGGACTGTTGGAGACACATGATGTTTGTGCTGGTTGTATGTCTGTCACATTATTCAACTACACACGTTCAATTTTTGTATGGCCGGTTGTGAATTAGACTTCCTAATCTACATTTAAACTCCATACTTCTCATTGTCTGCTTCCCTGTTGCCCTTTTTACTAAGCAGAAAACCTTCGTATTCTCCAAAGGTTGAGTGACAGTACTGCAGCAGAATTATAATGAATTCAGTCTCAATCAAACCACAGCCTGACTTGTGCCTTGTTTGCATCCTATTGAGCATAGGTGATACAGCTAGTTTCAGAAAACATTCTCCTCAGCGTATAGGAGCAGTAGAGCTGTTGAAAGAGCATCAGTCATTTTATCTCTACGTGGCATTGATTAATTGGTCTGATCTTCCTCTCTGTTATGATTACACAGCCATTGCTTTCGTTCATCTACCAAAACGTCTGTGCACAAAAGAAGATTTAATGTGGCCCACTGGGGCACGAAAGATTTGCTTCATGACAATGAATTAAACTGATTGTCTGGGTCGCTTAATGCAATTAACTTGGTTATAAATAACTGAGAGCTATTTTTAATGAAAATTGTCATAGGTTGTTATAAAAATGTTGTCTCGTAGAACATGCCTCAAGGTATTAATCGTTAGAACTGTTTAAATAGCAAGTTTAATTCATTTTCATGCAATTAAGTTAAGATAGTGTGTTTTGATGGGATCATCCCAAGTGTGGAACTATAAGTCAACAATGAAATATTTTTAACCGTATTTTTCACAGTATGGAAACACCTTGTTTTGGTTAGATTTGCACCATTTATGTTCTTTGCTATTTTTGATAAGATATGTATTGAGTTTTGTATACTAATGTGAGACTTGAGCTTCCTTTTAAAGGGTGCAATCCAAAGCTATGTATAATGTAATGTGGATTTCCTTCTGTAATAAGCAGTTCAAACCTCTTCATATTTGAAGAGCATGGAGTTGCAGAGGACAAGAAAATGTAAATAGAACTCTTATGGAAAACCAACAGAATCGCTACAGAACCCTGTATTTTAGTCCACAGTTAATAAAACAGGCTTTCTGTTTCATTCATTCCATTTCATAACAGTGTTCTGTGCACATGTGGGTCTCACGTCCATGTCTTTGGACAACACTGGCTCTTTGGCTTAAGAAACGGGATGAGTACCACTCCCTAGAGTCAGTCACAACTAGCAGGGTAACTTGCGGGGGACACCTTTACCTTAAATGAAACAGGCACAAGTATGAAAGCAAGTATACTACCATTTTAGGTTGTAAAAAAATCATTTGATTTAATAAAAGTTTCTCCCTTTGTGCTTCTTGTGTTTCTAGGTGAAGAAATGAAAGGAAGAATAACAATCCACAAAAACAGGAAAGATCCACGCTCCCTCATAATAACTCTTTCAATCAAAAATATGAAACAGACATACAGTCTTCAGTAAGCATGGATGGACAATCAATTGGGAGAGCCACATTTTTAAAAAATGAACACGATGTAACTATTTGCAGATCTGAATAAAATTTCTGTTTTACAAGTGCTTTTTTACAAGTGTTTTTGGTTTAACTTCAGTTACTATTTTTAATAGTAGCACAACAATCATTTATGGGTGTACGATATTACTCTAGTCATTTGCATAATGAATGAAAATGGAAGACCATATGAGAATTATTTCTAGTAAATACATGAGGATATCTCGAGAGCTGACGTATTAGTGGAATACGTTTGTCTTTTTGTGTAATGGAAGCACTATTACTAAAAATATTTTTGATCAATTCTGTAACCATGGGTAGTATTTAGAAACATTTCTAAATAGAAGAAAATAGGAGGTTAGAATGCAGGTGTCTTACATTTTACTACTTCTAGTGAGGAAAGTCCTCTCCCTTGGATGGAGACAAATCTCAAGTATAGTTACTCTTGTGGAGTGTATTTTTATAAATACAAATTAACAATAAACTCAGTTTTAATTGATATCTTTGAATTTTATGTATGTACCAGCTGACTTTACCAGGCATTGCAGGAGTAAACTTTTGAGAATATTTGTGGGCCTTGGGTACCTACAGGCATCAAGGTGTACCAGGGGGAATGGTGGGCACAGACAGGCACTGGTGGACAGTGGGCACAAGCGGTCAATAGAAGGCACCAGTGGTTAGTGGGTAGCAGGCACCATCAGGCATCCCTACCAGGCACCAAGTACCAGCAGGCAGTAGGAACTACTGGGCATCAGCATGAAGGGGGCACCACCAGGTAACAGGCATCCTACTGGGCATCAGCGGGCAGCACTGATCACCCCTACCGGGCAGCACCAATAACCCCTGGTAGAAACCAAGCGCCACTGCAGCAAGCACCACCAGGCAACAGTGACCACTGGGCACAAAACTGGTTCTTAGTCCTTACAGCATAGAAGGAATATGTCCACCAGATTTGGGGCTGAGTGTTAATCAGTAAGTCTTTAATGTTAAGTACAGGGGCGAAAGTACATTGCAAAAGTATGTCTTGCCAACATAGCAGTTTGAAAGCATGTAAATGCAAGTAGATAAATAGGTACCATTCTGCTGGGAAGATAAGACAAGTGTTCTGTTAGTCATGCAGGCCACATGACCACAGAGTTGTCGTGGGACAACGCCGGCACTATGGCTTAAGAAACAGGGATGAACTCTGCTCCCAAGAGTCAGTCACAACTAGTACGGTAACCTTTACTTTTAAGGGAGAAAATATTTCTTTACTTGGTGGAAATGTATGGGACTGCCCCTCCACAGAGGATACAGCATGTGTTCTGGTAGCGTGGCTTATGGATCAGGGAAAGTAGAATTGGGCTCAAATCATTGAGTTGCTCTAGCTACTGCCTTTCAGTCTACAGATGCTGAGCTGGGTTTTCTTGTTTTCAAACTGTTATTAGCAGCTTTATTACTGGGAAACAAGTGTAATATTTGAAGTGGGTGGAATATGAGAGGTTCAATTCCTTCAGCTTCTATTTCTTAGCTGGACTCTCACTGTTTTGCTTCTGCCTTTTGGAATTACAGTAACTATGCAAAACAGGTCTTCTTTTGACAAGTTCTTTTTGAAAGATGTGAATTCTGTGGGGACAGGCTGTGGCTGTTGATAAAGGAAAGCTACTCTGCACATGCTTAGGCACTCTCTTTAATCATTATGACACTCATTCCAGTAGGGGGCCCTGACACAATTTAAACTCTTATCTTTAACCAAGGCAATATCTGCCAAGGACATTCATGGTGGAGGGGATTGTCTGTTTTATTAGTGTGCCAAGTTATCCAGTTTTCCTACCACTTCCACTTTAGTAGTTGTTCAGTCAGAACATTAATACTGTATTCCTATAAAATTAACAGTTTTCATTATGGAGTGAATACCAGTGCAGAGAAGGCTTCTGTGGGAGGGGGCCATTGAAGTTTAACTTACCAAAGAATCCAGGTGTTATTTGAAAGACAACAATAAAAGTAGGTGCTTTGATCTTTTAAAAGAAACCTGGATAATGTAGCATAGAACCATAAAATACAATTTAATGTAAATTTTGTTATAATCTAGGAGAGTGCTCTATTTCTCACCTGAAAGGAAAGTGATCATTTGAGAGAATGCAGACAGCATAGGTCAATTAGGAGGAGTAAGCAAAGCTATGAATTAAATTTAAATGTGTTTAAAGTGCATAGGAGATATTCCTTAATCATTACCAAACTTCCAACAATCTGACCGCAAAGGATTTACTGCCTAGTTTTCTGATCGATGAGCTCTATCTACCTGGGTCAGGATTCTCAGCAATCCATATGACAATTGTGAATCCTCCACAATGATTCTCAAATTTTGAGGAAGCTTTACTTTCGAAGTCTTTGGGGAGGAAGTGCTAATCCAGTGACAAAACCCCTAGTATCTGCTCTAGAGAGGGAAAGGGGGGCTATTTTTCCACTAACCAGAGGTCCTTCCACAGGTCTGGTAAGCCCAGAAGAGGACTTGCAAGGCTCCCCAAATGTTGGAAATAGTGAAATTTCCAGCCACAACGAATGTCCAGCAGTATTTTTATTTTGAGCTTTCGAAGCCCAGTGCAGTAGGTCACCTCTGTGTGAGATGCAAGGAGATGAGTATATGATGTCCAAACAATGGTTAATAAAGGTAAAATGCAACTGAAATACTCTGCAAGGTGCAAAAGGAGGTTGATCATTCTAGTACCTTTTATGGATTGGAGAAATGCAGAATCCATTTTGAAAGTTAATTCAGAGTACCCCAAGACCACACTGTTAACAGATGACAAACTTCCAAACTTGGATGACTTAATAAGATGACTTGGGACAAACTTGGGGTGACTACCAGTGATGCTTTAAAAGTGCTTTTTCATATGACCTAGGGCTTGCTCATTCAAGATTTCTGAACCAATTTTAAGCTTCATCCAGTACACAAATGCTTGTTTCAGGCAAATAAAGTTCTACTCTCAAAATAAACTTTCCTAGCTTGTCCCTAAACAACTCAGATCAGTACACAATCCTGTTTCAGCACTGATGCAGCCATGCCAATAGGGTGTGTGCTGTATCCTGTGATAGTCACAAAGGCCTCCTCAAGGTAAGTAAACAAATTTTCTCACTGGAACTGCTATAAGGCTGCATTAGTGTTTGAATATTGGATAGAATTGGTCTCTTGGGAACATAATTATCTTTGAGCAAATCCCTGCAAGCTGTACTAATATTTAAAAATAGGATTTTTAAAATTAATCACATTGTTAAATAGCGTATTAATGGTGCAAAGCACATAGGCGATTAAAGGTAATATTATTGTCATTAGCTGCTGTTAACTACAGTGTTTGCTATCTAATGATTTTTAACTTACTGTACTTGTGATTTTGAGTTGCCTAATCTGAAAATGCTATTTATTGGCTAGTAATTTCAGTAATTCTCAAAGATGAAATATTTGTTATATGGACATTGATGCCTAGTCTGATTCCCCACATGTCAATGTTTGGTCTCGTTCATAATGACAAATATTTAATTATGTTCTTTATGAAGGAATCTATGACATACATACTGTGAGAACTGGTGCAGTGGTTAGAGTATTTTTTTTTCCTCCCTAGTACAGACAAACCTGCATTGAAGGCCTGCTTGTCTCTGGAATTCCTAAGTTTAATTTACGCCAGTTGCTATCTTTCAGTCTATCTAACCAGACCAGCCTTCCAAAGACTTTTGTGAACCTAAAATGGACAGGTAAACACTAAACTCTGTCAGGGATGACCCATGTGTGCTGCCCTGTGCTCTAAAAATGTTAAAAATATTTATCTCTTCCACCAAATGGTCAACTTCTTGCAATAGGTTCTACAGAAATTGTTGGTCACTACAATCCAGAGTAACTACGGGAGCACGAAAGAGACATTATGTGCACCCGTAGTTATGGCACCACCTAGTGAAAACCTATGGAAAATTCATATTGCAATCCAGAGCAAATTGTTCTTATACCGGAGCAAGGACTTCCCATAGTTACTCTAGATTGCACCCGGTGTCAAATTTTAATTGTTACAAGTGTCCCTTGTTATTCAGTAGGGTTTTGTTCCAGAAGCTCCCATTGATTAAAAAAAGAAAGAAAACATAAAAAAATAAAAAATTGGTTTAAAGATCAACTTCCAGGTTTCTTGCTCCTCTATTGTGCCTAACTGAATAAGGCAGAGTCTTGCAGGAGTTTAATGCTGAGATTGAAAAATGGAATGACTGCTTGGATGACTACCTATGTACAACAGTAGAAAAACAGTTTTTTTAAGCTGCGATTTGCAGTGGACATTGTGTTAAATCAAATCTGTGTATAAAAAAAATCAGTGTATAACAGGGCTGGACCTGTATTGGGTTTCCCAAGCATAACTAGTCATATGATTAGAGATCACATGTAACACTAAATTCCATAAATCTGTTTTGCATATACATAAAGGAAAAACACTACCAGATGATTTCTGAATGTGTAACCAACTGATCTGCAAAATGGATTCCAGTATAGTCATCACAGAAGGAAAAGAGAGCCATTAATATAGTGGCTGCTCCAGGCTTCTTTATTGAGAAATGAGCCGCCTGCTGCGAACCTTAATAGATTTTTTTCTGGGTTTTTTTTTCAGATGCACACCTTTCTGTTGCCCTTTTTTATTTTTGGACATGGTGTTTGGCTTAATGAGATGCAGAGCCTATGATGCAGGGGGAAAAAATCTTCAGTCTTAAAATAGACAAGGCTGTAAAGAGTACAGGAGTGCGCAAAGACACTGCAGATCGTTTTATGCAGTTGACTGCGCTTGCATCTTTCAATTCATCTCAAAGACAGTCTCTAATTTTGTGCTTTTTGTAGAAGAATATTGCAGTGGTATAAAATGCAGGTCTTTCTGGAGAAATGATATTTTTAAGATTTTATTTGAGGAAGGAGAAAATACAGGTACAGGACTTTTGCGACATTTCTTTAAATATGGATAGGAGAACTGGAAGAATTTGAGCTCAGTCTGTTCATAATTTCAGCTAAGGTTGCATCATGACAGTGGGAAGAGAATTCTAAGATAAGGGCTGCAATCCTATACACACTTTCCTGAGAGTAAGTCCCATAGAGTACAATGGGACTTACTTCTGAGTAAAAAAAAACTCTGTACATAACTCCAAGAACTTTTGCAACTGAAAAAAATATATTTGTTAATATTTGTATGTGTTAGGGCTGACACACAAATACACAGAGTGACTCAGTAAGAGTGGACTGGACTCAATAAGAGTGACACATCCCATTCACGTCATGTAGTGGGTGGTTTAAGGTGCAGGAAACATTGCGCTTGGCATACTCAAAATGTGGTGTTTGGCCTTGATTCGACCCATAGGGCCCGCTCTGACCACATGCTGGTTAGCAAGATGTCAAAAGCCTATATCCTAAAGTGAAATTAAGCCCCTTGCTCCAGAGCAGTTAAGATGACTTTCCATAAGATAACACTAGAGGGTGACGTAACTGCGTGGACCCGTAACTGCTATGGATTTTGCCCCAAGTTTAATAAAAGCTAGGTTCCTGATTTTCAACTGTTACATGATTTAGGGCGCAATCCAGAGTAACTACGTGGAGTCTTTGCTCCGGTGCAAGAACAATTTGCTCTGGATTGCAATATGAATTTCCCATTGGTTTTCACTAGGTAGTGCAGTAATTACGGGTACACGTAATGTCTCTTACGTGCTCCCTTAGTTACTCTGGATTGTAGGGCCTTGCTATGATGACAAATCTGATGACACAATGCCATTACAACAAGAATTCAATGTAAGAAGCCATATTATTAATTATAAGCTTGAGTTTTTATCAAAATCGTTCTAACCATCTTAAGATAAAAGCATAAGGACATGAAAAGAGCTATACTATGCTAGAAAGAAAATTCCAGGGAAAAACCACAACAATGCTTAGGACTTTTTCATTGCTGCTTTTGCAGTGGATTACAAAAGCAAATACAAGCCTCTTAATAGAGCCAACACAAATTAAAGAAGAATAAAAGTTACTCAACAAGTTAATTTGATTTTCCACTTGGGTACGACTCAAGCTCCCATGGAAATGCGTATCATGTAGTAGAAGAAAGCTCCAGAGGCAGAAAAGAAGTTAGCGCATCTAGACAACTGTGTACCGAAAAATGGCTTCTAATGAGTTAATGATAGATCTACCACTGATCAAACACTGGTGTGTGTTTTTGCTGTGGATCTTCATGCTACCTTGTGCAGCTGTTTCCACTGATCTTGAATTTTTGAAGGATTTTTTTCCTTCAGTTCTTGCCAACTCTTACAACTGCCATGATGCTTTTAATGTATTAATGTATTTATTGCAGATTATTTATGGAACTGTCTAAATTTCCATTCACAACCTAGAATTGATAAACTGAGGGGAGCAGAGGGAAAGGATTAATTAACTGATTCTTAACAACACAATCATCTTGGACTCCAGCAAGGCATCCTTTTTCCTTATTGTCTTTCAAGAGCATGGTAAATGCAAGTGGCAAATGCACTTGGTAAATGTATCTTGGTAAACGCAAGTGAAAAAACTCCAGGTTTCCCAAACTCAATACCACCCCCACATTCTGTCCCACTTTAGTCCACAGAGGTGATGCTTCCCTTACATCATTATTGTATAAAAATGTGGTTCTGTGGGACACACTAATTGTTGGTATGGGCAGAAACTGGGGCATAGCTTGTAGCATTCCATCATGATTATTGAAGTTAAGTACAGCATACAATTGAGCTTCTGTTAAACTTTTGATTTTTACAAAAAACAAAAAAACCCACAACAAAACAAACACCATAGGAAAAGATGAGTGTAATAGGGATCTCTTAACAGAATTGACCTTTGTTCTATCACTGGCGATCCTTGACCCGTTGTCCACTCAACTGGGAAATTGGATTGGAAAGGGCTTCTGTGCAGAAGCTCTAGGAAAGGTATACATCCCTATGTGAGGGAATTGATTTCTGCAGAGAAAACCATATAATCCACCCCCGCTAATACCTCACCTTTTCTTAAAAACCAAAAATATATTTCTAGACCATTCCTAGCTCAGGTCTTCCGAAATGGCTATAAATTCCATCATTTACTATTATCTGAGCATGGGTGGTGCATGATACGGATTTTAAATGACTTGCAAGCACTGCGTTTAAAATAGGCTATTGATGCTTATCTTTTCAGTTCTCTGCCAGGGTAACGAAGATGTTCTTGTGTTTTTAAAATATCTAGCCATCCTGTGCCTCAGGGCTTGTGATGGATGATAGCGTTTCCCTAACTTATTTGTATGTCCTTGAGAAAGAAGCCCAAATTGGCCTAACTCTCCCCCTCCCCTTGCTACTGTCAAAAGTCCACCGCAGAGTTGGGATTTCAAAGTTCACTGCATTTTAGCCCACGGCCTATACAGAAGTGGAGATAGTATATGAAATGTTACCAATGGGAAATAGCTAACAATCACTTTACAGTTTTCCTATCCATTAAGATCACAACATAAAAAGGTTACATGCAAAGGCTTGTGATTATGTGGTTTATTTACAAATATACACATTCCACATTGGTAGACACAAGCAGCATATGTACAGTGGCACCTCATGTAACAAGTTTATTTTGTTCTGGAGGCATGCTTGTTACATGAAACACTCTTTACGTGAAGCGGATTTTCCCACAGGAAATAAAAGAAACTCAGATGATTGGTTCCACAATGCAAAAAATATTCATATAAAAAGATAAACTGCTTATAAAAATGATTACAAAACATTGTAATATACAGTAACACACAACACTGCAATAAAGAAAATACTGTACAATACTGAACTATTCTGTACCTTTGAAAATCTTCATGGCTGGTGTCAGGAACCCCGACCTGAGTAATGTGCGTGGATGAGGATGCGCCCCCAGGGGTTCCCATAATTAGTGAGTCAGTTCCCCCATTGAAGTAATTCCAAGGAGACAGGTGAGGTATGGTAACTACTACGTCTTTACTGCCATCCATCCTGGAGGTACCTCACTTGAACTGTTACAGTAAATAATAAACTTGTATACAAGAATAACTTGAGTCTCTTGTGGTTAATAATCAGAGTCTCTTCATCAACAGGTAAGTATAAACGTTCTGCATAAGCACTTTCTTTTAACAGGTAAGTATAACCATACACTCAAGATCCAGGCCCGAAAGGCAGACCACTCTTAACTACAGTCTTCCTTCTTTCCATCTCCCTGTATCCCAGTCTGCCCTTCTTCCCACTCTTTTCCCTCTTTTATCAGTACCATGGGCCCCACCCCCTAGGGAGTTTCCATCCCTCAGCCCTGGGGGAAGGGTGGAAGGTTCCACCACCATTCGGGCCCCCTAATGGGTCCTGGCCTTCTGAGGGTGAAACCCTCCCCAGGGGCCATCTTAGGTCTCCTTCTTGTCAACCACTCTCGGACTTCCTCTGCCTCCCTCCATTTCTTCTGATTGTCCTCATATTCTTTGAGGGCCTTGTCCACCTCCTCAGGATCCTCCACCCTGTTCCCCAGCTCCTCAGTCTCTCGGTCCATCCTTTCCTGCTCTTTGAGAGTGATTCTGGATACTGGCACCCGGACTGCTGCCCCACAATGGCAATCCGGATCTCCTTCCTCGTAGGACATCTCCAAGAACATGAGGTCCTCCACCAGTTCCTCCTCGGGGGTTTGCTTCTTGGGTCTCCCACAGCTGGTGTGAGGGTTACAGAAAGGGGGATGCAATATTTGGCTGCAATCCTGATGACACATGACAACTTAACAGCTTGCAGTCTCCCATCCAGGAGCTGTCCAGGTCCTTCCCTGCTTAGCTTTCTTCAGCAGCCCTGCATTCAACCGCTAGATCCCGCCTGCTGCCTTTTAGGCCTTTAGATAACTCCAAGCTTTCTGCCCATATCTTCTCTCCCCAATGGGCTCTCTCTCTCTCTCTCTCTCTCTCTCTCTCTCTCTCGCACACACACACATGTGCGAATTGTTGGAGACACTCCTCCCAACCCGACAATAATCCCTCCCAACCCGACAATAATCCCTCCCCAATGTTGTTATGGGACAACATTGATTCTACAAAACACATTCAAAAAGAAAGATAGAGATCAGTGGGTTTCAAACTATGGGTCACATCCTGATTTTGGGTGGATTGCAAAATTAGCAAGCTGATAGCTGATCACATAAATTTATCAAACCCTATGGAAAGCAAAGCATCCTCCCCCACCCCACTACTGGGTAAAAGACAAATACAAAAGTTTGAATAGCTGGTAAACTGGAGCTTTTTATTGTTTCTGTTACTATAAAGTATTAAATTTGTTAATAATACTCAATGATAATTTATCTCATAAGTTATGTGGGTCCTGATGGACTGCTGTTTTTAAAAGTCAGTCTCCATACAAAAAGGTATATGAACCACTGATCTAGATAATCATGAAGATGCTCATGAAGGAAACACCATTCTTGAACTATTATCCAGGAATCTGCCTAAGAAAAGAAACGGCTGGCCACCCACCGTTACAATATTTGCGTTATGGTGTGAGAACAGGGACTTGTTTGGCAACTAATTTGTTAGTGTGTACCAAACTGTTTTTCTCATGATGTTTGTATTGATTTACTTTGAGAAAGCATGATTTTCAGGCAAGATAGCAGCGAAAGATTCCAGTCCAGAAGCGTGGGTGTATCTAATAAAGTTTTGATAGAATAATGCACTACCAAGATTAATTGGAACACAGACCACATTTCACATCCATGCATCAGATATTTTTTGAACATGAGCCTCGTGGAATTGCCTGAGTAGGTCCGCATGTCTATAAAATATATTACTATTATTATAACCATTTTTTTTCCTGAGAGGATGGAGAAGAGCATGAGCGGATATTTTTAAATGGAAGAAATTGTACAACTGATTATGTGGTCTACCATACTAGGACCATAGCATGGGATAGTTTAAAACCATTTTCCCCATGCTATTCTCATGATGAAAATTCCGTCTCAAAGCTATTCTCAGGGTTGGGAACTCCAGTCAAGAAAAAGCACATTTTTCACTGACTCTGTGACTTTGTGAGTTGCATGTGTGGAAGACTCTGAAAAACACTTGACAGCCCTATCTCAGTGCTTGTCCCTATGCATTGTGCCCAATGGTGCCTTATGCCTGCTGGGGCCCGCTGTCTGTCTGCTGCCCACTTGTGGCTACTGGTGGCTGTTGGTGTCCAGTGTCTCTTGATGCCCAAAGTAAGTGAAAAAACTTACTTTGGGCATCAAAGCCTGCTGGTGGTCCGCTGCATTTACCAGTGCCCAGTCGTGCCCAGTGCCCAAAACTATTCTTTACATTTTACTCCCACAGTGACGGGTAAGTTCAGATAGTATTTTAATAAACCTCCAGGGTTATATTCAGAAGTGTTCTGGAGGCTGATCCCTGGAGAATCCAGGAGAATTCTGGAGGGATGGCAACCCTGACTTGGACTGAAATATAATTCAAAAGCAAAATAAGATTATGGTTTTGCCACTGATGGAACCACCAGTTATCCTCAGTAGACTAAAATTTGGTATCCTGGCTGTGTGTGATATTCATATACAGCTATTTAAATTTAGACCTCATTGTTCAAGAATGCCAAAGCTCACTGCACTCAAATTAGAAAAACCAAAGATGGATGGTAGTCATATGCCATCTATTAGCTACTCTGTCTGATATAAACAACAGGCATTATAAGACTATCCACTTGCATATTTGTACTTTCAGTTCTTCAGAATTATGGGTAATTTGCCATGAAAATCCAAGACAGAAAGCCGTTTCCTTTCTGATTATGCAGCAAATGCTTAACAGTGAAGGGCACCTGGTTGAATCATGTGCTCCTGGTTGGACTGAGAATGTCCTAATCGCCCCACAAAGTTCAAACATATTTTTAAAGCTCTGGGTGGTTGGCCATTCCCATTTAGCAATCTACAGCTAATTCCAGTTCAGTTTGGCAGTTCGTATTAAAACTGTCTGATGGAAGAAAAAAGGGAGTCTTGTCCTTTTCTTTACACTCTCCTTTAGAGTTTTTTCAGAGGCAAAAAAATGTGGCTTTAGTTGGTTCAAAAAGTTTAGATTTTTCTCTCTGTTCTTTGTTCATCTCCTTCTATTGCTACTGCAGTGGCCCAATGATTTTGGGCTCATGCTTGTCAATTACATGTTATGTATAACCATATATATATATATATATATATATATATATATATATATATATATATATACACACACACACACACACACACACACACACACACACACACAGGTGTGCATCACTTAATGATAAAGTATGTTCTTTTATCCCTGTTGTTACCCAATTAGGTTGTTCAGTGAACATTCCACTAAATCTAGTACCTAGTAAATAGGCACTCCCTGGCAGACATAGCAGGCAGAATTGGCTATCAGACATGGATAGCCTCTTTGCATTAAGAGCCTCTTCATGTAAAGAGACACTCTGATGCAGGCTACAGGAGACCCTACTGCCTGGGTAAGGCTGCCATCCTAACCATACTTTCCTGGAAGTAAATACTATTGAACACAATGGGACTTATGTCTGAGTAGACATGCTTAGGATTGCATGGAAAGAATCTCTTTGTTGGGCTTTGACCACTAAAATAGCTTAACAAGAGATTGCATATATTTTAATGATCAAAGTTCAACAAAGAGACTTTCTGTGCAATCCTAAACATATCTACTTAGAAGTAAGTCCAGAGTAAATATACTTATGAAAGCAAGGAAGGTTGCTTCTTTTTCTTCTTTGTTTTAGATTTCAAACTGCTTTACCCCAAGCCAAATCATTGGTCCTTCTGGCCAGCACTCTTAAAGCTGACAGCCAATGGCACTTCTGGGTCTTGGGTAGAGATCTTCATTCAAAAAACGTATTCCATTGAGAGCTGTATACCTTTCTCATGTATGCATTCAGCACGCACTCACATTACCTTCATGCGATGTTATTCTGTTCTTTGGAAAGAATGTACAAGAGAACCATGACTTTATTTGGGCAAGGAAGCTGAACAAAAATGTTGTAGACCAGAGTACATGGAAATGGCTGTAAAATGGCTGTGAAAATTGCTGAGTTGTTTGTGTTCAGGTGCAATTTTTAAATCAAATGGGAACAATATGAAAATTGCTTTTACCAAAAAAGGTTTAAAAGCAAATGCTCTGACATTTTATATTTTCAGCCAACTTTCCTGCTTCATGAACATCATATTGTCTCTTCTCCTTTTTGTTTATTTTTCTGTAGGAAAAAGTGAAAATCAAGTGGGTAAAATCACCTAAACCCAAACATAGTGGATTCAGGTAAGACACTGCCCTAATTGAACAGATTGCACATCCTAGGACAACTTGATTTCTACCCAGCTGCAATCCTTCATAGACCTCATGAAACTGGTTTGAAAGGGTGACCAGATGCACAAACCTCAAAAGGAGAACAAGGTCTTGGATTGCTCTCACCCTGGTCTTTCCGGCAGATAATGGCACGTTTCCCTACTCATGTGTAAAGCTGTGTTAATGGGCACTTTCACTTTCCCATAGAGCTCAATGCATATTTTTTATTTTTAGTGTTTTGGCAATAACTTTTGATAGGAAGTAGATATTTCAAAACCGATTTTTGCATTGGATTCTGCTCTTCAATGTGAATCCAATGACAAATGACACGATGGGATACTGCACACCATTGCAAAGTTCCAAAATGAAGCCGAAATGGAGGATAATGAAGACCTTTTGGAGAACAACCGGACTGAAGGCTAAAACAGAAGACAAATCTGATAAAATACGGTGATATGGTCACTATGTCTGGAAGGTCTTCCCAAAAGCAGGGATCGTCAAAAACAGCTTACATGAGTAGAAACAACATATGACATTGTGCTGACAATTTGCCTTCTACTTGGCTAAGGAGAGTTCCCCTTTTTCTTAAGAGCCAAAAGGGCACATCTGCCTCCTATGGTCATAGCTCCAGGACAGTCCATGCTCCTCAGACTTTCAAAGAAAGCAAGGGGGTTGTATAACTACTATCTTTTCCACTAGCTTCTTGACCACATAATTAAGCTTAATTGTGTCCACAAGTAAAAAAAAAAAAAAGCTCTTTAAAATGACAACCAGCTTTATTATCACTGCTTGTAGACGTTACAAGTTTGGTTCCTTTTTTAAAAAAAACAGGAGTTAACATAAGGATCTGGATGCCCAATCAATGGGAGCTTTGCTATTGTCATCAACGATCTCTTAATCTATTTCATCATTGTAATCTTTGAGACATCCCATCCCTTGGGAAGCAACCAGTATATTAGGCACTGTGTCAGGCCGACTTATCTGAATGAACATGCTAGAAGAACAGAGTGAGAGAATCAAGATAAGAGGACACGACTAGTTATGCACAGCAGCTATAATGCTGGAGAAGTATTTTGTGTTTCCTTCAGCTGTTAAATTTGCATTTTAAATTTAAATCTCTGATAGGAAGAGTAACTTTTGTGAACCATATAACTTTTGTGATCCATTGGAAAATATCCTAAAGCAGGTTTTCTCAACACTTAGTCCAGGGCTCACAAGAGGTCCTTGGCAGCTGCCTGACCGGTCTGTGTAATTGCTTCTTCCCCTCCTCACAGCAGGAGGGCTCAGTCGGAGGACCACAGCCTCAGAGCCCAATCCTATGCCTGTCTACTCAGAAATAAGTCCCATTGTAGGCAGTGGAGCTTACTCCCAGGAAAGCGTGGATAAGATTGCAGCCTCCACTCAGCCTCAGTCCAATCCAATGCCTGTTTCTTAGAAACAATGACAGGATATAAGCTCTCCAATAAGAGTGACTAGGATGGCTTTCTGCATTTTCAATGCATCCTAGATGGAAGAGTTGAAAATCCCTGCTCTGAGTAGACAAGTAGACAGGAATATCCCTGCTCTGAGTCCACCCCCCAAATAAACCAAACTCTAGTCATCTTTCCTGACCAGACTAGTGTCTATGAGTGTTGCTGCCCAACAAACACAACTGAGCTTACACAATATCCCACATTCAATGTATCCTGCACATCAGCTGCGTGCTGCAGGTCAGCAGGTACCTGATGACTCTTTTGGGAACACAGACTGCATTCGCACCCTGTACTCCGGCACATAACAGCACACTGCTGTTCTGGTGTTCATGGAGAAATTGTGCTATTTTATTTTTCCAAAAAGTGATGTACTTAATTTGTTACGTAATGCTGCAATCCTAAAGACACTTTCCTGGGAGTAAGACCATTGAAAACAATGGGCTTACTTTCGAGTAGAAATGGTTAGGATTGTGCCCTTAATGTGTTCAGTTTTAAATGATGTGGCCTTATTGCTTCCATGTCCTCAGTTCTTCTGTAGCTGTAGTCACATAAGGTAGAAAGAAATTCAAAGTTATCTTAACAATATCCCAAAAGTGAAGCACCACAAATCTTTTGCTTTTTTTAGCCAATCATACTCTCTTTTATAGGACCCTTTTTGCCCTATTGAACTAATACTTATTCTTTTACGTACTGCCTATTGAAGAATGAAACTTGTCAGTGTAAAATATGGTCACTTGCTTTACTGCGAGACGAAACATATTTCAAAATGTAAGATCTAAGATATACTTTAAAATGATTCAAGTAAAACATTTTCTCAGGAGGAGAGGACCAGACATATTAATACTTTGGAATGAAATTGTTCTCAGTAAATTTCTGTGGCAGGGGCTTGCTTCTGCTTCTGGAACTGCCCCCTGAGTCTTTGGTGATGGTTGCTTGTGTGGCACGATGGAAGACTTGCATGCTGCTGCTTGGTGGGTCACATGGGAAAGGAAACAGTCACTGAGTCTGAGGTCAAGGCCTTACAGGTAGAGCTTTCCCAACACGACAGAACCATTGATGAACAATGAACTGAGAAGTGGCTTCCCAGGGAACTGTGGAAATCAACCAAGAGAGCTGCAGAATCCTTGCGAAAAGTCTTCCACCCTACAATGTGTAGGATTGAAGTCCCAATGGGTGCCATGGCCAGTAGGTCCAGGGAGCCACTAGTCAAAAAAAACTGGGAACCACCAAGCTACCCTACTGAAGAATAGCTGGCTCCTTCTGTAGTAGGTCTGGAAGGAAGTTGCTCTGATCTTTGGCAGCTTAAAGTGAAGGAAAGGCCAGGGTGACCAGATGCCAAATTCAAATCCCCCCAAGTTTCCCAAAATTACTGTCCCCCAAGCCAAAATTCCTACCTGGTTTAAAAAATGTAGGACACCCCAAAAATGTAGGACAAACATTGGACATGTTAAAATAAAGCAAAAATATTCATATTGGTTTCCTGTACTTAATTTCAACACTTTCAAAATTGAAAACCTTTTAACATGCATGATACTGACCCAGACATGTAAGATGCCCTCAAAGCAGTTTGCAGCAACAAAACCCATGCAAGTGACTTTAACATGCATCATTCTGACACATACATATAAGATGTCCTCAAAGCAGTTTGCAGCAACACAAGCCACATGCATGTGACTTCAACATACATTATTCTGATTCAGACATGCAAGATGCTTCCAAAGCAGTTAGCAGCACCAGAGCCCGTGATTTGCAAGTGTTGATGTGGGTGTGGGAGGGGATAGGTGCTGATCTGGGTGGAGTGGTGATGGGTGCTCATCTGGGTGTGGGAGGGGATGAGTGCTACCTGGGTGGGGAAGGGGATAGGTGGGGACCTGTGTGAGGGCAGTTACCTGGGTGGGTGACAGTAGTGGAGTTGACAAGTGAGGTTTGGAAGGCAGTGAAGTGGCTGCAGGAGAGCCAGGCCAGGCAAAGATGAGGAGGAGGAGGAGAAGCACCTATAGGAGAGTCAGGCCAGGCAAGGCAAGGATGAGGAGGAGGAGAAGCACCCGTAGGAGAGCCAGGCCAGCTGGCAAGGAGGAGGAGAGGAGAGGTGCCTGCAGGAGAGCCGGGCCAGACAGCAAGGAGGAAGGGGAAGAGAAGTGGCTGCAGGAAAGCCAGGTGAGAAGGAAGAGGAGGAGGAGAAGTGCCCGCCTAAGAGCTGGCAAGGAGGAGGAAGTGGCGAAGTGGCTGCAGGAAAGGTAGGCTGGCAGCAGGGGTGGCTGGCAGCCAAAGGAGAGGCTGGCTGGCTGATGAGGCTGCGGGGCAGTGCAAAGGGTGCTGCAGGGGCTGTGGAGCCCCTAGAGAAGTTGCAGCCAAGGATGCTGGCCACACGGTGGGGGAGGGACCTCCTCCTGGTCCTGCCTCTCACTGAAAAGCCCCATGGCCTCTCATTTGTGTGCCTACACTAAAATACAATCTCCTGTCTGTGGGTGCTCTGGTAAAAGAAGGATTCAAAGTATCTTTTGAAGAGGACCAATGCCTTATCCAAGGAAGGGATGGTAATTCTGCTATTGCTATACTGCAAAATGGGCTATTTGTACTGAACCATGTAACTGCTCAGTCTGTATATGACAACAAGGTGCCCCATGATAACTGTATTCATTTGCTGCACAGGCGCCTTGGTCATGCTAATTTCAAAACCTTAAAAATGACTGTAGAATTGTCAAAAGGAATAAAACTGAAACCTTGCAGCAAATATCTGGACTGTGAGGCTTGCAAGGAAGAGAAAACAAAAGCTGCTCCAGCCAAACGCGGCAGTGAATTTAAAACTACTGACGCGCTCCAAATTGTGTTTACTGACCTAATCAGTCCTTTCAAACCCAGTTTGGGAGGAGCTAAATATGTCCTGGAAATAGAGGACCATTATTCCAGATATGGTTTCTGTTATCTGCTAAAATCAAAAGATGAAATTTTTCAGCAGATTGCCAACTGGATTAAATTTGCAGAGCGAAAAACCAGTAAAAAGGTAAAACGCCTAATTACTGACAATGGTCTAGAATTTTGCAATCAAAAATTGCAGAATATTTTGGCAAAGGCAGGCATCTCCCACAAACGTTCTGCCCCATATCGGCCTCAGCACAACTCATTTGTTGAGAGAAGGGGTCAGACTCTCCTAGCAATGGCAAGAACAATGCTGACTGACAGTGGTCTCCCTAATAATTTTTGGGGGGAAGCATTTATGTGTGCTAACCATTTACGGAATGTACTTGCACACTCTTCCACAATGGAATTGCCGTTTACGCGCTGGCATTGTAAACAACCAAACTTAAATTATTTGCATACTTTTGGTTGTCCTGCTTGGGTTCATATTCCAGCCCAAAATAGGAGAAAAGGGGGTCATAGAGCCAGAAAACTTTATTTCTTGGGTTATGAATCAAACCATAAATCATATTGATTTGGTACTCCTGGTTCAACTCAAATTTGGAAAAGTGCTAGTGCAAAATTCCTAGAGCAAAGTGGATGGGAAAGGCTACAACATGAATTTGTGCCTCATTATTCCTTAGACTTTGACATTTCTGGAAAAAGAAATTCTGAATCTCCTATCTCATTGCCTAGCCACAAATTGGCTACAAAAACCAAAACTGAAAGTTCTGCTTTACCTCACTCTCGGGTCTTGGGAGAGGAGGAGCAAGAAACAAAAGAGGGGCTAAGTCCAAAAGACTCTGTACAACAGGAGCCTGTACCACTGAGACGCTCCACCAGAGAACGAAAAGCTCCAGACCGTTATAGTCCTGGTGCAATTTGTCAAGTATCAGTAGAGCCAAGATCTTATAATGATCTGCAATCCATGTCACCAGAAGACAAAAGTGCTTGGGAAACAGCTGTTAACAATGAGCTTGATTCTTTAAAGAAACTACAAGTCTATGAGGATGCTGTACTGCCTCCTGGTGAGCATGCTATTGGCTGCAGATGGGTGTTTAAACTGAAAAAAGGAGTAAATGGTGTAACTAAATGCCAGGCTAGACTTGTTGCTCAAGGGTTTTCACAAACCTCTGCTTGCTATGATGAGACATTTTCACCATGTTTACGCTCTGAATCGCTAAGGGTTGCACTTCTATGGGCTGCAAAACAGAAATATATTGTAACTCATTGTGATATAGAAACTGCTTACTTGAATGCTCCTTTAAGGCATGTAATTTATATGCAAAAACCCCCAGGTGTGATTGCAAATACTGGAAAAGATTGCTGGCTACTGAAAAATCTCTGTATGGTCTAAAACAATCTGGTCATGAATGGAATACTTGTATTACTGATGCTTTAATACAGCTAGGTTTTAAAGCTGGCCTAGCAGAGCCATGTCTATTTACAAAAGATACTGAACAAAACAAACAGATCATTCTTTTGTTCACAGATGATTTGGCCATAATAACCAAAACTGACTCAGAAGCTAAAGAATTAATTCAGAAGCTAGAAAAGAAATTTTCACTGAGAAATCTTGGTAGAATCAAAAGGTACTTAGGAGTTGATATATCTGAAACAAAACAGGGATATAAACTATCTCAAACTCAGAAAATAATGCAACTTCTACAAAAGTATAACATGGAACAATGGAATCCAGCAAAAACCCCTATGGGACTGGAATACAACAATGATGATTCTCCAAGTCCACTGTTTGATTCAGACATATACAGGTCTTTAATAGGAAGTTTATCTTACATTGGAAACTGGACAAGACCTGATATTTGCTATAGTGTGAATCAGCTAGCTTGACACTGCTCTAAGCCAACTCAAAAACACTGGCAAGCAGCTAAAAGAGTGTTAAGGTATCTAAGAGGAACTATAAATCATTCTTTGTATCTTGTACCAAAAGGAGAACTGAAATTGAGTGCATATGCTGATGCAAGTTTTGCTTCTGCTCCTACCACCCGACAATCTACTTCAGGAATAGCTATATTTCTTGCTAATGCAATTATAGGATGGAAATCACTGAGACAGAAACATCTGGCAGTTTCATCTACAGAATCTGAACTTTCTTGTCTGTCTTACCTATGTAATGAGTTAATATGGTACAAACAACTGTTAAAAGATCTAGAAATAAATATTGATTATCCAATCACTGTATATGAAGACAGTCAGTTAGCCATATCCATGGCTAATTCATCTGCTGTGAAATCTAGATCAAGACACACTGATATAAGATACCACAATGTGAGGGAAAGGGTGAAAAATGGGTTAATATGTTTAGAATACTGTGCAACAGAAAATAATCTTGCTGACCATTTTACCAAGGCACAAAACATTGCTAAGCACAATGAGCATTGTGAACTGTATGGAATATGTATATGAAAACTGTATAAATTATGCATATTATCTTAAACTGTAAAGGAACAACTTACCTGTCCAAAGGAGGAGAATGTTAGTATTTGAATTTAATAATAAAACATATTTGTTCAGGCAAGTTGATTCCAGGCTGATGCAAGAAGAAGGCTGATGCAATCTAGCTGATGCAATCTGAAACTGCTCTTACAGCATGAGTCAGCAGAATTGGAAGTGCTGAGTCAGTGGTCACCTGACTGTAATATCTATAACGGATTGGTGTTTCACTAAATTTAAGTGTGTATGAGATTATTGCAATGTGTGGGTTACTGAGGAGGAGTATTTTGCTGTTTTTGATACTCTGAAAGACTGAACTGTATCTGTGGACTGACATGTGGACTGTTTGACTGGATTTACTGAGATTGGAAAACCCCTGCTACTTGATGTATGTATATGACTGATCTACTGCTCTGACCTTGGACTGTGTTACTGGACTTATCTTCTGCCTTTCGTTTAAACAATATAGTTATCTTGAACTATAAACAGCTGTCGTGTTTACTCTGTGCTGCTGCCCGTTTGCCTCTGCACAACTTCTCTGCTAAGCCCTGCACATCAGCAGGGTCTTACACCCCAACAGTATTGGTTCTGCCTTTCCATTGGACTAATTCAGTGGCATGGAGAGGGGGGATTTGCTGCTTTGGTAACAGCCTAACCTCCATATCAATCTAACCCAGGCCTGCAGCACTGCAGCGTATGCAGCGCTGAGCATGATATCATAGTCTTTCAAGACTGACGGATGCCTGTTTTTTTTGTACCTGAATGGTGAGAATGCTTACAGTTTGTGTGGTGTGTCCTGTTAGATACTTAGGTTCTTGGCCTTTTCTTTTTTCTAGCTACTGCCTACAGCTGACACCCATCATGTGTACAAACAGGGGATGCTCTAGGAGGAATTCCTGCTGCAGGCAGGGGGTTGGACTAGATGACCTACTAGGTCCCTTCCAACTCTATGATTCTATGATTCTATGAACTCCGAATAGACAAAGGCTTTCAGTATTGGTTGTAGATACTGACGATTGACTAATGTGTCCATGAATGCAGAACTCCATTGTTGTTCTGGCTGAACCCATCCTTTGAACTTGTACTTGAATAATTTATGTAGGTTCTTTTTTCAGCCTGGGGAAATCTGTGTCTTGGCTCAGGTTTGGTTTGGCATCCTGATTGTATCACTGGAGTCTATTACAGTGATCTTGTTTAATGGCCAAAGGAAATCCTTGGTGTTATGGAGAGGTGCGTGGGGTGGGGTGACAAAAGCTGTTACGAGCATGATTGCCTGGCCAATGATGCAGAAATTTCCACCAGATGCTTTTATCTTTCCTTCCACCTGATCCCCTTGTATGCACCATGTCCATTTATTATTAAGGGCTTCCCTAACTTCTCCTGGGCTTCTGCTTTCACAGCCCAGACAGACTGCTAAGTGTGTCAGAATTCAGAAAACACACTGGACCATTCAAACAACGGCCGCTTAAATAGAGTAAAGTAAATGGAGTCAAGAATAGGAGCACATTTCTGCTTCATAACCCTGTCTGATGAATTAACAGGAGCTTCATCAGAGGTGCCAGCGACAGAAGCAATTAATGCTTTAAAGATTTACCAGACTCTTCATTATCAGGGGCTAATTTCCACTGGAATGAGGGCAGATTTTTACCGGAGAGCTCTTACTCGGTAATGATTTCCATGTCATCAGGACTAGATTTTTTAAATTAGACGCCTAACAAATTTCTTACAGTTGCAGAATGAATCCCATCAAGTCCTATGAAAGTTTATGGAAATATCTAGCAATACACACACAGAAAGAGTTTTTCACAATCTAACCTGCTTTTGAACAGGAATTAATTTAACTGTAACTTGCAGAATGAAAAACTATTGAGAATATTCTGCATATTCTCTGTGACTATGAACAGCTGCACGCATCTCCTCCTCCTCCTTCCTGGATTTAAAGAGTAAGGCAGCAATCCTAAACACTCTTTCCTGGGAGTAAGATCCATTGAACAAAAAGGGGCTTACTTTTGAGAAGATATTGTTAGGATTGTGCTCAAAATCTTTTACATTTTTGTTTTAATGAACGTTTTTGTTTCTAGACTTCAGTTAAATCAGAGGCTGGAGACTCTTTTATGCTTGTTTAAATATATCTTCAAGGGTCCAATGCACTATATAGGCTCTGCTCCACATATGGTGTGATCCCATCTCGTTACAGCATTGATGAATTTCACAAGACATGTAGGCAGCTATCTTATTTATTCCCAGCTAAACATCACTGCAGGGCTGGTTTTTCAGTGAGACCAACTGGGGCAGTAATAGTTTCCCCAGATGAAACTTAGGCTAGCAGTTTTAACAAGAAGGTTCTCCAAACATGCAATGTTTTCAGTAATGGTCATACGAAATTTGTGTGTTCAGATATGGGTGCTGCCTAACTTCCAAACAGTGTGTAATGCAACTGGACGTAGGGAAAAATCTGTGACCTCTTGCATGGGATGTGCATCCCTTGTTGCTCCTGGTTCCATCCTGCTGCTTCCAGATTGGCATTATAAAAAGATTATATACCTGATAGTTCATAAGTGCTGCAAAAAGCTTCTGTTTATTTTTAATGCCAAAGGGCATTAAACTTCCTTCATGAATTACAAATTTAAAAGTTCCTGCAATTCTAGGAAAGACACACAACTATCCTGCTTTCTGTATTGCCACAGTGGTAAGATTTACTCGCAGTGAAGTTGGAGAACCAAGACCAACAATCTTCAATGACATGAGAAGAATAAAAAAAGAACACAACCTCTGGAAAAAAAGAAATTGATGTAAATCAATAATAAAAGAAGCAAAAATAAAGATTTTGAGGAGTGCACTGCTAAAAACATGAAGGCAAACCTCTTTAAAATTCTTTTAACAACATCTAAACCAATATATCTACAAGGCAGGCAGTTGGGTTGTCAGGAAATGAGGAAGCGAAAAGGAAGGTTAAAGAGTCTGCAGAGATTGAACTAAAGTTTTGTATCCTTCTTCACTGTGGTTGAATTGGTATTTTCAAAGATTTTGTTTCTAAAGAACAGAGTCCCAGAGATTTGACACAAGATAATTTTCTAGGACTTATTGACAAATTAAAAATTAATGAATCGCCATTTCCAGATGGCTTTCACCCAAGAGTTATTAAAGAACAAGTGTTAAACTGCTAATTTTCCAACAAAAAGCATGTGGCTTCTCTTTTTAATCAGTCTCCTTTCCAGAGGACTAGAAGGTGCTGGATGTAACACAGATATTAACTAAAGGATCCAGGAAATTACTGGTCAATCATTTAACATCTGTTTCAGGTAAAATGGTGGAAAGCATAATTAAAGATGAAATTATTGGGCATGTAGATGGCTTGGTATAGAATAATGATGATGGTTTCAGAAAAGGTAGACATTCTGAGTTCTTTTCAAGCATTGTTCAGCACATGGACAGATGCATATATTGTACCGTATATATGTTTGAAAAGCTTTATACATAACCCCTCACAAAGATTCTGAAAAAACTTAGTAGGCTCTGCTGGGTAGGGGTTCAGTTCCTATTGGGAATACCATGGCTGATCTAATCATATTTGGTGTCAGTGATCATGCACAATGCTTTGCTTACTTGGTTGATGCTTCAACAGAATTTCAATTGTGTTTCTTCGTGGGTGCTACATTGGTACTCAGTTCACTCAGTTGGGTGATGTGGCCAAAGTCTCACCTGGGAATTCCTGATCATTAGACGATTTATTCCCACAGGCAGGGCCAATCCAATGCATCCCACCACAGCATCCCACCACAGACAGGTCGTGCCTATGCTAGGGATAGTGTGCTGATTCTTTGAGCTTTACTGGTCAGTGTTTTTCTTTACCTTTTCCTCTTTTCCCTTTTTCTTTTCCGACATCCACTAAAATTGAATGTTGGGAGGGATAGGATGGACAAGAGAAAATATTTCTTTACCCAGGGTGTAGTTGGTCTGTGGAATTCCACACCGTAGGATGTGGTGATGGCATCTAGCCTCAGTGCCTTTAAGAAGGGATTGGACAAATTACTAGAGGAAAGGACCGATGCATGTTACAAGCCATGAGGGGTGTGTGTCGATGTGGACAACCTCAAAATGCCAGGTGCAGGGGTAGGCATCTGGATGCAGATGTCATATCTGCTGCCTGAAGCATCTGGTGGGCTGCTGTGAGATACTGGAAGCTGGACTAGATGGGCTTTTGGCCTTATCCAGTGGAGGCTCTTATGTTCTTATGACTTGGGCCCTACTGAGGCAAGAGGGAAAATTTTGGGGTGGGCTGTGTTTGGCAGTTTTTTCCATATGTTATAGAATGAGGAAGATCTACAGCCTCCATACCAACCTATGCCTGGCATTGGCTCTTGGCAGGATTGGCATAGAAGAGGGCACCCAACAACTGCCTTAGAGTCCTCATTACATTTTTGGTTGAAAACACACTCACCATCTCACCATCACCTCTTTGTAGACAACATGGGATTACTGAAAAAAGCAGGTCCAGCAGCTTTTAAACAGCTGAGCCAGCACAAAAACTTCTAAAGTGATTAAAAATGTCCTAAAGTCCACATCCAGCGCAAGCAAGGCTTCTGAGAATGGCATTTTCAAACAAAGACAAAGATTGCTGCAGGAGCAGCTTTTCAGCTACAGAGCCAGATAAGTCTTCTGGGGGACAAGACATGTCCAGAAATATTTTAAAAATAGGTCAAAACTGCAGGGAACATTAATCACTCTATGCTATAACCAGTTTCTTCTGTGCAGCCCACAAGCAGATGATGACGGCTTGCATACCCCTTTCCTACCTTTGCTCCCCTGTAACTGGTTTTCAAAGATATACTTTGTCTGAACTTGCATACAATACTGTACTGCACAGAAGAAACTGGTGGATCACTGCAAGAGACAGGATACTAGATTAGATAGGCCATGACCAGTGGTGGGCAGGCCTGGCCCTAATAACCGGTTCTCTGGAAGTGGGCGGGGCCAGGCAAGGTCAGGGGGCAGGGCCAAGGTCAGGGGGTAGGGCCAGGGGCAGAGCCAGGGAGAATTTTTTTAAATTAAAAAAATTCAAAAAAATAAAGCATGTGGCTTACCTCTGAGTAGACCTGCATAGGATGGTGCTCTGAGGCTGAATTCCTCTCCACACTGGCCTGGAAGTAAATCCCATTGACTTTCATGGGACTTACTTCTGAGTAGACCTGCTTAGGATGGGGCTCTGAGGCTGAAGTCCTCTCCACACTGGCCTGGAAGTAAGTCCCATTGACTTTTATGGGACTTACTTCTGAGTAGACCTGCCTATGATGGGTCTCTGAGGCTGCAGTCCTCTCCGCAATGGCCTGAGAGTAAGTCCCATTGACTTTCATGGGACTTACTTATGAGTAGACCTGCTTAAGATGGCCCTCCCGGCCAGCCAGGGAGAGGCGGAAGGCGGCGGACGCGCCACGGAGATGTTGCTCGCCCCCCTCCCTGGCCAGGGAGAGGCGGAAGGCGGTGGACGCTTCACACGAGTTCTACTCAGACCCCCCGAACCGGTTCGGCCAGTTTTGGCCAGCCACCATAGCTACCGGTTCGGCAGCGTCGGGCTGAGTAGAACTTCCGGTTCAGGCGATCCGGTCCGAACCGGTCTCAGCCCATGACTGGCCATGAATCTTCTGCTTGCCTCCTTATTGTTCCTTTGCTATTTTCTAGGTCAATACATCAACATTCATCAGTTAATAATGATCACCCTCTTTCCAACATCTCAACTGCCCTTTTGCCACCTCTTTCCTCAATTTCCTCCTTTGCCCCTTTTCAGCCTGGCCTGTTATCTGTCCCAGAGATAGTCAGAAATGACATTTGAAATGGGAATGAAATGTTGACAGTTGCCTCTCCTCAGCCTTCTCTCTGCCCTAGAGGCAAATGGGAACAGAACACTCAGAAGGTGCAAACATGCTAAAATACAAGTTAAGGCTTATGTCTGTGTGATTGTTTCTTCCAATGCCATTTTAACAGTAATCTAAGAATACAAGTAATGAACAGCGAACCACAACAATATATAAACGTCAATCTTTATTTTTTACATTTTTAAAAATTCCATCTTTCAGTTGAAACTCTGAACTGGCTAACAATACGCAGTACAAAATGTAACAATACATTTTAAAAAATTCAGTTAACAATGCCTTTTAAAACCAACCAGAAATATCAAATTATTTAAAATTCCTAATAAAAGAACTGTAGCTAATCCAGCTTTATGTAACCCAGCTCAGTCCTACATCTTATAGCTGGCGAGTCAAAAATTAGTTTATTTTATATACAACACCTAATACAGTAACCCGTAAGTACTATTGCAATTTTCGTAGGAAACGGGTTGGATGTGATGATTCAATGTATCTTTAAAAAAATAATTGAATTGATGCAATTTAATTTTACATTATTCCTCAACAAGACCATTGCACTGAATACATATTTTATTTCTATAGTTGAGGAGAGGAGAACACAAAATTTAAAGGAGCCAGAACAAAACAAAAAACAAAGGGATGCATCATTTTCAGCAAAGACGGTTTTATCAGCACGGGCCTGATGGCTTTGTTCTGCAGTAAAAAGAGCTGCTGAAATCCAGGGAACAGTCTTGCATGACTGATTGCATCCATTTGAGTGCTCTAGAGTAAGTCCCATTCCCCCTTTATCTTCAGAACCGTAAAACAAGCTACTCATTTTTAAAGATACATGCAGAGAAGGAGGAATGTGCATACACCACTGTTAGTCTAACTTGCTATGACACACATCCTATGAAACATTGTGTTTAAACATATTTGGCTATAACGAGTCTTGGAAATGTCCAGCTCAAACAAGAAACCAAAGGTAACAGATGTGTCATGAAAGATCTCATCCATGCAGCATTACCTAAAGATGTGCAAACTCTAATGCGTCAAATGATAATAAAGCATTTACCCTAGTAAAGGGCAAGTCGCTACTGGACTTGCCCATAGTGTCAGCAAGGCTTGTGTTATTGCACCACTGATTATCATGGGACTTTGAACCATACATTGAGCATCCATAGCTGCCTTACACTGAGTCAGACCACTGGCTTTGTATTCTTTACACTGACTGAGACCACCTCTTCTGGGTTTCAGGCAAGCCTTTCCCAGACCTACTAGAAGAGCTTGTCCTTTGTATCTTCTGCATGTCCATGTCCACATACAAGGAGCCAGTGATCTTCCCCATCATGGTCCTCTTGTGATCAATATCAAACTTTTAACCTCTCTTTGTCACTGGTATTTTGGAAAACTTATATCCATAGAGCAAAGCTTGTGGTAAGTATTGATGCCATAAAAAAAGTGGTTCCCAAACATTTCTGAAGCCCTAGAGCAAGGGTGTTAAACCTTACATCTGTGGGCCAAATGATCCCCTGGAAGTAATTTGGGCCATATACAGAGCCTGTTTCCAGGCTCTTCATTTGAGGGGCCTCCATGAATGTTTCCCCACCGCAGGATTCAATGCACACCATGTTGACAGGGTTACAAATACAGATAGGATTTGGCCTTCAGTCTGTTAGTATATTTCCTTGGCCTCAATTTGAAAGAGCTAAGTATGTTTTTGAAATTAACAACTTGGATCCTAAGCTTGGACTCTGGGAATGGATGTCCCTCTGATTCATAGAAGATCTGCACTCACCAAAAGCCCTCTTCCATACCCACAACTCTTATTCTGTGAATTGAATGCACTTAGCATACACCGGTTAGAATCCAGCTTCATTGCATGCAAATGTGCCTAGGTGTGGATTGCCCTAATTGTTTTGAATCAATATGTTGGAATAATAAGTGCAGGAAGAACCCAAATCATTTGTGATCAACCCACGTGGCCCATATTGCAGCAAGATCATAGCAAAGCTAGTGTTGTGCTACTGTACCTTCCACTGCCTGCTACACCAAACATGTCAGCCACTCCATGTGTATAAGCTCATACAGAGAACTGATGTTTCAAAACATCTTAAACTGACCACTCCTACACCCTAAACTATTAGGGCTCCCTTGAGCAGTTTTGCATATGGAAACCCCAGCCCTTATTTCCATCATCTAATGTTCACAGCATGGAGGATTTGTGTTTTGGCAATTTATTTATTTATTTGCTTATCTATGGGGATTAGAAGTGGGGCAGGTTGGGGAGGGGGAGAAACAAGCTGATCTGGGACAAGATCAATTACTATTTTTCATCTTTGACAAAGTAATTAAGGCTATAGTGACTTGTTAATTCAATCTGAATGGCTGCTGTGGTGATAGATGCAGATTTACAATCAGTTCTGCTTCAGCGTAGGGAAAACTATTATCACTGCAAACAGGAGGCCAGAGAGTGGGGAATCACTCCAGGAGGACGTGTTTCCTTTTTTAAAGAGACTGCAGGCTCTGCTATAGAGGAGGGGAAAACAGAGATGAAGAAAAGGTCAGAGAGAGCAATTCATAAATACCCACATTCATTCACTCACATACATAATGGATTTACAATGCGTGTGGTTCCCATAATTGAATCCCCACAGCCAGTTTGTGAAATGGTGTGTGGGATCCCCGGTGCTGCATTAGACCACGAGAAATACCAAACCTTTTCCTGTGTTTACTGAATGCCGCACACAAAATTAGTGCTGCCCTTTGAGTCATGATTTTGTGATCTAGCAATGCCATAATTGTGCAAACTTTACTCAACAAATAACAGCTTGATGGATAATGCCTGAAAAGGAAGAACAAAACTATAGGATCAAATTGGGACAATGAAAATGTGGTTTAGATGTTCTTCTGTGTGAAGGTGTCTCCTGCAGATCGCCCTGATTAGGGTGACCAGATGCCAAACCCAAAATTCCTGAACCCCAAGGCCAAAATTCCTAATCCCAGGCCAAAATTCCTATCCACTGAAAAAAATTGCCAAAAATTGTATTTTTTTGTTTTTGTTTTTCGGTTTTTGACCATAACTTTTGATAGGAAAGAGAAATCTCAAAACTGATTTTTGCACTGGATTCTGCTCTTCAATACGGATCCAACGATATATGGCATAATGGGGTACTGTGCACTATCACGAAGTTTCAAAATGAAGCCAAAATTTAGGACAATGATGCCAAAATGTAGGGCACCCAGACAGGAGGCTAAAAATCCAGACAAATCTGGATTTTTCCGGTCATCTGGTCACCCTGGCCATGACCGACTGTAGGGTGCTGTACTCATCTCTGAATTTATTTATTTATTTATTTGTTTGTTTACACTTTGCCTTTCTTCCTAAAAGGCACCGAAAGCATTTTAAGGCCAAACAGCCACCATTGTCTGAAGTCACATCTGTGGTCATGTGGCTAGTAGTACTAAACTGCCCAGAATGCTCTTAATTTCCTACCAAAGTGGTACTTATTTATCTACCTGCATTTACATGCTTTAGAACTGCTAGATGGGCAAGATCTTGGCATGGGACTGGAGCTCACTCCACCTTGTACTACTCAGATCTTGAACTGCTGACCTGCCGACCTTCAGGTCGACAAGCATGGCTTCTTAACCAGGATGATGTCCTTTTTTACCAGGACATGTCCTCTTTTACAGCATTTTGTTCTGGAAAAATCTTCCTTATCCTCTTTTCTTGTAATTAATAACTTACACGTAATAAACTAGCAGAATTTATCTGTCATTGCGGGAGTAAAATTTCAAGAATTTTTTTGGGTTTTGCTGGGCACCAGTGGGAACAAGCACCAAGTGCCAGGCATCAGGCACCAGCTGGCACTGGAGGGAACCAGGTGGTACAGGGTGGCAGGCATTGGACATCCCTACTAGGTATCAGACACCCCTATCAGGCACCAGGCACCACCAGCTATCACCATGCAATGGGCTCAGAGGGCAGCAGGCGCCACCAGTATCAGTCTGCACCAGTGGGCACTGGACACCTTTACTGGGCACCAGGCATGGGGCACCATAGACAGGGCACCAGGCACTATGCATCCCTCTCAGGCAATGGGCACAAGGCACCCTACTAGGTGCCACTTGGAAGCGGACACCATTGGGCAACCAATGGGATCTAAGTAGGTTCTTACATTACAGAGGGAAAACACTCTTCAAATTTAATGCTGTAGATTTGGGCCAGGTGTTGATCAGTTTTAAATGTTATATATAAACTCCAGGGCTATTTTCTAGAAATAAAGGTAGGGGTATTCATCATGAGGATATTTGTAGTCATAGGTATGTCTACTTGAGTGGGGGGCACAGAGGTGCTGGTACTCCATAGTGGTGAGTGGGTACTGGAAAAATCCCCCTCAAAATCCCCCTCAAAAAGGCCTGTGTGTGTGTGTGTGTGTGTGTGTGTGTGTGTGTGTGTAATAATTTAGTAATAAGGCTGCAATCCTAACTTCCATTTAGGCCAGCCTAAGCCCTGGCATAAGTCCTGTGCTGACCTGGAGGTTTCACCAAAGTGCTGTTAAGACAATTCTGTGCCACTCTGAAGGGAGAGTTAGGTCAGTGCACAGACATGCAGTTGCCTCCCTACATCACACCGGGAACAGGAAGATTGATGAGTTGTGCTGTCAGTTGGGATTTAACCCTAAGTAATATAGTGTTTAAATTAACTTCATGGAAGCAACAGATATGAGAATTTTTTTAAGCTTTTATTTTGTCACATCCTACATTTTTCTTGGGTGTCCTACATTTTGGGGGGCATATCCTCTTTTGTGGTTATGGTATTTAGTTACCCTGATCTTAACCACTGTGCTACTATCGCCCTCTTCTTTCTGCGTAATGTTCATCAAGTAAGGGTAAAAAAGATGTTTGATTTCTTGAAATCAACCTGTGGGTTTTATTTGGACCGCAATCTGATATTAGCTTTGCACCACTTAACTGTCATGGCTTCTCCCACCAATTGCTGGGACTCATCGGGCTGAGAATTCTGCTAAGAGATCCATAATGCCTTCACACCACAGTTCCCAGAGAACAGCCTATGGCTATAATGACTGCAAGTTAATGACTGCAAGTTGATATTGAATATATGCCATGAACATTCAGTTACTCTGGGGAAGATTTTCAGTAGCATAGTAACTATACACTGAACTGTGACTAGAGCACATGCTGGATTAACAGCATGCCCTTTGCGCCACATGTCAAATCTTTGAAGAAAGTCACTCAACCCACATTCCCAGCGTGCCAGCTGGCTTATGGAATGTGCCATGTGACTTAGAATCATCCAAATGTACACCAAGCTTACGACGAGCACAATCCTAACCTTGTCTACTCAAAAGTAAGCCCCATTGTGCTCAGTGTTTCTTACTCCCAGGGAAGTGTCTTTAGGATTTCATCCTAAGGGCACAATCCAGAGTAACTATGGGAGCACATAAGAGACATTATGTGTACCCGTAGCTATTGTACCACCTAGTGAAAACTCATGGGAAATTCATACTGCAATCCAGAGCAAATTGTTCTTACACTGGAGCAAGGACTCCCCATAGTTACTCTGGATTTCACCCTAAATCTATCATTTTTAAGTGCATGTTATCTTCGCTTAATTCTAACATCAAAGAATATCACTGTGTGTTTCAAACCTCCATTCATGTAAGCTCTAGAACAGAACAAAATTGAATAAACACCAGCACAGCATTTTACACATCAGTACAAACAGATTATCCCACTGGTGTCTGGTTCTAGTTACATTGTTGATCACTAGGTAGCTTCAAACTTTCATATCTGTAGAGATCAAATGTGCTAGGATAGTAATAGCCAACAAAATTAGTTTTGCCCAAGGGCTACTTTTCCAAGGGAATGAGTGATGGCAGCCAAAAAGTCCCATAACCCACACCTCTAAAGGGCTTGTTGCTGAGGCTCATTGGGACAAATACAGTTCATCTCCTTTTCCCCCCTTGTTCTTTGATTTTGGGGATCCAAGAGGAATCACTCATGGGGCTTGATTTCTCCCAGACTGCTCCTTTATCTCTCAGGAAATTATCATCTAACCTAGCGAAATATGTATTTGGAGAAGTCCAAGAGCATATGGATATAACCTGAACAATATGCAGAGCTATTGACGTTCACAGATCCAAGAGACCCACAATGAGGCATACCTGTATTTACTTGAATCCAATGCACCACTGAAACTAATGCACACCCTTTACTTGTACTCAAAATAACGCATTTACTCAAATCTAATTAACCATAAAAACTCATGCACACCCTGATTTTGGAGACTGAATTTGGCTGAAAAAGGTGAGCATTAGATTCAAGTAAATACGGTATTAAAAGCCCTCATGATACACAAGGGCTATAGCAGCACTGGTATGGCCACTGCTGGATCCAAAGGATGTCAAGCTAGTGCCAGTAATATTCGTGGGGTAAGGAAGTATTTGTTCCCTTACCATAGATAGTGCCGCCAGGGCGTCAATGAATCTCCTTGGATCTGGGGCCACTATTGAGTAGGCACAGGCCTTGAAAAGGCCTGTTTTGGGCTGTCTGAGCTTGGAGAAAAAGTAGGATATAGTGATAAACTCTACCACTATGTCCAGCATTGGCCCAGTGCTTGTAGCTCCTCTTCTGTGGGTGCTGCATATGTACCTCCCAGCACTGGCATTGGGACATTGTCAGCAGCATGTGGGTGCCCTGAGGGCACAATCTTATACATATATACTCAGATGTAAGCTCCATGCTGATCATATGACCAGAAATTTCTGGATTTGTCTGGATTTTTAGCCTCCTGTCAGGGGTCCTCCATTTTGGCTTCATTGTCCTCCATTTTGGCTTCATTTTGGAACTTTGCAATTGTGTACTGTACCCCATCATGTCATATGTCGTTGGATTTGTATCTAATGCAAAAATCAGTTTTGAGATATCTCCTTCCTATCAAAAGTTGTGGCCAAAAAAACTAAAAAACAAAAATATGCATTGAGATCTGTGGGAAAGAAAAGTTCCACATATCATGGCTTTACTCATGAGGAGGTGAATGTGCCATAGTCTGACAGAAAGCCCAGGCTGAGAAGAATCCAAGGACACCATAATGATCCTGATCCAATGAACGGAGCCTTCAAAATTACCCCAAAAGGGGCTCCTGATAATTGCATTGACCTCTATGGGAACTGAAAGGGAGCCATATTGCACTTTTACTTGCAAATAGGCAAACTTGCCTTAGATATTTTGGGAAGACTGAGAGAAATCTGTTCCTGATCTAATAAATTAAGCCCCTACCAGGCACCTCACAAGGAAACCCTTCCTCTACCCTTTTGAAAGTGAGACTGCACAGCCGCTTTTACTCACGAGAAAGCAAGCATGCCTTGCTGGTGTGGAAGGTCAATCCAGAGAGTGCAAGGCTTCCAGAATGGTTCTGATCCTGTGCACTTGGAGCTCAGCAAATGCTCCATAAGCAGTATTTGAGTGTTTTCAGCATATGAGTGTTTTTAGATTTTATTTCGTCATTCCCACCATACCTTTTGCCTGGATGTCCTACATTTTGGATAGCCTTGTCCTCTTTTTTTAGTATGGCATATGGTCACCCTGGAAGGATCATGTCTGCTTTGTGCGACTTACATATGCATTGTTGGTGAAAACAGGTCTTGCAAAGAGGTTTTCAATTTAAAGAGAAGTAATATAGTGTTGAAATTAAGTACAGGAAAACAATATGAGTGTTTTTAGCCTTTATTTTAATAAGTCCTACATTTTATTGGGTGTACTACTTTTTCTAAAACATGTAAAGAATTTTGCCTGGACATCAGAAACTTGTCCTCTTTTAAGGGTTTGAGCATCTGGTAACCAGTAATAGATATTACTCCCAGTAAGGTACGCATAGGATTGCGTACTCCCAGTATGCATAGGATTGCAACCCAAGTCATTCGATACATCTGAGCAAAAGTCAGCCTGTCTCCACACCCTGACCACAAGCAGGACAAATTTTGATGACTCCCTACACCAGGGGTCTCCAACCTTTTGGCAGGAGGGCCACATCATTGCTCTGACACTGTGTTGGGGGCCAGAAAATTAATTTACATTTCAAATTTGAATTAATTTACATATAAGAATGCATTGGAGTGGATTATAAGACTTCTGCAAGGGCCATATTGAAGGATCTTGCTGGGGGCCACATTGAGGCTCGTTGGCGGCTGCATCAGGCCCCCGGGCCAGGGTTTGGAAACCCCTGCCCTACACTGTGGAAGTGAGGCTGGATTTGTTTTTGAAAGGCCTAGGAATATAGGAAACAGGCAATGGAAAACTGAGAAAGATTATTGCCTGAGCTTTAGGCTGTGTGACAATTACAAAATTAAAATATTTGTGCCTATTTTCAAAAGGTTTATGTGGGTGGCACAAGTGGTTAAGACACTGTGCCTGTTAACCAGCAGGCCAGGGTTCGAGACCCAGGTCCCCACAAGACAGGGTGAGCTCTTGTCCTTAGCACAGCTCTGTGACGCAGCTGGAACCAATTGTATTGGCTCTGCCTTTCCATTGGACTATTTCAGCACCGAGCACAATACCATAGTCTCTCAAGACTGATGGACCCCTGCTTTTTTATGGATCCCACTGGTTTCCTATGCAGATCAGATCTGATGGGTCTATAGCCTGCAGTGGCAGATGCTTCTAGAATTAGTGGTTCCCAAACTGTGGGTCCAGGACCCACCAATGGGCTGTGATCCAACTTTTGGTGGTTTGCAAGACAGGGCAGATTAGGCTATGTACAAGCTGCTGCTTGGGGAGAGGAAGCACTGGTGCTCGATCACCATTACATTGGCATTTATAAATCAAGCAGAAGCCTTAAGGGAACCACTCTTCTGGATCATTCACTGGGCCCAGATTCTGGCAGATCTGAAGAGATCAAGAAGAAAAGCTCTGGAGAAGAAGCCAAATAAAGGGTCATTTTTCTTCTAAAGCCTGTTATATTTAGAAAAGGATCTGAGCCTCTTCCTTAAGTCAGCTGAGAGGCCACATTTACATAAATTTACATTTACATTTTAGGAGTTGCATTGCTCTTTCCCTAGAGCTGGAAAATTGTTTAGGATTACATCCTACTGCTGCAATCCTATTCTCCAATTAGGCTGGCCTAAGTCCTGGCATAAGGCTTTTGTCTCTGTAATGCAGACTCTGCATGCCAACAGTGTTGTCTTATGGTGCAGATTCCCTGCATTTTAGTGTAAAGGGGAAATGAAAGTGGCAGGATATTTTGGTAGGGAGCTGCCAAAATTGAGGTGCATCATAAAGCACCCTCCTTTTTGGCCCAGCAGAAATTTCAGCAAGGCATGGAAGGACTCTGAGAAAATAGATGGATCCTACTGGCTTTTCCATTTGAAATCACTGCAGGAATTCAAAGACCAAAGAATGCATAATACTTTATTTTCATGGAGGAAAAAGAAAATAGGTGGCCCTTTGCAGAGGAGGGTGTAAAAGAAGCCAGGTTTAGAATTCACCCTATAATTTTTTTCCTTGCTGAAATATACTATGAAATATACTAGTGCCAATAAGCATGTACAGAGTGCTGTTCCATCTTCAATGAATAATTGCTGCTGATGACAGGATCCAGGAACAGGTCAGAGTCCAGGAGATTCAGGAATCAGACTCTCTCCTTTATAGAAACCAAGACTGCAATCCTAAACACACTTTCTTGGGAGTAAGGCCAATTGCACACAATGGGGCTTCCTTCTGAGCAGACATGGTTAGAATTGTGCTCTATAGCTGCAATCCTGAGAGCACTTTCCTGGGAGTAAGCCCCATTGAACTCAATAGAATTTACTTCTGAGCAGACACTAATTGGATTGCACTGTAAGGGTGAAATCTTAACCAGCTTTCCAGTGGGGCATATGCTGTGTCCTGTAGTTGGGGGGGCAGTCATGGATGCCCCCTCAAAGTAAGGCAATGTTTGTCCCCTTATCTTGGAGTTGCATTGCTCTTACCCTAGAGCTAGAAAATTGTTTAGGATTACATCCTATGGCTGCAATCCTAACCTCCAGTTAGGCCAGTATAAGCCCTGACATACGTCCTGTGCTGACCTAGGGGTGTCACAAAAGTGCTGTAAGAAAACTTCTGCACCATTCCCAATGCACAGACATATGCTTACCTCCCTACATCAACTGTGCCAGCCTAGGCTAGGACTGCACCCTAAGAGCTTGATCCTATGCATGTATACTCAGAAGTACCGTAGGATCTACTGCTACTCAGAACTACTCCTAACCAGAAAAATGTGGATAGGACTGGAGCCTAAGGATTCAATCCTAAAACTAAAGACACTTTCCTGGGAGTAAGACCCATTGAACACAATGGGGCTTACTTTTGAGTAGACATTGCTCCCTAATTCTACCAACTTGTGCACACTTACCTGGAGAGTAAGCCCCATCTGGACTTATTTTTGAGTAACTAGCCATAGGATTGCGCTGCAAGAAGCTCGATGGATAGGATTGCTGCTCCCTGGTGTCTCCCATGGGGTGGTGAAGGCGGCCTTGCATGGAAAAGTTGGGTTTGACGTGCAAGAGTTTTATGGGCAGCTCTTCAAAAACTTGCAGCTTGGGTTGGATCCGCAGGATCGTGACTCACCGCTGCGCCAGCCAGCCCCTCCACCTCTTCCCACCACTTCATCCTGGGCAGGGAGGGGAGCGAGTCCTTGGCTGGTGCATCCTAAAAACAGGTCCATCTTCACCAGAGAGGACCAGGCAGCACCAGCAACCCCTCTTCCACCTCCTGGCTGGCTTTGATCTTGGCTGGGATGCTCAGATCAGGCTGGGATGACGCGAGTTGGAGGCCCCCCCTTCTTGCCCTCAAAAGGAAAAAGGTTTAAATAAAAAGGGGAGGGGTAAATGGGGGGAGGAAGGGCAAAGCAGCCAGACTAGCTATTTATAACCCTGCTAATAAAAGAGATCATCCATCGTTAACAGTGCTGGGATCTGCTGCCCACTTGAATGGATTGCCCTGCAAGGAAATTGCAAAGGAAAAGGGGTGCATTCATTGCAGTGGCGTAGCTAGAGGGGGTGGATGAGTCAGTCTTGGAGGGAGCCTTCTTCTGGAATGGCTCTGTGACGCTCCCTCCAAAACTGACTCCTCCACCACCCCTAGCTATGCCACCGATTCACTGCTACCAACTTGTGCGTCTTTCTGATTTGGGAAAATCATACCAGCTATACATAAGATCAACGATTAATTTTGCAATCCTAAAGACACTTTCCTGGGAGTAAGACCTATTGAACACAATGAGGCTTACTTCTGAGTAGACATGTTTAGGAGAGTGTGCTTAGGCTGCAATCCTAAAGACACTTTCCTGGGAGAAAGACTTATTGAACATAATGAGGCTTCTGAGTAGACATGTTTAGGAGTATGTTCTTAGGCTGCAATCCTAAAGACACTTTCCTAGGAATAAGACCTATTGAACACAATGAGGCTTACTTCTGCGTGGACATGGTTAGGAGTGTGCTCTTAGACACATCTTTTTCCCAGGAAAGTAGGATTGCAACCTGAGAGCACAATACTGATCATGTCTACTCAAAAGTAAGCCCCATTGTGGTCAATAGATCTTACTGTTGAACTAACCAACTTTCCAAAGGGGGACTTTTTCACCTTGTAGTGTGCAGCAATACAAGTGGATGTGGACACAGCTGATAGGAATGCCAGTACAACCCTATTCAGAAGTAAGTCCCGTTGGATTCAATGGGGCTTGAACCCAGGAAAGCCTGCCTCGGATTGCGGCTTTAAAAGGAATCTTAACTGTCCAGTCCTAAGCGGGTCTACTCAAAAGTAAGTCCCACTATGTTCAATGGGGCTTACAGCCAGGACAGTGTGCATAGGATTGGAAACTTCAGACACTGGAGGACCCAAGAGCAATATAAAGCTCTAGGAAGGAAGGTTGTGATGAAAAAAAAGATTCACTTGCACGTACTTTGGGGAATATTACAAAGGCTGCGATCTCCTGGCTTATCAGGAATATTTCAATTGACTGCGGGAATAGAAAACCAAGGGTGCAATCCTATGCATGTCTATTCAATAGTAAGTTCCATTATATTTAATGGGGCTTACTCTCAGGAAAGTGTGTTTAGGATTGCAGCCCAAAACGACTAAATGGGGAGGACACATGGAAATGGTTCGAATGAAGATCCTAATTTAAAGTTTCCAGTTAGTTGTGACTCACCTTTTTTCTAAACAGTTTTTCATTGGAGAAAAACTTACAAATTTTTTTTGGTTGAGTCAGTTTGTAAAAAAAATAACAATAACACTATAATTCATGTATCACAAAATCAAACTATAAGTTTTTCTATTTTGGGGGGAGAACGATGAAAAGTTTGCTTAAAATCTCACACGTATCAAAATAGGGGAAAACTAATGATTTTTAAAACATTAATACTTACTAATAGTACTTTGAATAGGAAAAAATCGAAAACGTGTATCTTGAAATCTCTCCTCCCAGCCTGAACTGATGGTTAGAGTGATGGCTTGTCGGTTTTGATTTAGTCCCCTATAGGAAGCCTCTGTTGGGGGAATGTAAAGCAGGAAATGCAGTTCCCAAACTAGCTCTCTGGCCAGGATATGATCCCAGCTACTATTGATCCCAGAAACGACTGAGATCACAGCTTAATTTTTGCTGAATTACTTAGCATTGTTTTTTAAAGAACAAAAGATACCAACATTCTCTCTATCTCTCTATGGCTGCAATCCTAAAGACACTTTCTTGGGAGTTAAACCCACTGAACACAATGGAGCTTTCTTCTGAGTAGTCATGGTTAGTATCTATCCATCCTTCCTCCTGACTTGGCCACGATCTGGGCGCAAGTCAACTGTTTATTGATTGATTTGATTTGAAACCCTTCAAAAACGTTTACACACGAGAAAGCCGACTTTAATACTTTGAAAAGATGAAGAGATCTTGAAGGTAGTCTTCCAGCCAGGCATTTCTTAATTTGGGATCGTGATTTGAAATAAAACCAGACTAAGCTAAAACAATTATTTCCCCAGGGCTGTTTTTCCCCACTGGTCTCCCCCTTCCACTTAATGCACCAGATAAATATCTTGCTAATCGTGGTAATTACAGGAATGTCGATTGCAGGGATAGAGAGTGAGCTGCAAAAAATGCTGGGTTCATACCTTTAATCTGCTGGGGAGAGGTTGTCTGGTAAGGATCAAAACCCAAATGGCCCAGTAAACCACTTCAGATCTCTCTGTGCAATAATAGCATCCTGAAATTTATGCTAGACATCTGCAGAGTCAAGTGGAACACACACCCCTTCTATAAATGGATCGTTGAGAATGTCACAATTGTTTCCACTTAAATAACAGGACGAGAGATCATATATGGAATGCTATAAATATGGCATTCATATTTGATTGATTGATTCCTGATTCCTGATTGATTGATTGGAATGCCTAAAGACATGTTTACACCAAAGCAAAACCAGTTTTTAAAAAATCAGCAAAAGATTGGTTTATTCTGGTCCTAATCCAACAAGCCCAACTGAATATTGTGGGGCGCCTATTTAGGCATGGGTTTGCTTTGTACATGTGGTCGATCCTTTTTCCTGCTGGACGTGAATTAGGTAGATCCTAAATTCGTATGCCTGGAAGGGCTTCATACTGATTTCAAAGAGACTGGTTTTTGTATGAATAGCATTCTCGTTGGATCCAATCACCTTTTCATAGATCCGATTTCATCCCTTTAGGCTTATATCTGCACAAAAATTCCTATCTCACTGTCAGCACAATCCTATGCACATCTCAGATGTAGGTCCCATCGTGTTCATCAGCACTGGCTTACTCAAGTATGTATAGGATTGCAACCTGAATGTGTCCCTTAGCATAGCCAGGAAGACTTATCTCCAAGTAGACTGGCTGTGAATCTTCATTATATCTCTATATCCATGTCTGTGTCGCTAGATTGCTTGTGAGTTTTCCAGAAAGACAAATTAAGAATTATTGAACTTTACCTGCCACAAGACTCTTTATGTCCATAGGAACGTGGTTAAGATTGCAATCCGGGAATAAGCCCAATTTAATACAGTTTATCTGGGAATAAGCCCAACTTAATACAATTGGACTGGGAGCACAATCCTAACCATGTTTACTCAGAAGTAAGTCCCTTTGTGATTAATGGGTCTTACTCCAAGGATTGCAGCCTAACTTTAAGATTACAGCCTTAATTCTGTTCAGGGGTGCATAGGATTGTGCTTTAAGATCCCAACCTGGACACCATACTTTCCAAGATGGATGAAGGGCACCATTCCTTTTATTTACCTAAACCTTCAATGCTCAGGGCAGGGCGACCACATTCCCTCTTTTTCCAGGACATGTCCTCTTTTTTAAGGCTGGTGCCAAGAGGATGGGGTGGGGAAAGAGAAATCTTCACTGTCCTCCTTTTCCTTTAGAGGAGGCAGCATGTAGCCATCTTGTAATTAATAAATCATACAGAAGAAATTATATGTAATACTGCTGAATTTAGTAATATAGTGTTTAAATTAACTACACGAAATCCACATATATGATTGTTTTGAACTTTTATTTTATCACCTCCTACGTTTTTCTTGGGTGTCCTGCATTTTTGGAGGACCTTGTCGTCTTTGTATGGTCATCTGGCTCAAGTGCAGATCATTCTTTCAGATGCAAAGAGAGGTGCATGATACCGGTATATACCTCATGCAATCATATCATTATATGTACGTGCTATACATATGGCATTCATATTTGATTGATTGATTGACTGACTGTCTGATTGATTCAGCAGCGTTTTGCAACAAACATAACTTAAAAACACTTCAAGGGTCTGGAAAAAAGCAATCTCATCTCCAAAATAGCAAAGTTTGTGTCTTAAGAGGATTCTAGGAAAGCCTTTTAGGGAATTCCTAAAAGTCTCCTTCTGCCTTTTTTAATTTGTGGAAGGGGGAATATGACTTTTTTATTTGGGGCAATGCCTTTTTATTTGGGGAAGAGAATCTGGGGAAGGGGAAAATGTTTTTAAAAATTTATTCAGCCTTTTTTACTTGGGGAAAGGAGATCTTTTACTTGGGGAGGAGGGATCAGCGTGCTTTGGGGCTGTGGTCAATGTGCCCTTGTAGTTTTGTGCACAGGAGGGAAAGATCCCGACCTTCCCCTTCCCTTTGGATCACCTGAGATCTTGTGGCCACTATTTTTCCAGGTGCAAAAGAAAGTGGGGGGCGATGGCTGAGGTTTAGGGGTGCCTCCTCTCTCTCCATCACCGGGTCCAGCCATCCAGGCTCATTGCAGAGGCTCCTGGAGAGAAGCGCAGTGCTGGGGCGAGGGAGGGGGGAGAGAGAGGGCGGAGAAGCCTCCTTCCCTGCCCCTGCTGGTGCTTTGGGGGCGCAATCGGACGTGTTCCTGGCATGTTCTTCTTCTCCTGCAAGAAAGTTCTGCTGGGCTGGGCTGGGCTGGGCTTGTGAGCATCATCTCCCTGCATGAGTCACAGGGAAGACGCACATCCCCACTAGTGCGCCCTGAGTGACAGCCAGCCTGCCAGCCAGCTGGGCATTTAAAGGGTCCCTTTAAAAATCCGGATCATGATTTATCAAACACCGATTATCCAGGAAATGTCACTCCAAGGGCACCTTGCTATACACTGACGCAAAGCCCGGCTTTCCCAGGGAGCTATAGAAAGCTTGGCGCCCGCCTGAGCACCATCCAGTCCACCCCATTGGCCTCCCAGGCTCTTTTTACCTCTCCTGCTTCCAGCTGATGCTCTTTTAGAGATGGTAAGTCCCGCGGGTGGGGGAGCTTCTGCTCTCCAGGAGGTATGGGGTGGGAAAGTCTCTTTTTTCTGGTTATTTCATTGCTTCGATAGGTGTCCGGATTGAAATCCAGCCTGGCTGCAATGGAGCCAAAAACAGGTTTGGGGGCCTGAAAAGATGTCCTAGTTCTGGGGATGGAAGGGAAAAGAATTCACTGGGAACTCACCAAAGATCCTTCAGTATTGTGGATTCAATTCAGGAAAGGAATTCAGTTGGAACTGTCTGTGATCTTGAAGTCCCACAAAAATCCTTTAATCCTGGGGATGGAGAATTCCCTGGGAACTGTCTGTAATTCTGAAGTCTCACAAAAATCCTTTAGTTCTGGGGATGAAGAAGAAAAGAATTCAGTGCGAACTCACAAAAGATCCTTTAGTCCTGGGATTGGAGATGAAAAGAATTCGCTAGGAACTGTCCATGATCCTGAAGTCCCACAAAATATTATTTAGTCCTGGGGATGGAGAGGAAACAGGTTGAGCATAGGTCTTGTTTTTTTCCCCAAGACATGTCCTTTTTTGCCTTGTGTCCTGAAAAAAACTTCATTGTCCACCTTTTCCTTGTGAGCAGACAGCATGTAGCCTTGCTGGAGCACAATCCTTACCATGTCCACTCACAAGTAAGCCCCATTGTGTTCAATGGGTCTTACTCCAAGGAAAGTGTCTTTAGGATTGCAGGCTATATGAAATAAATTATATGTAATACTTTTAAATTTAATAATAAGCAATAGAATGTTTAAAGTTACCACTCAATATATATGAGTGTTTTTAAGCTTTTATTTTGTCATGTCCTACATTTTTCTTGAGTGTCCTCCTTTTTGGTTATGTCATAGGGTCACCCTGAGAGGAAAATAATTCAGAGGGAACTGTCTAAGGTCCTGAAATCTCACAAAAAGCTCTAGTTCCGGGGATGGAGGGATAAGAATTCACTGGGTCCAGGGTCTAAGGTCCTGAAATCCCACCAAAGATACTCTAGACAGGGAAAGGAGGTGAAAAGAATTTACTGAAAACTGTCCAAGGCTGCAATTCTGAACACACTTTCCTGGGAGTAAACCCCATTGAATACAATGGGACTTAGTCTGAGTAGACACGTATAGGATTGTACCCCAAGATACTAAAATTCCACAACACATTCTCTAGTCCCGGGAATTGAAAATAATTCACTAAGGCTGCAATCCTAAGGACACTTTCCTGGGAGTAAGACCCATTGAAAACAATGAGGCTTACTTTTGAGTAGACATGGTTAGGATTGTGCTCTAAGGCTGCAATCCTAAAGACACTTTCCTGGGAGTAAGACCCATTGGACATCTGAGTAGACATGGTTAGGATTGTGCTCTAGTTCTATGAAAATAATTAATAATTATTGAAATTAGTGAAAAATTAGTGAAAAAATAATTGTTAGTGAAAATGATTTGATTAATTAGTAAAAACAATTAACTAATTCACTGTTCAATGTCTGAAATCCCACACTGCTCTGCAGTCGTCTTTCTATAACGCATGAACTATATTTCAGTGCAAGAATTAAAATGGCTTTTTAAAGTGCTTTTATGAAACTTCCTTTGCTGATTATGAGTTTTGGATATTTTCGAAGCAAAAATATAGAAGAAATTGCCTGGAATTACGTATTTTCTATCAAGTGTAGCTATTCATATACAGTACTAGAAGAAGGCTGCAATCCTATGCATGTCAGTGGGGCTTACTCCCAGAAAAGTGTTCTTAGGATTGCAACCGAAGTGCAAAACCACTGATATTGTAATGTATGAATTTCAATTTTAAAACATCTTCAAAAGGATATGTAAAATAGAGATGGCAGAAATGTGAAGGAAGTAGTTTGAGAACCCAGTCTTATACAAGTTTACACAGAAGTATGTTCGTTGGATTCAGTGGTCTTTACGCCCGAGTAATTAGTCACAAGATTCCAGGTTTAGGCTGCAGTCCTAAACATGCTGACAAGGACAAATATGCTGACATTGTATATGCTACAATACTAAAGACACTTTCCTGGGAGTAAGACGCACTGTACCCAATGGGGCTTACTTTTGAGTAAACATGGTGCACCATCCTAACCACGTCTACTCAAAAGTAAGCCCCATTGTGTTCAATGGGTCTTACTTCCAGGAAAATGTCTTTAGGATTGCAGCCATAGTTAGGATTGTGCCCAAACAATAGTATTGGACTAGCCAGGTTTTTTTTAATGGTAGAAGCTTTAGAGCACAAACCTAACCATGTCTACTCACAAGTAAGCCCCATTGTGTTCAGTGAGTCTGACTCTCAAGAAAGTGTTTTTAGGATTTCAGCATTTAATGTTTCCTGCAGTGTGTCCCCAACCATACATTGAAATATCAGATCCAATCTTTTATTATTTTTTTAAAAAAAAATTTAAAACAAACTTTTTAAACATTAAAAAGCATCATTTTTAACATTAAAAACATCATTTTTAGTACAAAAAAATTGGAAATATCATATCTAATGTTGGGTTTGGTTATATCCGGCTGGGCGCATGGAGGGAGGGCAACTTATTCTCCCTACTACCCCCCAACAAGCCACTGTGCATTGCTGAATGACAGAAAGGAAATGGGGCGTAAAATTAAAGAATCTCTCTACAGTGGTGCTGGAGGAAAGGAGCATCATCTACCCTTGATGGGAAAATCAAGAGAGTAGTAGGGTGGTAGTACTAGTAGTAGAGAGGCAGAGAGTAGTGGGTGATATTTTATCCATAGAAGGTCTGCAGCCTGAGTCGATGGGTATGTGCAACATGATAATGCCAACGAGTGGCATAGCTAGAGGGGGTGCATCAGTAGCGTAACTAGAGGAGGGCGGAGCAGTGAAGTCTTGGAGGGAATCTCATCTCTTCTGAGCCATTCCAGGTTGGGGGAGCAAAACGGAGCCATACTTGGATGTGAGACTCCCTCCAAGACTTCACTGCTCAGCCCCCTCTAGCTACGCCGCTGGGATGCAGCACTAAGTTTTGTAGGAGCCATGGGGAGGAATCAGAGTGACCATAGGTCCAGTTCTTCCAGGATATGTTCTGAATTTTAGCCTAGTTTCCAGGGGAAAATCATCCCTTTTTCCTTTGTGACATAGAATTCTTGTAATTAATAAATTATATTTATAAGTTTTAAATATAATAATAATTAATATAATGTTTAGATTAACCCTAATGTTTAGATTAACCACTTGAAAGCAACATATATGGGTGTTTTTAGCTGCAGTCCTAAATACACTTCCTTGGGGAAAAGATCCATTGAACACAATGGAGCTTACTTTTGAGTAGACACTGTTAGAATTGTGTTCTTTAGCTTCTGTTTTTAACAGAGTCTGCATTTTCTTGTGGGTTTTCCATTTCGGGAGTGTCCTGTCCTCTGTGTTTGGTCACCTTGGGAGGAATGTTCCTCCTAGAATGGGGTGAGGGTCCCCTTGGCTAGCACACTCCCCAAAAACTGAGTGCTGCGCTGTGCGCCCCCTTTCACTACGCCACTGAGGAGCTGCGTCCCTGGTCTCTAACAGAACCGTTTCTCTCTCTCTCTCTTCCTTCTTTTTCTCTTTCGTTTCTTCGATCTTTTTACTTTCTCTTTTTCCTCTTTGTCTCTCACTTTTCTCTCTCTCCTTTCTCTGGTTTTTCTCTCTTCCTTCTTTCTCTCTTTTCCTCGTTTCTTTCTTTTTCTCTCTCTTTCTTTCCTTATTACGCTCTCTCCTTCTTTCCTTCTCTTTTCTTTCGCTCTTTCCCTCCCTTTCTTCCTTCTCTTCTTTCCCTCTTTCCTTTCTTCCCCTTTCTTTCCTTTTCTCCCCTCTTTCCTTCCTTCCTTTCCCTCCCTCTCTTTTCTTTCTTTCTCTCTTTCCTTTCCTCTCCTTTCCTTTGCTCCTTCCAGGATTACGCCAAGGCCAAGGAGCTGAGCCTGGACCCGGTGGGCATCCCGGAGGGAGTGTCGTGTGCGGGGCCGGTGCGGAGCAGCCCGGAGAGCGAGCATCCCCGGAGCGCGACCCCCTCGCAGGTGCGGTCCCAGCTGGCCCAGGTGGCCTCCGCGCTCTCCGGCGACGCCCCCGAGGAGGGCTCCAGAGGCGGCGACTGCGAGGGCACCACGGTGGGCACCTGCAAGCTGGCCCAGGCGCAGCCCCTTCCCCCCTGCAAGATCCCCCCCTTGCACAGCTCGGATGGGGAAGGCCTGGGCAGGAGCCCCCTGGAGCAGAACAGCGCCTCTCTGGGGGCAGGATGGGGAGCCCTCAGCCCCAGCACCGTCGTCCTGGGCTCCGACGGAAACACCTCCGTCCTCCCCGGCACCGTGGCGGAGGTAAGTACTCCCGCTTCGCTCCCGGACCCTCCTCTGCTCAGCTCTCCTCTACTTTGCTCAGCTCTCCTCTACTCTGCTCAGTTCTCCTCTACTCTGCTCAGCTCTCCTCTACTCTGCTGCCCAGTTGCTTGGCCCAGGACACGTCCTCTCTTCAGCCCTGTGTCCTGCGGAAATATCTTCATTCTCCTCCTTTCCATGGAGCCTCCTTGCAATCCATAAATTAAATGCAATAGTTTAAAATTTAATAAAATTCCATCCACATTTACCTGGGAGTAAATTCCAATAGGACATACTGCTGATAGACTTGTTTAGATTTGCTCTATAAGTAATGTAGTGTTTAACTTAACCACATGAAAACAATACATGTGAGCATTTTTTTAACTTTTTATTTGGTCATGTCCTACTTTCTTCTCCTTTCTGATCCTGTATTATCCTCCTTTCTGGTCCCAAAGGTGCTCTGGAAAGAGCCCGGAGCCCTTCAGGTCGTGCAAATGATCAGATGTCATCACAGCAAAAGAGGACAAGAAAAATGCAGGACATGACAAAATATATACAGTATTCCCAAAATATATATTGCTTTCATGCATTTAATTTAAGCACTATGAGCACAATCCTAACCAATTTAGGCTGGCCTGATTCGTGGTCCTAACTCTGCTGAGATGATTCACTTTCTAATACCGTGATGGTGTGGGGATTGTTGGCACATGCCTGTGCACTGGCCTAACCCCTCTCCCCAGGAGTGGGGCAGAAGTACCTTATGGCACTTTGCGACACCCCAAGTCAGCAAAGGATCTATGCCTGCCTAACTGCAGGTTAGGGTTGCAGCCTATCTTACTACTTGTTAAATTTAAGACAATTATATATAATTCATTGCAACTAATTTATTAATTACAAGAAGGCAACATGTTGCCTGTTCACAAGGAAAAGGAAGACAAAGAATTTTTTTCCCAGAACATAAGGCTAAAGTCCTGGAAAAAGAGGACATATGGTCACCCTATGCAAATAGTACCCCTGTATTAAGGGGTCGAGTTTGCATTCCTTAAAAAGACACACACACACACACAGGTCTGAAAATCAAAACAAGCAAACTCATTATTCCTCTTCTGATTGGTACATTATCAACATTGTCCATTCATTCATTCATTCATTCATTCATTCATTCATTCATTGCCTTTCCCATGCCAAAGTATACTGCCAAAGCTGTTCACAAACCCTTCATCCCTTTTCCTCACAACAACCCCATGAGGTAGGCGAGGCTTAGTGTGATTGGCCCAAAGTCACAGAGGAAGCTTCATGAAGGATTTGGACCTGGATCTTCCAAGTCTTAGTCTAACTTGGACTAGAAGGCTGGGGACACAGCATTGCCCATTAACCTCAGCAACCTTCCCTCTGGATGGCACATGCCTGAAGGGGACTACAAGACAGGGTGACCCTATGTCCTCTTTCTCCAGGTCATGTCCTCTTATTTAACCTTGGATGTAATCCTAAACAAAGTTTCCTGGGAGTAAAGTGTTCCTTCTGAGTAGACATGGTTAGGATTGTACTCCTTGTGTCCTAGAAAAAAAATCTTCATTGTCCTCTTTTCTTGTGAACAGGCAGCTTGCTACCTTATTGCTACATGAAAATAATAAATTAAGGTTAATTAATTAATTTACTAATTAACTAATTAATTATAAGGTTAATTAATTAACGATTAATTAATAACAATTATTAACATGTTAACTATTACATGTAATTAATAAATTACATCAGCCGTTAATTTTTTTAATTTTTTTTGTAAACCTCTGTGAACTTTTTAGTTGAAAAGCTGTATATAACTACTGTTAAATATATATATATATATATATACACATATACATATACACACACACACACACACACACACACACACTCTGTTATTCCTGGGAGTAATATAGGCTGCAATCCTGAACACACTTTCCTGGGAGCAAGCCCCATTTAATTAATATAATGGGGCTTACTTCTGAGTAGATAAGCATAGGATTGCACCTTTAATAAATTATATGTAATGGCTTTAAATTTAAGCAATACAAGTGTTTAATCGCATGAAAATAATTTATGTGAATACTTTTCGTTTTTATTTTGTCATGTCCTACATTTTTCTTGGCTGTCCTACATTTTTGGGGTCCTTGTCCTCTCTTTTGGCTATGACATATGGTCACCCTGTTCCAGTCCAAGAGGAATCCACTCCCTGAATTGCCCCCCTCTGCACTTTCACTAGAGCCAGGAAAGGAGCCCCCTTCTTTAAATCTCTGCCTTATGGGCAATCCCATCAGAAACCACCCAAGCAGAGAGGGAAGAGGGTCTGCCAGACCCTCTGCAGAAACCCCTCTGGGTTGGGCTGGGTGATCAATCATTCCTGCTCAGGCACTTCCAGAGGGACCTGCTCTGGGTCAGTGAGCAAGTCCTGGGCACTGCAGAACCAGGTGGAGACAGGCTGGGCACACCTGGGACCCTGAAGGAGAGCAGCAGAGCAGAGCTAGTTTCATTTAGGTCTTACTCCCAGGTAAAGTGGTTAGGATAATAAACCTAAGGATAACCTAATCCTATACATGTCTACTCAGACTCAAAAAGACTCAGACTAAGAGCACAATCCTAACCATGTCTACTCATAAGTAAGCCCCATTATGTTCAATGGGTCTTACCCCCAGGAAAGTGTCTTTAGGATTGCAGCCTAAATCTGTAATCCTAACCAACTTTCCTGGGAGTAAGTCCTATTGAACACAATTGGACTTACTTCTGAATAGACATGCTTAGGTTCTCACTGTAAGTCTGTCTCAGTAAGTAATGAGTCAGACTCAGAGCACAATTCTAACCAGGTCTATTCAAAAGTAAGCCCAGTGGTGTTCAATGGGTCTTACTTCCAGGAAAGTGTCTTTTTGATTGCAGCCTCAGTAAGTAATGAGTCATACTTATATACTGTAATACATTCTTGCTTATATATTCAGTAAGTATACATACAGGGGTACCTTGGTTTATGAGTATAATTTGTTCCGTTAGCAGGCTTGTAATCCAAAACGTTTGTATATCAAAGCAAATTTTTCTATAAGAAATAATGGAAACTCAGATGATTCATTCCACATCCCAAAAATGTTATTAGAAAAATGATTACAATACTGTAATATAATACAAAATAATAAAGAATATATAAAATATAAAGAAAAATAAAACAAATTAACCTGCATTTAGTTTCTCAGGTTGCAAACTGTCCCCCTTACACAGCAATGAGCCCCACTGATTATAATAGGGTTTGTTTTAGAGTAGGCTAGGTCTCTCCGGCTCCTTTCCATTGCTCCCCTTACATAGGCATGAGCCCCACTGACTGTAATAGAATTACTTCAGACATGCATAGGCTGGTTTCACAGGATAGGCTGAGCAGGTGCTGGTGAAGTACAGAAAGTGGCCATATCCTGCAGGGACTTTTTTTGCTGGTTTGTCAAAATATTGCTTGTATATCAAGTTAAAATTTATTAGAAGTATTTGCTTGTCATGCAAAGTGCTCTCAGTACAAGATTTTACTGTACAGGATACATACAGTACTTACATACTCAGTAAGTAATGAGTCATACTTACATATTCAGTCAGTGATTTATATTTACATAGTAAGTATACATATAGTGATCCATACTTACTAATATACTAAAGGTGCAATCCTAAAGACACTTTCCTGGGAGTAAGAAGACCGATTGAAAACAATGTGACTTACTTTTGAGTAGAAGTGGTTAGGATTGTGCTTTACTGTAGTTACTCTGGATCATTATAGTTAGTGGGGCTTACTCCCAGGTAAGTGTGCCTAGAATTGCACCATTAAAGCCAAATCTTATGCATGTCTACTCAGATGTAAGTCCCAGTGAGTACTGTGGTATTTGCTCCCAGGTAATTGTGCTTAGGATTGCAACCTGAACTCACTGACTTGCTTGGCAGTTCAGTGTCAGGCTCTTGCTTGGAGGTGGAGAAGCAGGTGGTCCCCCTGGTATTGTAAGAGTAGGGAGAACAACAGCATCCCTCCCCAAACCCTGGTGGGAGCTGGCAGGCTGCCTGCAGAAAGCCTGCAAAGTTGGGGGAGGGGATTTAAACTGCAGAGTGGGTGGGAGGGCAGCTAAACCCCTCCCCCTCCTGGCTTGGTAAGAGGTGGTGGCATAGCTAGAGGGGGTGGAGCAGTCAGTCTTGATGGGAGTCTCATCTCTTCTGAGCCATTGTACCCCTCTAGCTATGCCACTGCACCCAAGAAAGTAGGACATGACAAAATAAAATCTAAAAAACTCATATATTGCTTTCTTGTGCTTAATTCCATATGCTATATATATTATATATTACATATAATTTATTAATTACAAGAATGCTACAGGTTGCCTACTTACAAGGAAGAGCAGGACATTGAAGTTTTTTTCAGGACACAAGGTTAAAATACAGGACATGTCTTGGAAAAAGAAGATATACTGTATGATCACCCCATCTGCACCGGGCTGCAATCCTATCCACTTCCTTTCCTGGAAGTCAGTCCTATTGACTATAATGGGGTTTACTTCTGAGTAGATATGCATAGGACTGCAATCCTAGCCAGACTTTCCTGGGAGTAAGCCTCATTGGCTATCATTGGGCTTACTTGTGAGTATACATAACTATGACTGGGTTGTTAGGCAACAATCCTATCAACACTTTCCTGGAGTAAGCCCCACTGATCATAATGGGAGTAAACCCTATTGAGTATAATGGGGCTTACTTCTGAGTAGACATGATTAGGACTGCACTGTACATTACATATTATTAAATTTAAAACTACATATATTACACAAATGTAATAACTACAAGTATTACATATAAATAAGTTTACCTGCTGCCTGCTCACAGGGAAAAGGAGGACAATGAAGGACACAAAGCTGAAAAAGAGAACATGTCCTGGAAAAAGAGGACATATAGAGCACAATCCTAACCATGTCTACTAAAAAATAAGACCCATTGTGTTCAATGGGTCTTACTCCCGTGAAAGTGCCTTTAGTTAAGATTGCAGCCATGGTCACCCTGTTCTGACCTGACCTTAAGATCATAAGAAGCTGTTGTTAATGTTGTTATCTAAGATAGAATCATAGAATCCTATAGCTGAAAGGGACCTAGTAGGTCATCTAGTCCAACCCCCTGCCTGCAGCAGGAAATCCTCCTAGATCATTCCTGACAGCAGGTGCTCGTCAAGCCTCTGCTTGAAGACCCCCAGATGTTGTCTGCTGCTCTGCTCTCCTTTTCAATTTCATGTGATGCTTCTGTGTTTGTCTTTTTCCCTTGTGTGCCTTCAGGATGACGAGCAAGGGGATGAGAATAAAGCTCGGGGAAACTGGTCGAGCAAACTGGACTTCATCCTCTCCATGGTGGGTTATGCGGTGGGGCTGGGCAATGTCTGGAGGTTCCCGTACCTGGCCTTTAAGAATGGGGGAGGTATGGATTTTTACATCCTCTCTTTTTACATCCTGCAGTTCACCAAAGGGGTTAAAAAAGAAAAAAGGAAAAAAAGAGGCCCTGATCCAAGAGCCAGTTAAGATACAGCACTTTGGCCTGAACATGAACAGGCCATGGCTTCACATCAGAGCACTCTGCTCAGCTGGTTTCTGAATCAGGCTACCAACCAGCAAATTATGGGGTGGAGTTGGGAGGCAGCTAAGGAAGGCAGAGGGACGTTTTGACAGTAGGAACCTATCTATGAACACTGGAAAGCCTAGATATTCCATGCCCATGCGGTTCAAACTTTAGCCATCATTGGATCACTTATTCCTAATCAAGATAACTTAATGCAAATTAGTTGCTCTTTCATACCTTTTAAAATAACCTTTATTGTGCAATCCAAGAAATCAAGGCTGCCAATCTTTTCCACACTTTCCAGGGATAAGCCCCATTGACTATAATGCAGTGGTGGCAAACCTATGGCATGCATGCAAGAGTGGGCATGCAGAGCCCTCTCTGCTGGCATGTGAACCAAGTCACCCCAGCAGTACTAGACACCAGCGTGCTTTGCTCTGAAGAGAAGCAGTGTGCTCCTCTTTGGAGAAGAGCACGCTTGTGCGCAGTGCGCATGCCCAGGATTTGTAGAGCCAATTGTAGTGCACATGCTTGGAACTCTGGGCATGTATATTGGACCAGGAGCACCCTGAGCCAAGTGCTCATGCTCAGAAAGTGAGTATGCTCCACTGTAGAACAGAACGTGCCAGTGCTCATGCACAGAACTCCAGGCATATGCAATGGGCTGGGAATGCCCTGAGCCCACTGTACATGCCTGGAGTTCCAGGCATGCGCACAGGGCACTGGCACACCCAGGGTTTTGGGCTGCAGTTTGGGCACTCAGGCTGGAAAAAGTTTCTACAATGAAACTCACTTCTGAGTAGACATACATAGGATTGGGCTTTAAAACTGTTTTTAAAAAAGAGATGGAATTCCTCACAGTATTTCAATAAATGTTGTGCACTAAACAGAGCATTTAATCTGCATCAGTGTCTTGTGCATATGAAAGAAAGAATGGTAGTTATCTCAGTGCCAAATACAATTATGTTCTGGTCTTTATAAAACTAATTTTTCCGTTGAAAGTCTGCAGTGATCTCTGAGAAGTATCATGCTGCTGTTCAATGACCTTGATTTAGAGAGAACACACACACAAAATCACATCATGTTCATGTGGTATTATTTTGATTGCAGTCATGCAATCATCATGAGGAGCACCTGCCTCAATTCCCTCTTCTATGCTATGGTTAAAGGTACAGGAACTCTGTCCTCCATTCTATATGGTCACCCTGATAAAAGAATGTTGTGATTCAAGCAAAAATAGACCAAAATGATGGAGAGATCCTACTGCTTTAAAAAATTGCACTAATAAGCACTTCTTTGGAAGTGGTTTTAGTCAAACTTAAAAATAAAAAAGCAAAAAAGTGATTTGCCCTACCACCTCCACTTGCAGGAATTAAGAGAGTTTTATAGAATAAAAATGATTTTTATTGCTCGTCTGAAATGGAAAAGATTTGAAAACTTTGATTTTTTTGTGCACACTGAATAAATTAACAAACCTTTTTAGAACAAGGGTGGGCAGCTATTTTGGCAGGAGGGCCACATCAATCTCTCTGACACTGTGTCAGGTCTCAGGAAGAAACAAAGAATTAGTTCACATTTCAAATTGAATAAATTTATATAAATTTACAAACATGAATGTGTAACTTATATGAATGAATGAATTTTACTGAGATTACATGAGAACGATAATACAGGCAGAACTATGAACTGTTGGCCTCTTGTGCAGTGAAAATATACAGGCCAAGCCATAAAGACATGGAGACATGAACTGATGCATTTTTGGACAATTATGGATGTTATGACTGACAGATGTGGGATAGAACAGTTTCCAACAGGCCAGAGGCTCATTGTAGACAGGGGGAATTCCTGGGGGCTGAATTGGGGGTCTTTGAGGGTAGGGTCTGCCTGCTCCTGATATAGAAGATTACTATATCAATATATCCCTAGGCCCCTAGAGTGCAACTAGTGGCAGTCTAGATTGTTTCCAATGGTAAGATTGATATCTGAGCACAAATATAGTACAGGTATATATGGCTGCATATTAAGTCAGCCGACCTGCATGGGTTGTACATTTTGTGAACTTTCCAGGTTGCCTTAAACTGAAGAAAACAAAACTAGCACTTTTTTCCCCAGAGTAAAAGAGCACTCATTATTCTACAGGTAGTTCTTAAATTTTCCTCCATATGACCCACCTTTAGCAATTGGAAAGCCTTGGCTGCATCACCAACCCTTCCAGGTTGCATACCTTTTGCATTTTTTAACATAAAAAGCCTGCTTCTGGAGCATGTTCTTGCCAGTGGACATATTTTGTGCCTGGGCTGTTCCAGACTAAGGGCGCAATCCTGAGTAACTACGGGGAGTCCTTGCTCTGGATTGCAATATAAATTTCCCATAGATTTTCACTAGGTGGTGCAGTAACTACGGGTGCATATAATGTCTCTTACGTGCTCCCGTAGTTACTCTGGATTGTAGAGTAAGTCTCATCTTATTTTTTTTTTGATGAAAACATGTTCATCACCAAGAACATGCTTTAGCCAGGCTTTTTGCATTCAAAAAATTGAAAACTCAGCAACACCTAAGTGTTGGTGGTTCTGGATGGTATTCTGTGATCCACCAGAAGTTGTGTTTGAGAAACACAGTTTGAGAAATGCTGTTGTAGCCACTTGACCACAGAGAATATTAGTCACTGATAAAGCATACAAGTTATGGCATGTGAGAGATCACTTGCAAAATGTATCTTTCATGCAGGCCACTATGATATTTAGAATTTAGGCAATTGTTGGGATGCTGCCGATTTTTGCTTTGGTGTGGCTACTTGAAGTTAGCCTCCAGATAAATAGGAATTTTTTTTTCATCCAACACTCTATTTTATGCACATACAGTTTATTCAGAAGTGCACTGAATGCACTTAGGTCATGCTAAGTAAGGACTTAGGATCACAACTTAAGGAGCTCGCTTCCATATGCTTTAAACAGATACAGTCCTATTGGCTCCACGCATAGGCTGCAGTCTATGCACACTTTCCTGAAAGTAAGTCCCAGAAAACACAATGGGACTTACTTATGGGTAGATACGCTTAGCCTTGCACTCTTAAGGCACAATCCAGAGTAACTACGGGGAGTCCTTGCTCTGGTGTAAGAACAATTTGCTGTGGATTGCAGTATGAATTTCCCATAGGTTTTCACTAGGTGGTGCAGTAACTACGGGTACATGTAATGTCTCTTACGTGCTCCCGCAGTTACTCTGCATTGTAGGGTTAGTCCGAATGGCTTGTGGGCTTTTCACCCAACGAAAACCTTGAAAAAAACATAGCCCACCCTAACAGTAACTTCCATGCCATCTCATCATGAACAGCATAGGCATGGTTACTCTTGGATGAATTGATTGTCTAATTTAACCTTTTCCGCTTATATTGTAAGCTTTGCACCATAGTAGCTATTGTGCATTAGATTTATAAAGGGAATGAATGAGACTGACAGATTTACTTGAAAGGCTGCCACACCAAGTGCACAAATACTATTTTTATTGTAGCCTGAAATTAAGCTTTGTCTGATTCCAACGCAGGCTAGATAAAAATTAGACTGAACCTGGCTTTCCTTTAACAGACTCCAGGATGCTGTGAGACACAGTTGTAGGTGATGATGAGAGGAATTATTATTCCTAATTGAATTAGCTTCACCACCTGCAGCAAGCCTGGCAGCCAACTCCATTTTGAATAGTCAACCTCCTTTGACACGGTGCAGAAGCAAATCCATAATATACCCAAAGGAAAATGAGGTCAGGAGTAGCTGAACTGAACAAGACAGCTCTTGTCAAAGTGGCAGGAGGGGGAGGAAATAGTCCTGTGTACATCAAGGTACCTAAGCAGATGTCCTACCTAACTCTAGGCTTGTTTGCCAGCAAGAAAATTCTATCATATTCAGCCATGTTACTCCCAGCATGTATAGAAGCACAGTATTCACTGGGGCAATTCATTGTTTGCCTTTTTCCCCAACTTACGTACTTAGAAACACATCCCCTAAAATGAAGTGGATTTTTTTCTCTGATTTAAATCAAGGAGGATTGATGCATATTTGTCAAAAGAATTTGTTTGCTCAGATGCAAATCCCACTGAAATGTGTCTTCTTCAGATTGTGAGGCTCAGTCTGTGTCAGGGTTATGTGGGCTTTATGGTGCATATAGTAATTTAGTAATAGTAATTGTGGGCTTTATGGTGCATGAAAATACCTTCTGTCAGACTGACCACCATATGACCCATTCCCACACAAGGGGTCCCTACCAACTAACATAGGAGTATATTGGCTAAAGATTCTCAGAAAAGAAATGCATTCCTAATTCTTAAAGTCTTGACATTGCTTTGCAGAATTTTAGTGAGGATGAATGATATAAGGTTTGTAAAGTACTTCTACACTGCACTGTATGATCATTTTAATATGCTTGCCCATGCTGTCTGTGAGCTTTGTCCTCTCTTCTCCCCGTAGGTGCATTTCTTATCCCCTATTTAACCATGTTGGCTCTGGCAGGACTTCCTATTTTCCTTTTGGAAGTTTCTCTGGGGCAGTTTGCTAGTCAGGGACCCGTGTCTGTTTGGAAAGCCATCCCTGCCTTACAAGGTGAGCAGAACAAAAACCAGGATCTTACCATGCATTTTGAGAGCACCACCTTTGAGGGGATTACTATAAGTTATTACAGGTGTAACCTAATTATGTGTAGTTTATTTATATGCAATTTTGTCTCAAACCAAATGAAGTTAACTCTTGAAATTGAAAACTAAACTGCCCTTAAGTTGCAGTTATTGGCTTAAGGGCAGTCTGCTTATTATGGCAATATGGCAGGCAATTGAGCTTGCCTAAAAAGGTTCACAAAGGGGTATGTTTCTGTTTCAGTTGGGAGGCAGATCTCCTTTCCTCCAAGTGATAATCACATCTGAATTTCTTCTGAGCTGAAGTTTTAAAACAATTGAAAGGTTTTAAACAGTTTGAAAAGTTTTAAAACAGTTGATACATCTTGATTCATTGCCTGCCTTGTTACCATTGTAACTAATTGCCTTTGTAATTAAGGAGGTTCCTGGAACCAAATGTTGCAAATTGGGAGATTCAACCTATATTGTCTTTTAAAGAAAGAAATATGAAAATGGACACTCCTCTTTGTGGCTTTATTGCTAAATAGGAAGGTGCCTTACTTTGACCTTGAGATGCAGCAATGCAGATATATATCGATTAGCCAATCACTTCTGCATTCACAAACATGGTGTTTTTGTTGGATCACATTCTATACTCATATCTGACAACATTTCAGTGCTAAATTGATAAACACCATGTAGCTGATATCAATCCTGCGTAAGATACCCATGTTCCTGCTAGCGGCTGAATTCATTTAGGACAGGGGGCAAATGAAGAGTAAGATTTGAAGACCTACTATGTGATACTTTCAAGATTAAATTGTAACAAAGCAGCATATTTTAAGAATGTCTCATATCATTATCTACACAGGGTGTCTCAAGAAAATAAACACACAGTGTATAGTGACTTTGGTGGCTCACAACCTGGAAACTATTGGATGTAATATTATGTCACTGCAAATTACTTTCACATTTGTGGCATAGCGAATGATTGTGCGCAAAGCTCAAATTGTTACCCCAGATGTGATGTCACAGCTGGAAATGATGACATGAGTAGGCTTTATAAAAATGGAGGGGGGAATCTGTCTCTTCCCTCTAGCAAATTGCCATCCACATGCTTTGCTGTTTCCCCTCAGCTACTAGTGGTGAAGCTACAGCACCTATCTTCTACCTGGAGTCAAAGATTATGTAGTTCCACTCCACAACCAAATCAGATTAAATCAATAAATGAAAAATGTGTCCCTTATTGGTTAGAGACACTATGCTAGGGTAAAGAGGGATGGTTATTCTCTCTCTCTCTGCTAAAAAATATAACTACTTGAAAAAGATGCTTATTTACCTGGTTAGCAGGTTAACTGTATTGTGATAATGGAAATGGGAGTTGACTCATATTAACATCTTACTAGTTTTTTTTTGCTGTATCATAATTACATCTTATTGGGTCTTGGCAGTCTCATATGTTAGTTTTGAGTTAAAGAAATCCACTTTTTGTTCCATAAGGCATTTGGAATTTTCATTTTCTTGTTATTTGGCCATAACTTTTGATATAAAATAGTCAATGCAGTGTAGTTTGTTTCATTGCACTCTGCAGTAAATTACCTTCCAAATGATATATAACATGATGGTATTATATATAATACCAAAGTCTTCACAATTTTGGTCACTAGTGGCAAACTTAGGTTGTCACACCCCCCCCCCCCCCCAAGAGCTTGTTGCCCAGTGCAATTGCTACCTCCTGTACCCACTTAGCTTTACCACGGGCCTAGATGGTGAAGCCATGGTATTATTGCTCCTTAATGGAAAATTTGGATTGCTTTGCTTTAGGTATTTGAGTATCACATTTTCTATATAATGAAGTATGTCTGAACATGAGCTTATTTTGATTATTTTTAAAATATTGCAAAATGTAGAATAACTATAGATATTGCTGTTTCTAAGGAATTAATCAAATATGTGATTTCAAATATGGAGAGGCTAGGATGGTTACCTACCACCCTCTCCAAATGGCACTAATGCATGATTTTGTGTATAGCAAAATGAAAAATCTCATTCACTTTGGTGTGACATGATGAAGGCTGCAACCAATGCACACTTGTTTGGGAATAAGCCACACTGAACCTTCGCTTTAAGTCACAGCTCAAACCTGTGCTTCTAGTTAGGAGCAAATTCTATTATATTCAATGGGACAAACCTGCGTGAAAGTAAGTATAGGATTACAGCCTAAATATGTGAAGTGGAAAGTTGAGTGGTTTCTTTTCAGTCAAAAAAATAAAGTGAATGACTAAACAGCCAGAACATGATTATTCATTTCATAGTATGCTTTCTGCAGCTTAACTGGAAACCACTCTCATTATTCCTATTTCTCTTTTTTCCTTTTCCAGGCTGTGGTATCGCTATGCTGATTATCTCTGTCCTAATAGCCATATATTATAATATTATATTGTGCTACACAATTTTCTACCTTTTTGCTTCCTTTGTACCTGTGTTACCTTGGGCTTCCTGTAACAATCCATGGAACACACCGGATTGTAGAGATAAAAACAAACTTTTGCTAGGTAAGTTAAACTATGCAACTTATTTATGTCTTTGATTATTTCCTATGAAACATTGATTTCTGTACTGTCCTGGAAGACATAAGGTGCAATTCTAAGCATGTCTACTCAGAAGTAAGTCCCATTCTGTTCTATGGGATTTATTTTCAGGATAGTGTGTTTAGGACTGCAGCCATAATTCTGCTTTTAAATGTTTGACCAGTGCATTGATTAACCATGAATACAATCTTAAAAGCAACTTTCCTTAGAGTAAGCCCCACTGAACTAAATGGAACTTACTTCTCAGTAGACACTGATTGCACTGTATAACATTTTTTCAATTTTTTCTTATACTTGAGATTTAAATAGAAGCATACAAGAATTTTGAGCTAACAACATATTTTGTAATTATAGCACACGCATCTCAGTCATAAGCATTACAATCCTCCATCTACAGTTCAATAACTAAGTCAGTCCTTGCATGACTAACACAATATTTATTATACACATTGTGTAACACAATGTTTTGTGTTCTGGAAAAGGAACAAAAGATTATTAAGCCCAACACAAAGACCAAACTATCCACATTCTAATATTCTACTATTTATTTACTATCATATCATGAGTCAGATCAACTGTCTGTATCGCAAACTTCTTATACTCAGAGTACTCTGGAGTCACTACAAAACTCAGTCTTCCTTGCCCTGCCCACCTGCCACCTGCAGCAGCCACTTCAGTCCACATTGGGCTGGCCCTGGGATTGGAGAACATCAAGAAGAAAAATATGCATGACAATTTTGGAGTGAAAACATTACAGCTGATTGACTTTTCTGTCTACCAAATTGATTAGTAAGTTTAAAATTACATCAGTTGGATTTAGCAGGCCATGTATTTATAAATATGCTAATATAGGAGCCTGTGACATATAGGACATTTCTCTTTGAGCCTACAAATAAATAAAAGAAGCACAGCATTCCAACTTGGTCTCTGACTTAGATGATCTAGGCTGTCAGGAACAGGAATCAATGGAAAATTTGTTCTTGCACAGGACAAATCAGAAGCCAGTGGCCCCTTCAAGATAGATGACTTTTTCAGTGGAAGTATGATCCTATTCAGACTAAGTTTACGGCTACATGTGTTCCCTAGAACAACTATAGCCTTGTTGGTACCAGAGAAAAAACAAGCATACTTCCTTGTCATGTTTCTTAATGTGCAACATTCAGAGCCACAGTCATATTTGTTGTGGCAGAAACAGCCAGTTTTTAGCTTTATCATTGAACTTGCCCATCTGCACCTTAAACAATAAATCTAGGGAAAAAGTTCCTAGTTGAGAATCTCATTAATGTTCATTTCATGGCTTTTGACAGATTTCAGGGAGGAAAACACAGAATAAAATTGCAAAGATAAGGAAGGAGGAAGTGATTGCATTTCACTATAGATTCCTGAAGCAAAGGGTATCAGAGTCTGGGTGGCTACATCTTTATCTGGATCAGTTTTTATATTCAAGGTGGCTATTCTTAAGATAGCTGTGATATTAATTCACAGTGTTTCAATACTTGCTACATACAGAAGCATGAATAGTAACTGTATTTGGGTTTGACAGGGGAGGCAACTATTTTCACCTCTGCCATGCTAAAATATGATGAGCTGCAGATTCTGAACTCAAGGTCCTTCCTGTGTATGACAATAGGTGTTGTGGCACAGAAAGATATCCCTAACCCCCACATTTTTATAGCTGTTGTGTTTGCAGGAGAAACCTTCTTACTTTGTGGGACCAAAATTAGGGTAATGGAATACTAATCCTAAAACCGTTGTTCAAATAGAGGGATTGATGTCACCTACCTAAATATTTATGGTATTTACTAAGCATGAGGTTATGATCCTAATACTTCAGAATTTCACAGAAGTCAATGGGATAATTTCTGTAAATACATTTCAAACTATGTCATATATGGCGCAATCCTAACTATGAGCACAATCCTAACCATGTCTACTCAAAAGTAAGCACCATTTAGTTCAATGGGTCTTACTCCCAGGAAAGTGTGTTTAGGATTGCAGCCTATGTCTACTCAGAAGTAAGCCACATTGTGTTCAATGGTGCTTAGTCCCAAGAAAGTGTACTTAAGATTGCATTCATATATATTTATCTAAATATATTTATTTAAAATATTTTATACTTCTTTTTGTATCACATAAAATGGAATTTAGGGCGCAATCCAGAGTACCTACAGGGAGTCCTTGCTCTGATGTAAGAACAATTTACTCTGGATTGCAATATGAATTTCCCATAGGTTTTCACTAGGTGGTGTTGTAACTACATCAACATAAATGTCTCTTACATGCTCCCATAGTTACTCTGGATTGTAGGGTTAAAATACTAAAACATACATAAAATACAATGAATATCATATTAACAGCTATTTCTAATCTAGTGGTTTTAAAATATAGCAGAGGAAAACCAAAACTAATTGAGACTTCAATCTTTTCAGAGGTTTCCTGTGAGTGGATACTTTGAGACTTATTTCTGGTAAACATGTGTTCTGACTCACACACACTTTAGCATATCGAATCAGTGCCATGTATATAATAACAATCACACTAGTATTTCACCAACAAATGTTAACCTTTGCAAGATACATGACTTGAATATGTCTGTATTCTTTTTTCTGAACATCTGCTACAAATATGGCTGTCTTGTGACAGTTAGCACTTCTGTAATCCTTAAAATCTATCCCTTGGGACATCCTGTAAGAAAAGAAAATAAGAATGTTATGAATATCATCCAAAAATACATATATGGACATTCATTTGTCTATGTCATAGTAGAAGATTGCTCTAGTTTGTGCAGAATTCCTAATTAATTTTCAGTACTATTATGTACATGTGAATCTCAAACATCTAATTTTGCCATCTAAATTTGCCAATCTCATTATACACGTCTCTCAGTTGTTAACTTTTCAAAGAGGAAAATTAGCTGAATGACTTATTCCCAAATTGATTATGATGTTAAAGATGACATTGTTGTATTTTTTCTTCAAATGCACAATACACTTTGTTTCATGAGATGTAGGGCAAAATCCAGAGTAACTACAGGGAGTCCTTGCTCCGGTGTAAGAACATAGAATCATAGAGTTGGAAGGGACCTAGTAGGTCATCTAGTCCCACCCCCTGCCTGCAGCAGGAATTCCCCCTAGAGCATCCCCGACAGGTGCTCGTCGAGCCTTACTCTGGATTCCAATATGAATTTCCCATAGGTTTTCACTAGGTGGTGCAGTAACTATGGGTGCACGTAAAGTCTCTTACGTTCTCCCGTAGTTACTCTGGATTTTGGGGCTAGTCCTTGATATAGCTCATGTTGAGATTAAGTTTGAATAGTAAAGTTGTGTGTGATGGAATGTTTGCCTTCAGTGCAGCTTGAACAACTAGCAAGAGCCTGGTTCACATTCTGAGATCAAGAATCCTATAGACTATCTATCAGATATAATTGCTCCTTAATCTTTCATACTCTCGCTAATGACAGCCTAACGTCAATGGCATTTTCAGTGGGGTGGTTAATTTTGTTTAGTCAACCTAAACACAGAAATGAGTGTGCAAATGTTATGCAGAATTACTTGGAAGGAAGTCTCACTGATACACATGCATATCCATATCTACTGATACATATGCAGTACATATGCACAGGATTATAGTCTAAGAGCACAATCCTAACCATGTCTACTCAGATGTAAGCCTCATTGTGTCCAATGGGTCTTACTCCCAGGAAAGTGTCTTTAGGATTGCAGCCTAAGAGCCCAATCTTATGCCTATCTACTCAGAAAAGAGTCCCATTATAGCTTACTTCCAGGAATGTGTAGATAGGATTGCATCCTTACTCTGTCTCTGGGCCTTATTAAAAAGGTACAATTGAAGAGGATGCACTTCTCAAAACACTTCCAAAATAACATTAGAAGAGAACCTTGCATGGAGAAAAGTCAAGCAGTTTTAATAAGTAGAATTTGCATGCGCCCACTCTCTGCTCCTTTTTGAACTTCCAATAAAAGCATATAAGGAAAGGTTGTGCACCCTGTCATTTAAAATATATCTCAGTCAGATGACAGATGCATATCTTGCTTGTATGGCACTGGTTACTATAGATTGCTGCTAATCCATCATTTGTGTTTCCATGAATCTGATTTATTGGTGTCCATGCAGTGTTGGTGACTGACACATATGCTTCAGCCCTGATATCGTTAACAAAAAAATGGAATATTTGATTGGCAGTACCCTGTGCTATTTACACCTCTTCACTTCCTCTATCTGTTGCGCTCCCTCCAATTGGTTTATATAGTGACATTTAGCTTGGGGTGAGAGGGTATTTCTAGATACTACTTAAATTCTTTACTGGTTTTTAAAAATGAAATATTATTTGATGAGATGTCCTAGTTTTAACTTCTGTTCAGCTTGTGAGTTCAGTTATTCTTTTTTACTAGTTGAAGCTTTTGGGAGCACTTTGTGGGTATTGTAAGCCACTTTAAGTTGCAAATTGTAAAAAAGGAGAATTCCAGCCACTACATGCCTTGAAATAAGAAACTGGATTGAAAAATCAATAGTGAAAGTACTTGGTAGCATGATCTCAGTTTGAACAGCCTCTGTTAATCAAGTGCGTAGGTTTGATTCTGGGTATATTTTTTATAGGGGAATATAAAATCTTCAGCATGCCTGGTATCTCTAGGTATGAGTCATGATGAGTGTTTTTGACCCTGATCTAAGCTGGAGATGAGTGGCATCGAACTGCAACGTCCAAAAGCAGGGGTTGGCAAGCTGGGCCACTTTAAGGATCCTGGACCTTTAACAGTTGGATAGAAAATTTCAGCAGGTGCAGCTTGTCATCTATGCTTGTCGTCTTGTCTCACAGAAGACAATCTCCACCTGCTGAAATTTACTCTTCTATACAATTGTGAAACAACTAGGATCCCTAAAGTGGCCCAGCTTGCCCACCCATGCACCAAAAGAATGGATGCTTCTTCATTTTTGACATGTCAGACCCATCCTGTAACATATTTCTGGATTCTCCCACGAGCATAGTAGAGTTAATAGCTCTTGGAAAGACAGCCAAGATTTAAGTCTTTGGCTGCAATCCTAAAGACACTTTCTTGGGAGTAAGACCGAGTGAACACAATGGGGCTTACTTTTGAGTAGACATATTTAGGATTGTACTTTTTGTTTCTCCCAATTGCCTGGCAATTAGTAGTAGGTAGTAAGGTAGTTAGTAAGGTATATTTCTGTAAGATGCCTCAATTCCTTCCATGGACTTCCATGGACTTGATTCCAAGTATGAATGTTCAGATTTCAGCCTTGTTAATGCTATAATTTGCCTTCATTGTGTACCTGAAAGCTAAATAGATTAGTAGTGAACACAGTGTATGCTTATATAGTACATAAAAATGGTGTGGCCTTTTTCCTAGATTCTAAATGGATGTTGTTACTTATTAATAATTGTCCATGTAAATGTAATTTCATGCTAGCACCTTCCAGTTTAGTGTACTCATTATTTTCTGCCTACCTTTCAAGGTTTGATGGATAGCACTGCATGCAAAGATTTGTTTGTCCTCTGCTGCAAAAGCCTGTGGTTTTTGAGTACAACGTCGCCCTCTGCTGACCTGAAGAAGCAAGTGCAAGGAAATCAATAGCACTAGAAACTAAGCTGTGAAAAAAAGATTGCTGCAGTGCAGCAAAAGTGACCTTACATGTCATCCTGTGATCTTATGCATACTATGATATGGTTGAAACAAAGCAAACCCAGGCTATTTAGTTGAAATATGGTATGCTCAATCCTAGGGCAGATTTTGCATGGATTTGAGTTGCCAACTCATAAATGCATATGGTCATTAGACAGATCAAATTAATAATGAAGAAGAGCTGCAATAATACTTTTGCGTGATGATGGTTGTAATCCGAACTTTATATGGGCTTATTTTTGAGAACCTTGTACAAGATTACATTCCAAGTCTTCAGATTTAGTTCTTGTGAAACACTACCCATGTGGAATATGATACTGCATTTCCCCTTTTTTTTTGTACCTGCATAATATAGTTACAAAACGAAGGAAAATCTGAGCATTAAAATAATTTTTTTTTGGGGGGGGGGGGGGGTTTTGTTCCTTCTTTACAGTTCAAAATTTTGTAGAGGAGAATTTTTTTCCCCAAAAAGCAAATGCCTTTCATCCTGTGACAGTGAAAGAATCCAATACAACATTTGGAGAAAATTAAATAATTTTGATAAAAATATTCAGAAATATTGCTCTACAGCTGGGGTCTCCAAACTTTTTGGCAGGAGGGCCGTATCATCTTTCTGACACTGTGTCAGGGTGTGTGTGTCAAAAAAAACTAATTTACATTTCAAATTTGAATAAATTTACATATAAGAAAGTATTGGAGTGAGTTACAGGGCTTGCCCAGGAGCCGGATAGAGGGGACGAGGCTTGCTGAGGGCAACATCTGGACCAAGTGACTGGTTTTGGAGACCCCTGCTATACAGCACAAACGTACAGAAAAATTCACAAACGAATACATTGCTTATTATACACTACTTCTGTTTAGCAAAATTAAAATAATCACGTTTTCTTTTAGTCAAAGAAAACATGTTATTTTTGCCCCAATAGCAACATTTCACTCTACCATATTTTGTATTCCCTAATATTCATTAGTTTCTGTAAAACATTATAACTGGTGCCAACATACACAATATCAAAGGGGCTGCTAATATATATTATAAAGTATCAGAATACTACTGTATATGCGATATACTACTGTATATACGTATATAACAGTCCCTCTGCTGGTTAATTTGAGGCACAACACTCTCCCCTAAATGTGCTTGCACTCTCCTTGCACATAAAGATCGTAGGTAGCATTTAAGAAATTTAATGAAGCAGAGGTATATATAAAGGGCTGGTTTTCACTTCGGAAAGAGAATTTATTTTCTTTTTCAAGCTCTGCTGTTTTGCTGGTTTAGGTGTCTATGAAAGGCACATTGCTACAATTCTGTCCTAACATTGGTACAGACAAGCCATGGTTTCCAGCTATATGATGGAGTTAGGAGACGGTGATAATTCAGTGGATAAATAGTAAGGCTTTAGTTCTGTGAAATTCCATACAATCAAAATGGAATTTCATCCTTGTCCCAAACTGTGCATGTTTGAATAATATGCATTTGTATATTTCAAAAGCTTTCTTCTTTTACAAATAGTTCTATTCAAGATCAATTATATATTCAGCTTTTCAGTTGGAATGATGCAATCTAGCCCCTGATATTTTATCTTTTATTTAGCATGGAGAAAGCAACTGTCCCTCTTCAACCCCACATAGCACAGTGTCTGCTGGTGTCTTGAGTCAGCTCCAGCTTTGTCAAGGGGTTGATGGCCCTGTGTGGAGTCCCAAATGGTGCATTTCCTTTATGTATACTAGCTATGCAAATGTTCGGCAGTGGAACAGATTGTCAAGGGAGGTGGTGGACTCTCCCTCACTGGGGATCTTCAAGCAGAGGCTCGACGAGCACCTGTTGGGGATACTCTAGGGGGATTTCCTGCTACAGGCAGGGGGTTGGACTAGATGACCTACTAGGTCCCTTCCAACTCTATGATTCTATGATTCTACTCCTGGGAATCAGGCAGTAGTTAGGTAACAGTCCCACTTTACTCCCATTGTGTCAGATGGAAGACAAAGGACTTGTCTGTTATTGCCTTCTGGTAAGCTGTTCCAGCTTACCAAAACTGTGAATGCTACAGAGGGAGGAAGTTTCCTGCTGTACCACTTTCCCCAGAATTTTCTAGTTCACATCTCCATAGATTCTGATTTGACAGGCTGGCAATGGTGGGAAGCAGGGGCAACAACAGAATCTCACCACATCAAGTGCTAGCCAGGCACAGGTATAGGCCTCCCTTTAGACATTGGACTCCCAACAAGTTCCTTACTGGGCTCCACCAATGATGCCATTTTCACATAGCAGATTTTTTAAAAAATCAATGTTTTTACAAGATCATTCTCACTACAATGAAGGAAGGTGATGTAATTGTATACCCAAGTATGTAAGAAGAACCTGGCTTGATCAGACCAATGGCTTATCTAGTCCAGTTTCCTGTATCTCACAGTGGCCCACCAGATGCCACAAGCATTGTAAGCTATTTGTTCATATTCTGACTTTGCTGGTCTAATGCATCTATATGTTAATTGAGCAAAGTTCATGGTCAGAACTGGAGCATTCCAAGAAAAATTAGATATATCAGTGAAAAGGAAGACTCAGATTTGATTAATGTTGAGAGGAGATTTGTATGTTTATGTTCAACAACGTATTGATGTGTAATTAAATTTTAAATCCTGAAATAAAAGATGGTAAGAATTTTTTGATAGATAATGAAAAAACTGTTTGTTGTTCCACAGATCTCTTACAAAATAGATTAGCCCAATATTCTTACTGTTTTATTATCTGTATCCCATCAGATTCCTGCATCATTGGTGACCACCCCAAATTGCAAATAAAGAACTCTACTTTCTGTATGAGTGCCTATCCAAACTTGACCATGGTAAACTACACCAGCCATGTCAACAAAACGTTTGTCAGTGGCAGTGAAGAATACTTCAAGTAAGAAATCTTTAATTTTTTTGGCCAACTTGAATGTAAATCTAGATATGAAGCTCTTTAGCCTAAACAGGTAACTAGTAGCTAATCAGACAATTGTAATTGCATTTTCTATAGATGCTTTCTCTAGTATCCATCTGTTGTGTATCCCTATCATTTATTTAGGAATGTCTCCCATGTATTGGACTTCACTAACAAGAAGTAATTTGATGTGGTATTGAGCATGTACCATGAAAACAACATCAGTGACATTTGTAGTCTAATAGTTTACATGATTTTTGGATTAGGTTCTATCAAGTCAAATCTTTCATCCTGTTCTCAAAGTAGACATTATACTGGGCATTATAAATTAGCCTTGCAGGTTTGTTGTGTCAGTTTAATAAATGTCGCTGTACTACAGTGGTTGACTTGTGCCTAGGAATAAAGTAAACTACACATCTTGGAAAAAAATGTAGAGCCAGGACCATGCAATCCCCACTAGTACTTGCTGTTCATGGTACAGTGGTGCCTTGGTTTACAAGCATAATTTGTTCCAGAAGCATGCTTGAAATCCTAAGTGGATTTTCCCATAGGAAATAATGGAAACCTAGATGATAAGTTCCACAGTCCAAAATTATTTATAAAAGAAATTTACTGTATATAAAAAGATTACAAAACACAGTAATATAATAGAGAACACTGTAATAAAGAAAATACTGTCAAGTACTGAACTATATTGTGTCTTTGAAACGCTTCATGGCTGATGTGAGGGAGATGAGAGAGGAGTGATGACTTATTTTGTAGGATGACTTCCACTATCACTAATGGAATCGCTGCTATCCTTTGGCTCAATTGAATCTTTTGCCTTTTCATGCAACTTTAACATTCCCCTACTTCTGATGGGAAGCAGAACTGGAACATTGATAAGGCACACCTTCCACACTGCCACACACAGATCCCCCACACAAAAACACCCCCACACACTTTCCACAGTGTCAACAGATCCCACACACACCTGGTTCAGGTTGTTCCCCCCATAAGTTTCCTGGCCATGGAAGCCTGTTCCAAACTTCCTCAGAAGTGTTTGTCTGCCAAGACAGTGCTCTTAAACCAAGACAAAATTTCTGAGAAAATTTTGCTCTTAATCCAGAACATTCTTAATCAAAGTCACAAACCAAGGTACCACTATATATTTATACAGGGTGGATGTATCACTTTTAATTTGCTAATTTTGGGCAAGCAAAATTATATCATTGTAAACTTTTTGGAAGTTTGCTAGAACTTCAGCTACAGATGGAGAGTAGTAAGCAGTGGTGGGCACCAGCAGGTTCGCACCTACTCTATAGAACCGGTTCTTAACAAGAGATAGGACATATAAAGTTTAAAAATAGCCATTTAAAAGTGGCTGCCAGATGGGCAGAGAACCGGTTCTTAATTTCTTTGAAGCCCATCACTGGTAGTAAGCTTAAGAATGTAAGAAGAGCCCACAGGATCAGGCCAAAGGCCCATCTATTCTAGCTTCAAGTATCTAATAGCCCACCAGGTGCCTCAGGGATCACACAAGACATCTGCATCCTAGTGCCTCCCTTGCTTATGTCATTTGAAATAAGAAGGTTGCACATACCATAAATACTTGTAACTCTATGACATATAGAGCACAATCTATTGAAAGATGGCCCCCTGGATAACTTATAGAAGTGACTGACACTGGTATTTTGATTCATAGGTATCATGCATTGAAGATTTCTGCAGGAATTGAATACCCTGGTGAAATCAGATGGCCTTTGGCATTCTCTCTTTTTGTGGCCTGGGCGATTGTCTATGCCTCCCTGGCTAAAGGAATCAAAACATCAGGAAAAGTAAGTCTTTTATTAGAGTTTGTCTAAAGTCAGGACCGGATACCTACACAGGCTTGCAGAGGAATTGTAACACAGGAAATGCTTCCTGTGATCTCTATTTGCTGTGCTTCTTAAATTGATGGCAATGGATTGCATTTTAGAGGGTTAACAGAATGGGTGTGGATCAGGGTGACTCACTGGCATCACTAGGATGGTGGTGGGGGGGTGCGGCCCACCCCAGGTGATGTGCCTCGGGGCGGAGGGTGACATGCACTGGAGGGTTGTGGCACAAAAATAAAATCAACTTCTCATTGATGCACACTATCCCATCGTGCCGTATGTTGTTGGATTCGTTTTGAAGAGCACAGTCTGACGCAGCAACCTGTTTTGAGATAGCACCTTCCAAGCCAAAATTATGGCAAAAAACTTTTAAAAGTCCCAAAATTTGCATATCGTGGTTTTACTTGCAAGTAAGCAAATGTGGCTTAGTCTGTTGGAAAGGGCAGGCTGAGAGGAAGCCAAGGACACTGGAAGGGTCCTGATCCAAGCCTCCAAAATCACCCCAGGAGGAAGTTCCCTCCTAAAAGGCTCCTCTTTGCATTGTTTACTCACAAGTAACCTGAGTTGCTTTGACTGGTGTGGAAGGTGCAAGGCTTCCAGAGTGGTCCTGATCCCCGGAACCTGGAGCTTGAAAGTGCTCCAAGAAGGAAGACCCCCAAACACTGAAACTGGCTCAGCAGATAGAGGGAATTTTATTTAAAAAATTTCTTTGTAAAGCCTTTGTAAAGTCCAAACTTCTCTTCTCACTCTACTCAAGCCTCATCTGGATCTCCAGCCCTCTTCTCTCTGGGGTTTTAATGTCTTTTCTTTGGGGGAGTTAAGGCAGTTTTGATTTTTAAAAATATTTTTTACCAGATGTCCTCTATTTCCAATGTAACATCCTCTTTTTTTAGCCTTGGGTCCTGGAAAAGCCTTCCTTATCTTCCATTTCCTTGTGAGCAGGCAGCATGTAGTGTGCTTGTAATCCATAAATTATATGTAATTATTATATACATGTAAATAATTATATGTAATTATTTAATAATTTTAAATTTAATAATAATCAATAAACAGTGCAATCCTAACCATGTCTCTTCAAATGTAAGCCCCATTGCGTTCAGTGGGTCTTATTCCTAGGAAAGTGTCTTTGGGATTGCAGCCATAGTGTTTAAATCTGCCTATAGCCTTCTTGGAATTAATAAATTATGGCTCCAATCCTAAAGACCCTTTCCTGGGAATACGACCCTTTGAACACAATGGGGTTTACTTTTGAGTAGAAATGGTTAGGATTGTGCTCTATATTATATTAAATTATATGTAATAATTTTATATATAATATTAAGTACGGTAATATATTGTTTAAGCATATAAAAGAAATGTACACAAGGGTTTTGAGCTTTTGTTATCAAAAAAGTGTTTCTTGGGTGTTACATTGTGGGGAACCTTCTTCTCTGTCCGATTATGATATATGGTCACCCTGGTCTAGCAAAAGTAAGAAAAAACTTGCTGGGTTTAAAACTTATTTAATCCCAAATCATATTGAACCTGTTCAAATATAGGAACTTAAAACTGAACTAGGTATTGAAAACCTTACTGAATTTTTTTGGAGGGGGCGGGGTGGGGTTGAGGTTATTTACTTGACTAACTTTAATGTATTAACAATTATTTATTTGTTTTAATTTGCTTGATGATGTCATTTCCAACCATGACATCACTTTTAGTGGATCCTGGGCAGGTTGTCCCTCTACAAAAGTGGGTCCCAGGCTAGACAGTTTGAGAACTACTACAATAAGTTGTTAGAAAGGTGGCACCCTTAAGAGGGTGACATCACTAGTGAACAAAATGGCTAAAAATCATGGTTTTTAGAAATAATCCCATCGTATTATAAACTGTGGGATGCATAATTTGCAGCAGAATGCAGTGAAACAAAGCACTTTGAAATATATTTATTCAAGCAAATCATGTGGCCATAAAACAAACGGAGGTGGAGCAATGGCACATAACCATGCCCATAATCCAGGTTGTTGCCCCGCCCACTGCATGGTGGTGATGCGCTGGCCTCCTGCATTGGGTGACACAAACCCTAGTGATACACCTGTGGTGACCAGATGTCATAACCGCAGAAGAGGCACCCAAAAATGTCAGACATCCATGAAAAGTGTCCACCACAAACTTAAGATATATTGATAAGCTGGACAGGATTTAGCCCAGAGTCTTTCAATGGTTCTGATGGTTTCAGTGGTTATGATGCCAGCATGGTTCAGAGGCAATTTGTTTCTGAATACCAACTGCTTAGAAGCAATGGTTGGAGAAGTCTATCTCCTTTTGTGTCCTCCTTATAGGCTTCCCAGGTGCATCTAGTTGCCCACTGTGGATAATAGAACTTTGGACTAGCTCAGGATCAGTCCAAAACTTTTCACAGCGTGAGACAAAGATTTTGATGCTGCCTGCATTATAAAAACATGGAGCTTTTTTCAGAAGCACAGACACATTGCTAATATATGACTTTTTAAAATGCTACATCTTCATACTTTTTCATTGGAAGGAGGAGTTGAACAAGCTCATTAATAGGCAGTGATGATGAGCAAACAGAACCAAAACAGCAATAGTATTCTCAATGGTAATTTGTGTTATGATATGCTTGGCCCCTTTATAACGATTGATTTTGTCCAAACTGCAAACTGAAAAATTATGGATGTAAAAGTTTTATTTTGCAGGTTTTGGAGTCCTGTGTAAAACTGAGTAAATCTTTGAAATTGCTGTATTTGCATTTCTGTTTTGGTTTTTTCATTAACATGGCATACGTACAGAGGCCAGCAATTGTAAATAGTGCTGTGAGAGCTCACCCTGCTACTGCTATGAAACATATATACCATATTGGGCAAACATATAGAAGAATTTGTCGTGGTTTCATGCAAATTACTTTCATCAGGTTGCTCACAGCAGCGACAAGTGTGATTGTATAGGTATATAACATTGCACAGTTTTCCACCTAAACAGGTGATAATTAGATAAAAATAAGTGAAGCTATTCACATTAAATAACCTTTAAAATATTGCTATTTTCTTGGTTTAGTTGCTCTATTTTTAGTCATCCTATTATTTCTGTAGGTTGCTCAGATTCCTGTGGACCCATACAACAGGCCTGTAACATGATTTATAGAGAGTAATTTTGTTAAAATCATTACTATACTAAGCTATATAAGTAATTGTTTGTATGTGATTTCTTTAGGTGGTGTACTTTACTGCTACATTCCCTTATGTAGTACTCATCATTCTGCTAATCAGAGGCGTAACTCTGCCAGGAGCTGGGGCTGGTATCTGGTACTTCATCACTCCTAACTGGGAGAAACTAATTGATGCTATGGTGGGCTTATTATTCAAGTTATAACACTCTAATAGGGTGAATAATTAATATGGATTATTATTTGCTGTTTCTCAAGGAAGCTTATGGAGATGTGCTATGTTGTGCTGAATGCTGTGGTGTCCACTGTGTCTTCTTGTCTAGCTACATTGATTGCACATTATATTTCATTATATTTCATTAAGTTTAATCTCAAGTCTTTGGTTGGAAAATTACCCATATACAGAGGCAACCAACAACTAAAAAAATCTATTCAGATTATGTTGGGTAGTACAAAGTCCCTAGATTTGGATTGTAATTTTCTATTCTAATGTAATGGTGGAAAAACTTTGTGTTGGAATCAAAGGATTCTTCTAATCAACAGCAAGGTTAGAGCAGTTAGGGCACAATCCAGAGTTAGGACAGTGAGGAGTGCCCGAGCTGGGCTGCCCCAACTATTCTGAATCCATAGCAGAAAGTTATGTTGCATCCAGATAGTTAGGAAGCCTGGGCTGCAATAGCTGCTCCACAGCATGTTCGGTAAGTACCAAGTCAGTGACATCTGGGTAGGGCTTGCTCCCGAGGAGACCCTCCCCTCAGATCACATTGAACAAGGAACAACTGTGGTGCCTGCCTTATAGGGAGTCCCTGATGAGATGCCAGTACAGTCTACAGCAGTGATTTTCAACCTTTTTATCTCACTGCACACTTTACAAGCCACTGAAATTGACAAGACACACCATCAAATGATTTTACCATTGACAAGGCACACCAGACTGCTCAAATCCCCCAATTTTCCTATTAATGAATGTAAATCGCCAAATTCCCGAGGCACACCTGAGGACTATCCATGCCACATCACACTGGTTGAAAACCAATGGTCTACAGTGAATACAAGGGGGTTCTTGGAGTGGCCTGCTGTTTCCCCAGGTTCATGGGCTGCCGTATTTGTGCCATATCCTGAAGTTGAGAGGCAGGGGTTGCAGCTAGGCTGGCCAAGAACTCAGATTTTTGGTCAACAGTGCTTGGTCAACATTTTTGTTGATTTTTGGTCAGCATTCTTACTCTGCCTTATAATGGACCCCTATTGGTCTATTTATACCTGCTCCTGAGGTGGTATAACTCTGAGGAGCTGGAAGAGGGCCCTGGAAACAGGTTCTGGATACAGAGAAACTGCTCAGCCCAAGGTAATGGTAAACATGCCCTCAACATGCCTCTCCTGAACTGCCTAGGCTGCCCCAGCTAAGGCAGCCCAGGTCCACCTGTCTTGGGGCAGCCTATGGCCTATATACTAAAGTGAAATTAAGCCCTTTGCTACGGAGCAGTTAAGATGACTTTCCATAAAATAACACTAGAGGGTGACGTAACTGTGTGGACCCGTAACTGCTATGGATTTTGCCCTATGTTGCCTTAGGCTGCCCCAAGCCTTTTCCAGAATAACTGCCCATCTTGCAGTTGGGTCAGCCCAGTGATATTTAGGGTAACCCGAGTGCACTTCTGGATTGTGCCCTTAGTCTTGCCTTGTGGTTCATCATGACCATTGATGAGAATTTGACGTAGGCTGCAATCCTAATCTCCAGTTAAGATGTCATAATCCCTGGCATTAATCCCATGCTAGCCTGAGTGTATCACAACAGCACTTCTGACTTACCCTACAATCCAGAGTAACTACAGGTGCACATAAGAGACTTTACGTGCACCCGTAGTTACTGCACCACCTAGTGAAAACCTATGGGAAATTCATATTGCAATCCAGAGCAAATTGTTCTTACACTGGAGCAAGGACTCCCCGTTACTCAGGATTGCACCCATACTCTGGGGTGGAGTTAGGCCAGTGCACTGGTATAAGCCGACCTTCCCACATCACCATGGGAAGATATGCAAGGTTAATTAAGACAGCCTCAATTGGTTTGGATTGCATCCATAGTCACCTTTTTGTAGTTTTTCACTAACTTAATTTATCAATATTGATTTTTAATCTGTCACTATGATATTTCTGTTTCAAAAAGCTTACTACTGTTTTGTTGGAACTTGGTGATTTCATTATTAATCTTGATTTTACTAGTTTCAGTGATACTTTATACAGAAGTTGAATTTGTTAAAATTAAAAGATGGGATATAACAATCCCAATAAATGAAAAAATAAATGCATTCTTCTGTTGGGTGGAGAAAATCAGAGTAACCCTGGGGGAAATGGCACTGAACTGTACCTTGTTTGTAGGCAAGACATCCCCGGTTAATCAGTTTCTCATTTTAAGAAAATAGCACATGCAGGCAATTCTTTTTTTAGATTTTTATTATTTTAAGACTTTTCCAGTGCTTCAGTTTCACACTCAAAACCAATGTTTAGCAGCCAACTCATTAACAACTATTAATAAAGTAAGAGTTTTAATCTTGCTTGTTCTGTTTTTAGAGCGTTGATATGTTCAAGATTAGTAAATCATCCAGAAACATGTCTATGTTTTTCATACATTTCACCTTGTAGTAGGTAGATCTTGATGATGCTAATGCTTGATCAGCAGGCATTATTCATCTATGACTGGAATGTCACAGCTTCCTAATGTAGTCTGTAGTAAAATTTGTTTAGTAGTGTCTGTGCAAAGTCTTTGACAATTGTACCTAATCTCAGTCAAGGGATTACTGAAGTTTTTCAAAACGTTGTTAAATTTCTTTCTGGACTTTAGGTATGGAAAGATGCTGCCACTCAGATATTTTTCTCTCTGTCTGCTGCATGGGGTGGCCTGATCACTCTGTCTTCCTATAACAAATTCCACAATAACCTGTACAGGTAAGTGGTTATGAAATAAAATGGTGATGGTAAATTTGGACAGAAAAAAATGGCATTGCCGGATGCCAGTCATACCTACAATCCAGAGTAACTACAGGCGCACATAAGAGACATTACGTGCACCCGTAGTTACTGTAACACCTAGTGAAAACCTATGGGAAATTCATATTGCAATCCAGAGTAAATTGTTCTTACACTGGAGCAAGGACTTCCCGTAGTTACTCTGGATTGCACCCATAGAACTGATTTATACATGCAAAATATTCACATGGTACAATCATTTCACATAGAACAACCACTTTACTTCACCACCCTATCTAAAGATTCCAGGAGTGAATGTGAGACTGTCTTCATGAAAAAGTATATACTGTACCCAGGGGGTGTCACTGTACCTAGGGGATGTCGCCAGCATGTCACGCAGCATGTGCGTCCCTCCCGGGTAGGCAGGGCAACAACCTGAATGGTAGGCTTGTTTGTGTGCCATTGCCCCATCTATGCTGGTTTTTTGCCATACATTTTGATAGAATAAAGATATTTCAAAGTGGTTTGTTTCAGTGCATTCTGCTGTGAATTACACACCCAATGATATATAACATGATGGGATTATTTCAACAAACCATGATTTTAGCCATTCTAGTCACTAGGGCTGTCATCCCCCCCCCCCGCCAAGGGTGACACCTTCCTAACAATCTAGTGACATCCCTGAACAAGACCATTGTGGAAGCTTTGCACTCTCTAGACTGAGCTTCCACACCAGCCAAGGCATGCTTGCTTACTCGCTAGTAAACACGGCTGTGCACTTCACTTTAATTTTCAATGCATTTCAATGCAATAATCAGGGAGCTCATTCTGGGGTGATTCATGGGGGCTATGTTAATTGGATCAGGATAATTCTGGTGTCCTTTGATTCCTCTCGGCCTGCCCTTTCTGGTGGACTATGCCACATTGCCTACTCATGAGTAAAGCCATGCTATGGATCACTTTCACTTTCCACAGAGTTCAATGCATTTTATTTTAGTCTTTTGGCCATAATGTTTGAGAGGAAGATGCTTTTTGAAAACATATTTTTGCATTGGATTCTGCTCTTCAATATGAATCCAGTGGTATATGACATGATGGGGTTTTCCGAACCATCACGAAATTGTATTTTTGGGGTCCTTCAATGTGCGTCCCTCCCAGGCACATCACCTGGTGCAGGGGAATCACCATCCTAGTGATTCCCGTGGATGTACCATGTCTGCCTCCTTTCTAGAAACCATCTCATTGAAGGCTGTACACCTTTTCTCTAAGTCCTTAATTTGCATAGGCATAGGGTTGCATAATTCTCCTCCAGAAAATCAGTACAGGAAACTGTTCCATTTGCCAGAATGTGAACAAATACCCGTAAAATCAGGACTGTTCCTGTTTTGGGGGACATATGGCAACCCTACATTGGCAGAAAGCTTTTAAATAGAAAGCATTGAAATAGGACTTCATCCAATTATTGGAAATGACACACACCAGGAAGCAGGACCTCCAAGACAAATTCATTAAGGCGATACAAAACCCATTTGGGGCTCCTAAGACTTGCAAAATTATTTTGAATTAAAAAAACTGAGGCTAATTAATGTGCAACAAACTTCAACAAGTGCTCATTTTTGATAATGTAAAACATTATGTTAAAACATACCGGTATTCAAGTAATGTGACAATATAAAATACTAAAGTCCTTCAGTCATGGGCCCCTCCGTAGCTCTTGGGCCCCGGAACAATGTACCTGCTGGACCCCCCCTCTCATCGGCCCTGCCAGGAAGGACTGCACCACTTGACATTTCGGAACCTGTAATACGTGAATACTTTGCTGCTTGGATAAGTGTAGAATGATTCAATCATCTTTATATATACAGTGGCGCCTCGTGTAAAGAACGCCTCACGTAAAGTATGTTTCACGTAATAAACAAAAATTTCTCTAGGATTCTGCTTCACGTAACGAACTATGCTTCACGTAAAGAACACATTCGTTGGCAGTTGGGGCAGACGCGCTGGCCGGCAGCCTGTTTAAAAAGCAGCAGGGCTGCCTAGCGCACCTGCCCATAGTGAAAGCAACACTTCCATGCTGTTCCTCCTGTGGCCGGGTGTCCTCTGGGCAGAGGGAGAGAACAGCAGTGGAGAGGAGGGAAGCAACTCAGGGCTAGCCAGAAGGGAGCAGGAGAGAGAGAGACTCGGGATGGAGAGAAGGAGAAAGTGGGGAGACACTTTGAAGGTGTCTTGGATTGCAGCCTCCTAATCATGTCTACCCAGAAGTAAGCCCCATTGTGTTAAATGGGTCTTACTCCCAGGAAAGTGCCTTTAGGACAGCAGCCTAAGTAGACTTCATAAGATCATGCACATTGAATGCATGTTTTGAATTCAATCCCAGTGTTCTGTCATCATTTTTACATCCAGTTAATATTTATATATGAATATTTTTTGGGTTGTGGAACCAATCATCTGAGTTTCCATTATTTCTTATGGGAAAATCTGTTTCACGTAAAGAACATTTCACATAACAAACATGCCTCCAGAACGAATTAAATTTGATACGTGAGGCATCACTGTATATAACAAGAGAAAAGTCACTCACTCACTTATCAATGCCCTGTAAAAACTGCTGGGCCTAGAAGTTTGGGGTGGGTGTTCCTTCCATGATGGAGGGAGTCACTAAGAACCGGTTTTTGGAAATTCCAGCCGGAAGGGGGTGGAATGGGATGTAACGTGTTTCCCTCCCTATACTTGCATTGAAGAATTGGTGACTGAGGGATGCGCCTCTGCCCCAACCTCTGGATCTAGAAGCATGAAATTCGGAGAGGGTGTTCCTTTTGTCACATGAACACCCACCACCAAGAACCCATGTGGATAAATTTAACCCTTAAGGGGCTGAAAAGGTGTACTGAAATGTGTTTTTGTTCTATACTTAACATGGAAGACTGACCAACAGCCAGCCAATTTGGTGCTGGCTGTTGATTAAAGGTGCCTGATGCACTGGGGGGGGGGGATGTTGTTCAGAGGGAGGGGTTGCACTGGGGAGGATGCTGTGCATGGGGGGTTGCACATGAGGGGCTGTTGCGGATGAGGGGTTTTGTGCATGGGGAGATGATGCGCATAAGGGATGGGGTGGATGTGCATGGGATGGATGCACATAAGAGGATGTTGTGCATGCGGGGTGGATGTACATAGCTTGGATGAACATGGGGGATGTTGCACATGGGGGTTGATGTGCATGGGGGATTGATGTGCTGTGGGGGGGATGGCATATAGGGGAATTTTACTCCCGCAACGTGGGTACATTTTCATTAGTTTCTAATATAAACTGTGCTTCAAGAATAGACTGCTTGACAATAAATGCTGTCCCAATTTTCTTCAAGTATAAGAGCAGTCTATCATCTGTGATTCAGTGCATCAGGATACATTGGGGTCATACAGTTGGTGGAGTCCTATATCCTGTTGAATGTTTGTCCTAATTAAAAACAGGCCATGATGAAAAAGCAATCTAGGGAATTGTCAAGAATCAGGGATAGCAGCATGAAATACAGTGCAAGTCTGATCTCTGCTGAAGGAAGCCTTGAGATTTGGAAATAGGTCAGAATCCAGCTGTGCTGTTGAGCTCAGCATCAGTAAAGATAATCGGCTATGCTCACTGTTGCTACTGCTCTCACTACTATGGTGATTATTCCTGCAGTCGAATTAACACAAAGTTCAGATTAGGAACAGCTCCCGGAGGTCTTAAAAGATGGAACATTTGATTAAAGGTAACAGTAACTTATTACAGAGCTTGAAAGACTGCCTATAGCCTGAATAGTTTGGCATTTTCTTTCCTTCCCCGTGTTCTTATAAATTTTATGGCCTGTATTTTTCACTGTATTTGTACAGTATAGTTTTGTATTTGTACAGCATAGCTACCTTTAGTAAGCACAGGCCTCAATCCTATACATGTCAGAAGGAAGTTCCTATAGAGTCATTGGGGCATACTATCCAGGAAAGTGTGGATAGAAGTGGGCTGTCGGTGCGGACATCACTGAAATAATATTTGTTTAAATAGTTTCTCCTCTTCCACTTTGAGGTACCTTATAAAACATATATTGAAGGGAGCATAAAATCTGTCAAAATGAACAACAGGTTGAAATAGCAGTAGAAATAAATGCATCAGAGGGACGTCTGCTCACTTAGGTTGTTTGTGTTCTACCTTCAGAAGTTTCTGAGGCTGAAGAGAGAAATTGCTGTTCACTTTTAAATGTGGGCCATCCCTTTAGTAGAGAGAACAGCCACAGCTCAAAGAAGCAAACAGCACAATCCTAACCATGCCTACTCAAAAGTAAGCCCCATTGTGTTCAATGGGTCTTACTCCCAGGAAAGTGTCTTTGGGATTGCAGCCAAAAAGATGTTGCTATGGGAAAAGCCTGGTTTAAAATGCCAGCTTGGCCATAGATGTCTCAATGTCAGACTGCTTGTTTGAGCACAAGTTAGGATCGCACTGCCCACCAGATAGGATAATGAACAGATAATAAGAACATCATTAGAAAACACTGATGGGGTGAGGAGGCCAGTTACTCTCCCCTGATAATTAAAAGAGGAGCACCTTTTGGAAAAGTGCCTCTCATTCAATTAGCGCAGGGTGACCTTATGACCTGTTTTTTCCAGGACATGTCTTGGTGTCCTAAAAAAAAAATCTTTATCATCCTCCTTTTCCTTATAAATGGGCAGCATATAGCCTTCATGTCATTAATAAATTCCATGTAATAAATTATATGTAATAGTTTTAAATTTAATCAGTAATGTGTTTAATTACCCACAGCTTTTATTTCAGCTTTTGCTTGCAGCTTTTATTATGTAATGTTCTACATTTTACTTGGATGTCCTACATTTTGGGGGCCTATGTCCTTTCTTCTTTTATTATGGCATATGGTCACCCTGAGTTAGCAGTATAAAAATTATATTCTAGAACATAGATTGGGCCGTCTTTTTAAAAAGTCCACCACCATTTTATGGAGACCATCTGAGGCTCTTGTGCTCTTTCTTAATACATGCCCCTATTCTGTCATCTTTTGTGAATTATATTAAGGGTAAGAGAGTGATCTCCCAGGAAAATCATATCACTTGGTTTCATACCTTGCTTCCTTTCTATCATTTCCCCTCCACCTCAGGCATTAACTTTTAAAGAAACATTTATTCTTTTGCCTGCTTTGTACAGATTCTTTGGCTGACAGTTGTACACTTGAGTTATTTTGATTAACCTGGTCTATAAGAAGTATTTTTTTTTACAAACCAGACACTGGAATGCAACCATTTATTGACATTATTTCCTCTTTGAGTTTGCTATCTTGTTTCTTGTAATTTAGTTTTCTATTATTTTGTTTTCCCAAGTATATTGTGTTATTTTATTTGATTATCCAGATGCCTTTGATTATTGAGATATTTGATTTATTTGATTATCTGCAGTGGCTCAGCTGGTTAAGACACTATGCCTGTCATTTGGCAGGCTGGGGTTTGAGACACAGGTTCAGCAAGACAAGCTTCCATCCTTAGCCCAGGTTCTCCCAACCTAGCAGTTTGAAAGCATGGAAATGCAAGTAGATAAATACTACCTCGGTGGGAACATAAACTGTATTCCATGCAGTCATGCTGGCCACGTGACTATGCTCTTCAGACAGTGCTGCCTCATGGCTGAATCAGAGATAAGTGCTGCACCCAACAGCTATGGTTGGTGCTTGTATAGGCAGCAGGGAAACCTGCAGCCACTCATGGTTGTCTGCTTGCATTGTGGCTCAATTTCACTTTCCATAGGGTTCAGTGTATTTTCTTTGTCAGCTATCAGCTTGTATATTTTACAACCCACCAACAAATGGGTTGTGACCCACTGGTAGGTCATGGGAAACACTGCACTAATACACTATCACATCTATATGGCATATTAATACAATCAGGCAACTGTGTTTATCTTTTTCTTTTTTCCTCCTTCAGGGACACCTTGATAGTAACTTGTACCAACAGTGCCACAAGCATATTTGCAGGCTTTGTCATCTTTTCAGTTATTGGCTTCATGGCAAATGAGCTAAAAGTAGACATTGAAGATGTTGCAGACCAAGGTACAATAGCATGTTTTTCATGCCAGTCTGTCTTATGGATTGTGCAGCACCGAACAGCAATGTATGTGTTTGGATGAGTATCCGTTACTTACAATACAAAAGCTGCATTTTGAATAGTATAGAACAAATGCAGTCACTTACAAGCTCTGAAAGATTCTACAGATGAAATCAGATGCATGCACACATGTATGCTGTGGCTTCTTTAATTATACTGTGAAAAAGCGTGAACAATTTGCTTATCTGAATGATTCCTTTTTGTTCTTGGTGCAAGAATTTTGCTATTTTTGAGAAACAAACAATAGTTTAGCTATACTTTCCTCCTTGTAATTGTATAATACAATGTATATTATAATGCATTAGCCCAAACTTATTCAGTGCTGGTGCAGCAGGCTGTATCCAGTGCTGGGATTGAGCAAGTGGGAGGTCTCCTCAAGGTAAGGAAACATTTGTCACCTTATTTCATGTTGAGCCCCAGTCTGCCCAATGGAGATATTTGGATTTGCACTAGCAAATTCATTGGTGCAAGGCTCAAGAAGCCCTGTATATAGCTTCCAGGTCCAGGGAGGGGGTTAGGATATGGTGAAGGCCTTCTTTGTTGCCTCCCTCTAGTCCTTCCCTCGTTCTGTCCTTCACTGAAGGAAGTCAGAAGAAAAAAGCTATTGCTGCTACTGATGCTAATAAAAATTAATTGCATTATTGTGTTTAATGTTTCCATGTTTATGTATGTGAAAGAAGAGAAAAAATGCCCAGGAAGATGTAAATATAAAAGAGTAATACAAGAATATTTCATCGTTGAGTGCTCTGTGCTAGTGCCAAGTTTATCGATCCGTGGGGTAAAGCCTTTCACTTGATCCCCCATGGTTCTTTCCAGCCACCCTCTCCCTGATGGAGAGGGAAAGCCCAAGCTATAGCTTAGGGCTCAACTGTCTTCCCCCCCCCCCCAAAAAAAAATTTAAAGGGAAAAAACTGGATTTACATGTCCAAATATAAGATGAAAACAAATAAAATATAACCTACACACAGCAACAGTGTTTTGTGTTGTGTAGGTCCATAAATTAGGTCCATAAATTACCATATAGCATATATTCAACACAAAAAGCAGCGACAATTTGTTGTTGACAAAGGACAGCTGGACATAATAAAGGGCTCCATTACCTTCAGTAGCTTAGGGCCTCATCAAACCTAAATTTGGCCCTGTACATAGGGAATCCTACTTTGAGAATTCCCATAAATGTAACATCTAAAGAATCTTCTGGAACACTCTTGTAAGCATAAGTTTTATGCTGCTTGAAATTCCTGAATCTATTGATTGGTGCAATATGTTACAAGCAACAGAATCACTTCTTAACAAAAACTCAGTGAATATACTGCTTGTTCAGTCCAAGTTAAAGATTAAACGGCATGAAACCACAGAGCAACTTGATGAAATGATGGCTATGAATTCTAAGAGGAAGCTTACAAAAAACTTCAAGACAGAAAATCTTTCTCTCAAATCAGATATTGCAAGGTAATGGGATATGTACATAACTTGATCGAACCTAGAGGATGAAAGAAGGGAGATGGACGGTCCCATGAGTACTCTTTTGCTGGCCAACAAGGCATACAGCTACTGGAGAGTGCCACAGAGCAATAGGACTTACATACATTTGAAAACTGCCTGCAGATGTCACCTATAAAAGTGAAATGTACAGATTTAAGATCATGGTATTTTATTGTGTATGTCTCAGAAGAATGTGTCTTTTGTCTCCTAACACACCAGCTGAATTATGATGGCATTTAATCAAGGATGGCGTTAAATTTGTTAAATTTTGAATTAATTCTCCAAAAAGCAAACAAAATCTGATTTTACTCTTATGGTTATTGAAAATGTGGTTGCCCACATGTATGTCCAACTTTTGGTTGTCATAAATTTTGCCTTCCCAATAGCGATTAATTTAGAAAGCCCATCAAGGGAGGTTTGCAATTTCATTTTCTTCAATTAAATTTTCCCGGAGGCTATGATGAATTCTAGGAACTCATTATTTTGATTCCTTAATTTAATTTTCAAATGCAAGAAGCTAGTGCAAACAGCCTTCTTATCTATAGTAGTCAAGAAGAAATCTTTAATCAAGAGATGAAAGAGCATGCTCATGAATATATAAGATCCCCTAAGCTTTCCTACCCAGAAAAACTGCCAGTTGACAGCAGGTTTTAAAGAAAGCTGCTTGCCTCGCATCACACCAACAAAAATATCTCAAACCAGCCATGCTTTTAATGTTTGTCAACTATTTTCCAAACATTTTGTAAAATACATATTAAAGTTAACCCTCCTACTGCTGAAATGAACTCTACTACAAACTAGAGTATATTGGAGTATACTATATGCAATCTATTGAATGTATGGGATTGAATGTATGGGATAATGAAGGAGAAGACAACTCTTCACTCAAAGCAGAATGGTGTTGTTTAACCCCCAGATCACAGAACAAATATGTGTGAGATTAGGACTTTGAACTCTTTTGTCAATAGGAAAGTACTATTAAATGTTGTCAACCTTAAATTAGGTTAGAAAGAACTTTATTCTGAAAGGTGGCAGAAGCTGGTGCTTACTGGAATTCTGCTCTGAGCAGACATACAGGATACCAGATTCCTCCTTGCAAATTTTTCCAGTTTGCTTCTGTGGTTTGCTTCTTATTAATGTCTTATTAATGTTTCTTGTTAATATTTCTTACTAATATTGCCCAATTTGTATGAGTGACTGTCTCTTTTTGAAAATTGTGTATAAAAATATATTTAACAAAATCCTTATATAATTATGGGCTGTGGGTGGCGCAAGCAGTTAAGACGCTGTGCCTGTTAACCAGCCGGCCAGGGTTCGAGACCCGGGTTGGCCCCACAAGACAGGGTGAGCTCCTGTCCTTAGCCCAGCTCTGCGACGCCAGCTGGATCCAATCGTATTGGCTCTGCCTTTCCATTGGACTAATTCAGTGGCGTGGAGAGGGGGGATTTGCTGCTTGGGTAACAGCCTATCCTCTATAACAATCCAACCCAGGCTTTCGTGCTTCGCATGCAGCATATGCAGTGCCAAGCACAATACCATAGTCTTTCAAGACTGACGGCCTGCTTTTTTTATAATTATTGCATGCTGAAAGTTACAACTATCTATCTGTTCATTTCTAGGTCCTGGGATCGCCTTTGTGGTATATCCTGAAGCCTTAACCCGGCTTCCCCTTTCACCATTTTGGGCTATTATCTTCTTCTTGATGCTTCTAACCCTTGGATTGGACACCATGGTAATCTGGCTTTTCACCCGTTATGTTGTTCTCCGTGACAGGACTAGTAAACATGTCATTGCTAAAATTTAAAACCAACTGGTTGCAGTCTAGAGCCCCAGACATACCCAAAGCTTTCAAAGAAAATTAACAAAGACTATTTTCAGGTTAATGAAGTGGCAGGTTTAGCTTCAGTGTCAAATGAAATAGCAACAGGAACCACATTATAGTTAACTATCTTGTTAAAATTGAAGCTAAAACAATAGAGGCTAGAAGATGAGGTAGACTTGTGGAGATAATGATCTTCTTGCTTTGTCCAGCCTAGGGCCAAGTTAAACCTGGAGTTGTCAGCTGAAGGAATAACACGTGAAGGGCAACAGCTGATATAGATGAATATAAGTATAGAAGACATTGTGTTTGATCAATTATACAATGCAGGGAACATGAATTCCTATGAGCATGAGATGAACTCTTATTCCAGCAAGAGACTGAATGATTGAATCAAAGCGAGGTTCAAGAACCTCGGTTCAAGGTTCAAACCAAGGTTCAAGAACGAGTTGTACAACAGGGTGATAGTGGAAGTGTGTAAAGGGTATATATGCCTGTGAATATGACCATGTTAGAAATAAGCACCTTTTTGGGGATGTCTCTGTTGGACCTATGCGCTTCTTCGTGAATGCCTGACTAATTTCACTCTCATCACTTTAAAGGCTGAGGAAGTCTGTATCTAACAACTGAAACATTAGTCTTTTGAAGGCAACATATAGAACGAGTATAGCTTCATGCCCAGGACCTACAGTTTAAGACTTCAAATGTATACTGGTGGACTTTCTGCTCAGAAAGCCCTTTATGCTCAGAACTTCCACCATCTGAACAAAACCTCTTCTGTATGTACAAAACTACCTTGGCAATCACTACAGTGGGATGAAGAAATTGCCTGTTTTGTAAGACGTACAGTGATAATCTGTAGAAGTGTCCCCCCAATCTTCAGATTAAGTATCTCCTAATTCAATTATCCATGGATTGGGGGAGGGGTGGATGGGATGTGCACAAACAATATTAGAAATAACGAATGGACCTACTTCCTGTTACTATTGAGTTAGGGCGCAGACCAGAGTAACCATGGGAAGTCCTTGCTCTGACATAAGAACAAATTACTCTGGATTGCAATAGGAATTTCCCATATGTTTTCACTAAGTGGTGCTGTAACTACGTTGACGTAAATGTCTCTTATGTGCTCCCGTAGTTACTCTGGATTGTAGGATTAGTCTCCTTCCTTCCTGTAATGTGCTGACTGGTTGCTTTCACATTCATTAAGCAAGAATGCTTCTTTGTTAAGCAAGAAATCTGCATCAAACACTGTTAATGGAAAAGGATGGTACTATAATTGTGTTTTTTGGGGGGAGCGGGTCTGTTACTTAACATGTTTCCTTATATATGGTTGCAATCCTAAACTCCAGTTAGGCTGCCCTAAGCCCTGGCATAAATCCTGTGCTGACCTGGGCATGTCATAAAAGTGCTGTAAGATATTTCTGCACCACTCATGCACTTGCCTCTTTACATCACCAGAGGAACAGGAAACCAATGAGTTGTGCTGGCGTAGGTTAGGATTGCAGTTTTGCACCCTATGGCAGGGTAGGGGGTAGAACACAACCCATACATATATGAGAATAAGCCTGCATGTGCAGATTCAGAAGAAAACCTCACTGAGGTCAAAGGGCCTTATTGCCAGGTAAGAGTGTTTCAATTGATGTGTTTTTTGCATATTAATACCGTTGTTTTTGTTTTCTGTTCTCCAGTTTGCCACAATTGAGACAATAGTGACATCCGTTTCAGATGAGTTTCCAAAGTACTTGCGTACTCACAAACCACTGTTTACTCTTGGATGCTGTGTTGCTTTTTTCATCATGGGCTTTCCAATGATCACTCAGGTAAAAGCACTGTCACCTTGTGCCCTGTAATCCTTATGTGGATAGTAGCAGCTCCAAGAAGATTTTGGTTTAAAAGGTAATCCTGTAAGATTTGAAGGTTTAAGAAATTATTTGGCACAAGGATAAAACTGTATGGACATCCTTGAAAAGTCTTAACCCACTCATAGCAACTCAAGTTATTTTCCACTGTGAACTTGAAGATTTTGATAAAATGTATCCCAATTTACAAAATGTGGATGTGCTGCAATCACTCTTGTACACAAATGTATCATGTGGGCATACATATACAGTAGTTGACTAAGGACACAATCCTTACTAACTTTCCAGCTACGCATTGGTGTGTCAGTTGGGTATGTGTTGCATCCTGCTATTGCAGGGTAGTCATGGAGGTCTCTTCAAGTTAAGGCAATGTTTTGTTCCTTTACCTCAGAGTTGCACTGACCTCATGCCAGTGCTGAAAAGTTGGTTAAGATTGTTCCCAGAATTACACTGGAGTAGCTTGGGCTATAGTGGCTGTAATGGTTCAGTGGTTTATATGCTGTGCCAGTCAACCTACAGGTTGGGGTTTGAGACCTGCTACAAAATGGAGTGAGCTCCTGTCCCTTGGCCAACTCCTGCTAACCTAGCAATTCAAAAGCATGGGAAATGCAAGTGGATAAATAAGTACCACCTCAGTGGCAAGGTTACAGTGTTCCATGCGCCTTGGTGTACAACACTGGCTTTTTGGCTTGTAAACGGCGATAAGCACTGCATCCTGTTGTCAGTCATGACTCAGAGTACAACCTGTGGGGAACACCTTTACCTTGATTATAGCTGGCCCTATTTAGGGATGCCAACCTCCAAGAACTGGCATCATTTACTATGAAGCAAATCCTGGGAAAGCAATTCTGGGAATTTTTAACTACACCTCTATGGTTAAATATTATATCATGTCAAGGAGAGAGGAGTCTATGAACAGCTTTAGTGAGAGTTGGCAATGCTAGCTTCAAGTTGGAAGGTTTTATCTGTAGAGTAAAACAAGTAAGTGCTGATGTTTTTGACATATGTGACTCAAGTCTATGCTAGCTTCAAAAATAATGTGATTTTGTAATTCAAACAGGAGTCACACAAATTGTGGCTCACCTCTGCTAGTTAGACCATCACATCTTATTGTGTTTCTATTTGAAAAGAAGATCTGGGAGAATGCTTCCATTTCCAGTTGGTGTGGGTAGGAGTAGGCGATCAACTGAGTTAGCTGAAAGTTGTACCACACCTACACAAAAGTGGGTACTGGACAAAGTATCACGTGTGATCCCCATGCGCCTCTGACCCATGTCTGATCAACCCCTGATGCTAGGTGTTGATAGGTTTAGGATAGGTTTGATATATTCTAATCAAGGATATATTTGATTATAGGATAGGTTTATATTTGATTATAGGATAGGTTTGATAACTAGATTTGCTAGGATAGGTTTGATAACTATAACATTATATCAAGGGATAATAGAATTTTCCTTTACACTAAGTGCTATTGTACGAAAAATAGTTAAATATGGGCTCAAATTTAAATGGAAAAAGCCATGTTTCCAGAGGCTTGGAATATTCAGTGGAGCATGATTTGAGGATGAGAAGGTGAGATGATAAGGAAAATGCAGCAGTAATTTGAACCGACTTCTGTTTGATTCTCAGAGTCACTCTCTGGGTTTAATCCCATAGACTGGCCTAATTTGTTATTTCTGATAGTAATGACTTGTTTTATTTTTAGGGTGGGATGTACATGTTGCAACTTGTGGATACCTATGCAGCCTCTTATTCTCTTGTTATAATAGCCATCTTTGAACTGGTTGGAATTTCATACATTTATGGTAAGAAAAAAATGCCATTTGTGTAGACAGTGGAATAATGAGTATGTGAACCCATGATTACTGACACACAACCTGATTTTTTTTATTAGTAGGACAACTTCAGAATATAAAGAGTACTTGAGAACTGTGTTTTTTGTGTTTCTCTGGAATGCTTGCTTCTTTTAAAAAAATATTTCATGTTAAATGTTTATATGTTTTGCAACAAAGTGCCTCCAAGAATGTTCAGAAAAATACTTAAACCAGTAAAATCAATTAATGACAACTACAGTTTTTTTTAAAAAGAACTCGAAAAAGTGAGCAAAACTTGATAGCCAGCAAGGGAGAAAAAAACCAACAAAAGACTTTTCAGAACAGAAAGGATTTTTTCTGCCTCCTTGAAAATGGGCAGCATCAAGTCATGCCAGGCATCCCAGGGGAGAGCGTTCTATAATTGGGACGCTGCCAGAAGCCTTATTCTGCATCCCTAACAACCAAGCCTCAGTTGGATAAGGAATGTAAAGTAGGGCCTCTGATGTACACTTGTGTTTTTGGCGGAGGGGTTAATTTGGTTAATAACCATGATGTCCATGGAGACCAAGCCCTAGCATCTTTTTTTAACAAACAACAACCAGCCCTTGGCATTAGCATCCATCTTTCTGCATCTGAACATGGATTATCTCACAAAACTGGGAGATGTGGAAGAGATAGAGATCTTAGACTGTATATCTAGTTTTTCAACCATTGTGCTTTAGGAATGTTGGGATGACCTCTCTCCCATCTTCCCCTACCACTGCCAGATTTACTAAAGGGTATGTGGCTTGCCACATTGCTATTAGTCATACTACAGACAAGAAATGCCTTTTTTTGCAATTAAGCAATATTTTTTGTCATGCTAATCAGAGATGATTCACACCAGGCAGCAGTGAACTGCGTAAACTGCAGACCCCAGTAGTCAAAGGAGCTCAAAAGCCTATCAGAACACATTTGAATTGCTTTCACTACTGCTAATGAATTTCCACAATATAGACCACTTATTGAAATCCTGATGTGGTAGAGTAAATATAAATTCATGGCAGCAACTTCAAAAGTGAACCATATTAGCAGGACCAAGTGAAGTTTATATCTATTCCCCAACCAATGAACTAAGGTGCAAAAGTGAATGTAAACAGAATGTGAATGTCACCATACATAAATGATTTTCATATACCCATTTTCATATACCCATTATACATAAATGAGTTTCATATACCATCATACAAAAAGTGAATGTCATCATACATAAATGATTTTCATATACCCACTATTGTCTTCCCCGCAGAAGTGTTACAACCCACGTTAAGAAAAACAAAATTCTTTTCCTCTCTTCTTTTTCCACTCTCAAGGACAATGAGAAGAAAATTGAAAGCTGTGATTCCCAAAATGGGTCCTGCTACCACTTCTCCTTTCTATGGTTCCCTAGCTGAAAACTCGCATTAATCTAATAATTAACTCGCATTAATCTAATAATACATTTGCATTAATCTAACAATATGTTCTTCTTTTTCAAATGGTGTTCTTGTTCATTTATCTGTTCTGTCAGATCAATATCGTTTGCACAAGTGAATTAAACGGACAGGTCCCTATGCACATTTGAGCACACAGATTTCTAGAGAGGAACAACTGGCTACAGTCTAGTGTCTTGTCCACTTATAAGAAATCCATTCATTAATTGTAACTGATGATGCCCTCTGACTCCATGGGCTTCTTTATATAGCTAGCCCTGCACTTACACATATAGGGTTACCATCAGTGATGGGATTCAAAGAATTTAACAACTGGTTCTATGCCCATCTGGCAGCCACTTTTAAATGGCTATTTTTTTAACATTTATGTCCTGTCTCTCATTAACAACCGGTTGTATGGAGTAGGTGCGAACCTGCTGGAGCCTACCACTGGTTACCACAACAGGTTATAGATTTTGATCATCTTGCAGTGTAATGAAATGTGTGTCTAGAAGATCGATTAGCAAGCTGGTTGTTGAGTAAAGCGGGAGAGAGGAACAATGTGAGTAGCTCAATAGAGACAATTCCAACTGAAGATCCAGGCCGTTGTCAATGTAAGCTATTTCTAATATTGGCTCCTTTACCTCCTGAGCCTTCCAAAACTGGTTCCTGCAGTTTTGCCATTTGTCCTCTAAAGTGGTTATGCTAAAATGTAGTATTGTAGGCAAGTTATAATAGTAACTTTTGTAGGTAAGGTGCCTGGGTCCCTCTGGCCCATATTAAATCAAATTAAGCTCTTTGCGATGGAACAGTTAAGGTGACTTTCCATAAGATAACACTAGAGGGTGATGTAACTGCGTGGACCCATAACTGCTCTGGATTTTGCCCTCTGTCAGAATTCCTAGTTGTAAATTTTAAGTTCATTCCAAGAAGAAATGAAAGATCCAGATAAATGAGGATGCACCACTTGTGACAAAGAAGATTTTCCACTCTCTAGAAGCCTTGCGAGTAGATTAACAAGATTCCCGACAATTAACTCCTCACATTGGAAAAGAAACCCAAATCCTGTTTGGAAACCAACTGATGCTCGTAACCTGTTTCCATAGAAACTAGTGGAAGTCATATGCGCTCTGGTCCAAGAAAAGGATTTAGGACTAAATAAGCTTCTGACAGATCTCCGAGTCGGAAGTGGGGAGCATGCTTAACAGTACCATGTCGGTGGTAGTATTGTGATGGAGTGCTTTTTTCCCCCGCCTGCACCTTTTAACAAGAGCAACTGCAATATCTCAAATTGCCGCACCAGATGTTGTTTATGAAATGGGTGATTGCATACCGTTGTATGTCTCAGGAAGGAAACATTAAAGTGTCAGGCGCCTCTCTTTACATCTTTCAGTTTGACTTACTGTAAATGAATTGAATACTCGCTGGATATATTGCCAGGCATTTCAACTTTAAGGCCTGCTTATAAGATCCGTATTGCCCCTTTGTGCTATTTTATTGTAATAGAAACACGTTATGGACCTTGCTGGAAGTGGAAAGAATTCTCATAAAACAGCATCCTTACAAGCTATAAGAAATTTGTGCTTAGAGTACAAACTGGCTTATATTTCTGTCCATAATGGAGACCACCTGGCAAGCTATTTCGCTCTAGTATTGTTTGGGGGCTGTTGAGAATCACCTACCTGGGGTAAAAAGTCTTGAATTCACTTCAGCCTCTGATTTGTTTACATGTTCAAGTGGTGAAGCAGAAACCTGAAGTCGGTGAAAGTGAATTAAAAGATTAGGGGTTCCAAACTGTTCTGTCTTTCATCTTTGATGTAGCAGATGATTATTATCCCCGGCAGGTGGATTTCATTGTTCCATAAATGCAAACACCTGAGAATGTAGTTGTTTAAGAGACAAACTTCATTCTCAAAACAAAACTGGTAAAAATCCAACTTGTGCCTTGACCCATCTTCATCTTATAACTACTGGCCAATCTTGTTTCTTCCTCTTTTTCTCTTCAAGCTCCTGGAGCACACTGTTCACTACTTGTCTTTCTCTTTTCTCTCTTACTCTTGACCTCCTGTACTCCACTGAAGTGGTCTAAAGTTCAGTCATGATCTTTCATTGTGAAACCTAAAGGACACAACTCTGTCATTGACTTTCTTGTTTGCCATTTTGACACCACTATCTTCTCTCCAATTCCCCTCACACCTCCTATTTTTCTGACAGTTCTCCTCCTGTCAGATGGCTAGCGCAGTGTTTCCACTGCCTCCCACAACACTGTCCCCTTGAATAACCTTAACAAATATCATGGCTCTAAAAGCCACCTATATGCTGTCCATATCTATCTATCTATATAAAAGAGAAAAGTCACTCACTCACTCATCAATGCCCAGCCAAAACCACTGGGCCTAGAAATGTGAAATTTGGGAAGGGTGTTCCTTCCACAACAGAGGGAGTCACTAAGAATGGGGTTTTCGGAAATTCCAACCAGAAAGGGGTGAAATAGGGTGCAACACATTTTCCTCCCTATACTTTACATTGAAGAATCAGTGATTAAGGGATGCTCTGCCCCAACCCTGGATCTAGAGGCATGAAATTTGGGGAGGCTGTTCTTTATGTCACATGGGGGTGATGCACATGGGGGTGGATGCACATGGGGGGATGTTGCGCAGGGGGTGGATGTTCATGGAGGGATGTTGCACATGGGGAGATGATGCACATGGGGTGCATGAACATGGGAGACTGATGCGCATGGGGGTTTGATGGGCATGGAGGGTTGTTGCGAATGGGGGATGTTGTGCATGGGGGTTAATGCACTTGGGGGATGGTGTGCATGGGGGGATGATGCACATGGGGTGGATGAACATGGGGGATGTTGTGCATGGGAGGTTGATGACCTTGGGGGTTGATGTGCATGGGGGGATGATGCACATTGGTTGGATGAACATGGGGGATGTTGCGCATGGGGTGGATGCACATGGAGGGGTTGATGTGCAAGGGGGATTGTGCAGTGGGGCGATGGCTTATGGGAAAATTTTACTCCTGCAACATGGGTACATTTTTGTTAGTAACTTTATAATGTGCTGTGGGTGGCGCAAACAGTTAAGACGCTGTGCCTGTTAACCAGCCGGCCAGGGTTTGAGACCCGGGTCAGCCCCACAAGACAGGGTGAGCTCCTGTCCTTAGCCCAGCTCTGCGACGCCAGCTGGATCCAATCGTATTGGCTCTGCCTTCCCATTGGACTAATTCAGTGGCGTGGAGAGGGGGGATTTGCTGCTTGGGTAACAGCCTATCCTCCATAACAATCCAACCCAGGTTTCATGCTTTGCTATGCAGCATATGCAGCATATGCAGAGCCGAGCACGATACCATAGTCTTTCAAGACTGATGGAGGCCTGCAATGTGCCATGGAGTGGGTAGAGATAATGTACATGTAGTATATGTTTGCAGGATAAAGGTTTTGAAATAATACTCTTTGGATACAAAAGGCCTTCTTATGCCAACCTGGGAATAGGGATAAGGGTCAGTGGTGGGCTCCAGCAGGTTCGCACCTACTCTATAGAAATGGTTGTTAACGAGAGATAGGACATATAAAGTTTAAAAGTAGCCATTTAAAAGTGGCTGCCAGATGGGCAGAGAACCGGTTGTTAATTTCTTTTAATCCCATCACTGGGTTAGTTGTACTGTCCTAAATTTGCTAGGATTGTGCACTTACTGTAATTTGCAGTGCACTTTGCAATAATTGCAGTACTGTTACAATCCTAAATGCAGTTATATAGAACTAGCGAAAGGCGTACCCGTGTTGCGGGAGCAAAATTTCCTCATGTGCCATCCCCCATATGCATCAACCCCCCATGGATAACTTCCCCCCATGCGCAACTTCCCCCCATGCGCAACTTCCCCCCATGCACATCAACCCCCCATGCACAACTTCCCCCATGCACATCAACCGCCCATGCGCAACTTCCCCCATATGCATCAAACCCCATGCGCAACTTTCCCCCATGCGCAACTTTCCCCCATGCGCAACTTTCCCCCATGTGCAACTTCCTCCCATGCGCAACTTCCTCCCATGCGCAACTTCCTCCCATGCGCAACTTTCTCCATGCGCAACTTTCTCCATGCGCAACTTCCTCCCATGCACAATTTTCCTCCCATTTGCAACTTCCCCCCTGTGCAACTTTCCTACATGCGCAGCTTCCCCTCATGAGCAATTTCCCCTAATGCGCAATTTCCCCTCATGCGCAGCATCCTCACCAGTGCAACCTCTTCCTCCGAACAACATCCCCCAGTGCACCAGGGTCTGAGCACCAAATTGGCTGGATGTTGTTCAGTCTCCCATGTTAAGTATAGGACAGAAACACGTTGCCCCCTTTTCAGCCCTTTAAGGGTTAAATTTCTGCACATGGGTTCTTGGTGGGAGTTCAGGTGACAGAAGGATCCCTCCCAGAATTCCATGCTTCAGGCCCAGCGGTTGGGGCAGAATGTTGATGAGTCATCAATTCTCCAATGCAAAGTATAGGTAGGAAAACACGTTGCGCCCCTTTTCACCCCCTTCCCATTGGAATTTCCGAAAACCGGTTCTTAGTGCACCCCTGAGTCACGGAAGGAACACCCACCCCAAATTTCACGCTTCTAGGCCCACCAGTTTTGGCAGGGCGGTGATGAGTGAGTCAGTGAGTGAGTGACTTTTCTCTTTTATATATATAGATGAGTTGCATTGTATGCTGTGATACTCTATAATATGCACATGTAGCATACATGGTTATGGACCAAACCTATCCATGCTGTACAATCACAAGGTCCACCAGCATACTGCACATTACTTCAAGGTTGCCTCTGACACTCTACAGAGCACTGCTGCCAGTGAAATAGCTGAGATCTAGGAGTGCCACACAGACCAGCCATTGGTACAGTCATGATGGCATAGGTGACAGAGAAAACAGGGATGAGGACAGGCAGATTGGGGAGATCTTGGTGGTAGCAACATACACCATAAATGAAACCAGGGTTCTGGCCCAGCCTCACTCCATGCTGAAGAGTACTTCAGATCAAAGCCATCAGGCCTGAAAGAGGTGGCAGGAGACAAAATCCTCAGGCTTAAAAGGAGTGTAGATAGATGTGTGCAGTTTAGAAGACATGGCCTTGGTTCAAACCCATATGTGTTTTAACATTGTTTAAAGGTGATATTAGCAGTACTGTGTCTGGAGCACAGAAGAAAAAAAAGGGAAAAAAGAAGAAAAACGGGGGGGGGGGGGGGGAAGTCCAGTCAAGTTTACTTCACCTGGACTTTGCTTCAAAATTATCATATAGTAATGATCAAGATGGTGAAATTCAGTATTTGGATTCTGGTACATACTTGTTAGAAGAAAAGGCAAATGAGAAGAACCTTTAAGAAAAGAATTGCAGTAGTAATACTCAAAGTAAAGCATATTGTTGTGTGATGGGGATAAGAAAAGGTCCTCTCTCACATGCTTGGTTTGGGAGAGAATAGACTTTCATACAATAAAGATGAATGCAAGTATCTGAGTTGTTAGATGACATTTTAAATATACTTGAGTATATAATATAAAATGGACAACTAAACTGTTAACTTGTTTTTGAAATGTATTAACATCTGGTTTAAAGAAAGATTTATAATGGGGGGTAGTTAATCATCTTGCCCTCGGACCAGTGGTGGGCTTCAGGGGGTTCTCACAGGTTCTATAGAACCTTTTGCTAATGAGCGCCTGGTTCTGAGAACCAGTTACTAATGGGACACAGAACCTGTTGTTAATTTAGATTATAGGACATAGAACCTGTTGTTAATTTATTTGAATCCCACCACTGCCTAAGTCCAATGTCAGCACTCAGAGGCTTTCGACACCAAGAAGCAAAAGAGCAACAGTACATCAGAGGCTGCAATCCTAACCTTTTGCTAGGCTGGTCCAAGTCCCATTGTGGCCCACTGGTGTTGCAAAAATGTCAGAAGGCACTTGTGTGCCTCACCACACTAACAGCCTCCGATGTACTATTGCTAGCCTCACCACACTACCATGGGAATGGGGAGATGGGAAGTGTACTGGCATATATTGGTTAGTATTGTGCCTGGAATGTACTACAATGTGCCAGTGAGCTTTGGCTGTTGAGAAAACCTGAAGGGCAGCATATTTCTGCTCAGAAAGTTACTGTTTCTTAACTAGTGGTACAGGTACCCCCAGTGGTAATTTATGTGGTGTCTGGTGGTACTCTCAGGACCCCTGGGCACCTACCAGTGAGATCAGGAATGTGATGCAACCAACAGTGACAAGAGGCTCAGGTTGGCAGGAAGATCTCCAAAGCATGATTCTGAAAAACCCCTCCTATTCACCCTGAGCTTCCTTCTGGTGTTTATTTTGTTGTATAACTCTCAACCCAGAAGTAAATGGTGATATATCATATCCCATTACTTCCAGTAGTACTTCTGATGGATCATGTGAAATGGTACAGCAGATGACAAACCTTGAGAAATAATGTGCTAGGATCTGAATATGATAGTCAAAATTTAAACCTTAAAATCATGACTTTATTGCATAGGAAAGGCAAGGTCTGTTATTTTTAATTAAATTTTTTCTCTGTTGTTTTGGTTTTGCATTATGTATTCTGATGAGATTTTGTTGTCTGCAAATTATCAGATATATGAGCATTTCCTTCTCCATATCTGTACTGTGTTCTATTGGACAGATGCATAGAGATGAACTGGTAAAGTGTCTGTGCTATTCCTGCTTTGACCACTGAGTGGCAGGAGCACAATAAGACATGGGAAGTACTGTAGTGTACAGTATTACACACACACACACACACACACACACACAAACACAAAACCTTCTACATTTTGAGGATTATTGTTACCATAACATAAGGCCTCTCCAGGCCATAATATTTTTTCCACCAAATCTGTGAATTGTGTTTAAAATCTTAAAAAAAGAGGGGTATTACTGTCTAGTAGCTGTCAAAAATCCTTATTTGCAGGGTTGTTAGTAACATGTACTCACACACACATTAATAAACTGAGCAAATATACTACATGGAGTCCTTTCCAGGAATTATTCCCAAGTGTTTTAGAATATATTTCAGTCACATTTCCTAAAAACTGGAAATGTGTTTTTTAAAAAATGAACCACAGTAACCAAAAGAGGAACATAGTTTTAGTCCATAAGAGTAGTTTGCAAGTTGTGAATTGTGGTAAAGTATCAAGAATTGACAAGCCTGGGTTATAAATATGTCATTTAGAACAGTATTCTGTTCCTGTCACATTTCTCTCCCTTTCATCAGCTGAAATCCCACAATAGACTTTTTCTTTGCAAATATATATCTTCATCTCTTGTATCTTTACAACCCAGCTAAATTTAACCACCAGAAAGGGCACATGAGGACAATTGTAGTCCTTTTGCTTTGATGTCCATTATTTTTACAGCTTGTAATGGAAATCGCTTCATAAATATAGGCTGCAGTTTGGGACAAAACCGGCACTCTTTTGTAGAGCCTCGCTTTGTAAACTATAAAATTGCCCCTCTTTTGAGACATAAAAGTATATTTTGTTGGCAGAGGTTGTTGCTACATAAATCATACTTTTCCTTGGCCACTGCTTTCCTCCCTGTTCTGCACAACAGCTCTGTAACTTGTTGCCACAATAACAAACTCAGGCTGCAATCCTAAAGACACTTTCCTGGGAGTATGACCAATTGAACACAATGGGACATACCTTTGTGTAGACATGTTTAGGATTGTGCTCTCAAGTCAATATTTCCACATAGAAGTTTGTGAGGATCCCCCCCCCAAAAAAACCACACATACACAAAACTGTCACACATCCTGTGACAATAAAAAATGCCATATACACCGTACAGTACTGGGACAAAAGTTCACAGGCAGTGTTAACCTCACAAAAGCAAGTTACAAAGCAATATGTTTTCTGAGAATGGAGGCAGGCAATAGTTTTCAAAAGTTAAAATTTTGTTTGCTGGAGGAATCCTATCTCCACAATTTACACATTTATTTTTTTCTGACTCTGGCCAAGCACATTCTACACATGTATGCTATTGAAACAGTAAATAAGCTGCTTGACCAGAGGTGAAATTGGGATGGGTATAGAATTTATACACTGTGACCGCAACCTTGAGGAGGGGATGGGATGGTGCAAGTTCACTGTGCTGGCCAAGGGCTGTTGCAAACATGCTGCATAGCATGTTTGTGCCACCCAGGGTGGAAGGGAGGCTGGTACAAGGAGTTGCACTGGCCTCCCTACACTGCTGTGAGTCTTGGGATGTACTGAGTTATGCTTACTCTGTCAGCACAGGAGTTTGGATGGAGGGTGTAGGGAGGAGGTGGAAAAGAGGAGTTCCAGGAGAGCAGAAGGTGGAATCAGGACCTGGCATTTAAGCTGATCCTAGCCCTGTGTCTGGACTAGCCCTGAGCTGCTTGGTTTGTGCTGCCCTTTGTGCAGGGGCAGCCAGTCTTCTCATGTGTGATTTAAATGATACCTTAAAATTAAAACAAAATCATCCCTCCTGAGCCTTCCACATGATTCTTTGAATTGGAACATAGTGAGCAAGCTAAATTGGATGGATCATTGGAACTGGTTCTAGTAAATATGTGTTTAAGCTTGAGTAGGGGCTCCATCCTATACAGTTTTTCAGTGCCAATGCAGTTGTGCCAATTGGATGTGTGCTACCTCCTAGACTAAAAGGTATTCTTACCCTACAATCCAGATTAACTATGGGAGCACACAAGAGACATTTATGTTGATGTAGGTACGGCACCACCTAGTGAAAACCTATGGGAAATTCATATTGCAATTCAGAGTAAATTGTTCTTACATCAGAGCAAGGACTCCCTGTCGTTACTCTGGATTGCGCCCATAGTGTTACTTGGGGAAACATCTAAGCCTTACTTATGGAAACATCTAAGCCTTCACCTGCACTCTCATGTCATTTATCTTTAGTCTTCAAACATATTGTTCAGTTGGCTATGTTTAGTATTTTCAATCAATTACGTTTTTAATACGTGTACTTGTTGTTTTCTCTGTATACTTTTACTCTTTAACCAAGTTGTCATTGCACTAGGACTAGGCAATGCTTTATAATCTATCTATCTACAGTATTTATATACTGTTTTTCAACTAACAAGTTCACAAAGCGGTTTACAAAGAAAATGGAAAAATAATAATAGCTAATTAAAAGCTAATGGGTGCCTGTCCCAAAAGGGCTCACAATCTAAAATGCAAAAAAGAACACCGGCAGAAGCCACTTGAACAGACACTGCTCGGGTGTGTAGGGCCAGTTACTCTCCCCCTGCTAAATAAAAGAGGAGCACCCACTTGAAAGAGTGCCTCTTGCTCAGTTAGCATGAAATACAGATAAATCTCTCATGCTCTCGTTGCATGTTCAGATCATTGAGATTTTAAATGTGGAAAGGGAGGGAAGAATTTTTTACAACTGAGTTATCCTTTTCAAGATCTTTTTATTAGCGCTGTGTTGTACTCCTATGAAAGACAAAGTTCCATGTTCAATGCACAATTGTTCCTCTGCTGTTTCCTTAATTAAGAATGAATGATTGGTATGACACTGTTAAACTTCCCATTACCTGTCATAATCACCTGCACAATCCCATTTGTGTTATTCTGAAAAAGAAAGCAAATCACAAAGAACCTTCACTTGTGAATATTATAGAAAACAGCACTTCAGTCATAAACTAAATTACTTTCATCCACTATTTTCCTGCCAGAACAATCAAAACGAGCTTATTTTTATGCTCCTTAAGGGCACAATGAATGTTTAGGTAGCTACTCTTTGTAGAAATAGCCACAGGAGAGGAAATGTAAAATTTTGCTGTAGCTAATTTATTTTTATATTTTTTTTATTTAGTTAGATTCATGGGCAGTTTTATCCCAAGTACCCAGAGCAATTTGATGCAGACAAGAGCAGTTCTGTTCCCAAAGAGAACAGAATTCATAAACACTGTCGTGTCTTCCTCTCTGTAATTCCCCTGCAGTTTGCCAACATAGTACTCATCTTGTGACGTGCTCCCTGGAAGCCAATAACAGCAGTCATTGCACATAATTCCCATATGTTCCCCAATGCTTCCTCCTCCCCCATTACACGTTACCTCTACCTTCACAGATGGAAACAGGTTGATTTTCTCATTCCCAATAACTACTGTTGGCCTTTTCTCCCCATTTCCAAGCCTATCTGCTCTCTTGGCCATGAAGAAGAGAATCCATTAACTTTAACAATACAGGAGGTAGAAGAAATAAATACGGGGAATGAAAGGTTTAAAACACCCACAGTTCATAAAAAATCCAGTGCTGGCAATGGTAATTAGTTATTGAATCTCCTTCCTGAGGTGGATCTTTTAATCTGCAACAGGAAATTAGAAATGTCTTCCCCAGTCACAATGTGTAAAAGCATCCAATACAAACTTTCCTCAGAGTAAGCCCCACAGAACACATCAGAACCTGTTAACATCTCTGTTAACAGGTAAAGAATGTTGCCTTAGTAATTCCTCCCACACATCTCATCTGAATGTTGATCAAACAGCCATTTAAAAAATCAAATGTATATTCTAATCTAGTTTAATTTCTAAATGTGGATTTTCAAATGCCATATTTAGCGTTATTTCAGACAGCGCTGCAGAGTGCCTCATTGTTAGCAGGGATGCTTTTTATACCAGTGTCATCGCAGTGAGTTGGGAAACTGTGGTGTTTATTGTTGGAAGACATGAAAGGATGTGATTTTATTCACAGTTGCATGCCTAATTGCATATAGATTCACAGTAACTGAAACTGAGATTTTCCAACTATTGCTTGTATTAAGTGACAATTTTTTTTGGGGAAGGGGAAGAATTTAACTATAGTGGCTTCGCCAGGAGAATCCTAGAAAAGAATTGAGAATTCTATGGTACCTATTTCTTGCCCCCTTATAGAATTTCATGATTTAATATTGTCTGAGAGAGTTACTATTTCTAAACTAATTTAAGCCTGTGGTATATGTTACGGTTAAAATCCTAAAGACTCTTTCCCGGGAGTAAGACCCATTGAGCACAATAGGGCTTACTTTTGCAAAGACATGATTAGGATTGTGCTCTCTGTGCCTCAACTATAGGTATTGGTGCCCATCGTCTAATCTTATGGATGTCAGACATTTATTCAGAAACAGAGCCATAACAAAGTTGGAGCTTGAGGGGCACTTGACCTGGGCAGGGTGACTATATGTCATAACCACAAGAGAACAAGGCTACCAAAATGTAGGATACCCAAGAAAAATGTAGCACATGACAAAATAAAAGCTAAAGACACTCATATAGACTGCTTTTATGTGGTTAAATTAATACCATATTACTATTAAATTTAATATAATTAATTTACTATATTAACTTATTAATTACAATAATTTTATATGCTGTCTGCTCAAAAGGAAAAGGAGGACAATGAAGATTTTTTTCCCCGGGACACAAGGTTGGAAAGGAGGGCGTGTCCTGGAAAAACAGGATATATGGTAACCCTGGGTATGGATGCTATGCCAAAGAGTATGAATGACTGCCTTGTAGGTCTTGCTGAGGAAGGGGTGCTTGCTGTGGTGATTTTGTACGCCAGTTTCTTCTGTTCAGCAGCTCCCTCTTCAAGGGGCACCTCTTCAAGGCTGCCACTATTTAAAGAATGGAGAGCACAAAATTGCAGCAGCAAGTTCCTCCTCTTCTGGGATACCTATTAGGACCACAAGACAGTAACGTCCAGGTAACATCCAGTAACGTCCAATTCCTTCTCTTGTGGGAACTTACCCTTGAGGGGAGGCTACATAGGAGAAGGTATAGGGGTATGAAAACACCAGCAACTCCATCCCCTGACATGATGCCACAATGTCACATGACATAACTTTCCCCAGGTATCGGGACATCTAAGTACACTTATGCTCAGAAGTAATTTTCAGTACATTCAATGGAATTCATTCCCAAATGTGCATAGGACATTTCCTTACAGCCAAATCTTATCCTTGGCTGGCCATCTAGTGGGTTCTGACCCACACTTTAAGGAACACTGCACTATTAACAGAGCAGGTAGAGGGCAGATCAGATCCAACTAATGTGACTGAGGAAACTGGCCCACATGTGAGGGGAGGTGCAGAATGTTTAACCTGTGAAGGTCCTTTCCTCTAGGAAGAAATCGGACAAATTCCTAGAAGAAAGGACCAACACAGGTTCCAAGTCATGGGGTGCGTGTGTAGATTTGGACAACCTCAAAATGCCAGATATAGGGGAGGGTACCTGGATGAGCTCACATGTCATATGAGCTCTCTGAGGCATCTGGTGGGCCTCTGTGTGATACAGGAAGCTGGACTCAATAGGTTCAGTGGATGGGTCCTTTGCCTGATGGGTCCTTTGACCTGATCTAGTGGAAGTACTTATTATCTTATGTTCTTATGTGCGTGCATGTCCTTTTTTCCGTAGGACAAGTCAGATAATAAAAGTATGGTCCAAACTGTCCCCTGAAGAAGGGTTATTGCTGTGGGAGTAATAGGACAGATAAGAGTGCTATGCAGTGCCTTTTTCTTGAAATAAAGGTGGGGTACTCACCGTGAAGGTGATATTTGTAATCATAAGCATGTCTATTTGGGGGCTGGTACTCACCACAGAGGTGCTGTTACTCAGTACCAGTGAGTATCCTCCCAAAAAGATCCCTGATGCTACGTAGTATGATGATAAAATCTTTTGTCTTGTGCTTTTTCCATGAAGGGAGCATGAAAATGTGAAATGCACATCAGAGCAGCAAATTAAGTCTGGATCCCTCTTTTTCTGACACTTCTATGGAAGAGAAGTTACACATTTTATTTTGCTTTGATGTGTGGGACTTTCTGTTCTTTTAGGACTGAATAATTAATGGCCATGGCAGCATTTCAATGTCATGTGGCTTTCTATTAGGAAACATCTGTTACTGAGCACAAGCAGTTTACCGCTCAAGTAAACAGGTGCAAGAAATGGCAGTGTGGAGTCAAGGAAAAGAAATCACACAGCCTGGTTGTCATCTGGTGCAAAATGGTGCTGTGTGGAATCACAATTCTGAAAAAGAAGCTGCTGCAGTTCAATATTAGTTTCTGTATATTAAGACAGAAAGGCACCTGCTGTGCACATAGAACTAGGGCAACTCACTCAATAATGTGGCAGCCTTGCAAAGACCTGGCAAACAAAAGAGTCAATGGGCTGAAATAATGTGAGAATTATGGGTCTCTTTTTATTATTGATGTCAAGGGAAACAATTCTACTGATTCTAGGATGGATTCATAGACATTTTACTTAGTAATTTTTGCTCTGATGGTATTTAATAGACTGATATTAAAAACTCAATTTTTCATTGCCGGGTAGGAGAGAATCTGTTTCTAATGCGCTCCAGATATTTCGGATGCCTCCTCAAAAGTCAGGAATTGTTGGGCCAACCATGATCCTGGAAAGGTTCCTTCTGACTCCTACGCCAACTAGTATCCAAGTATCTTTCCTTTTGGTCTCCTACAAACTTGTATTGTCCTTTCCCCCAGCTGCAATCTTGAAAAAAAGGACTAGGATAACACCTTTTTAGTGAGACGGCTGTGGTGACTCTATGAATACAGATGCTGTGCTTATCAACCAACGGTTGGCAGGTCAGCGGTTTGTGATCTGAGTACCACATGGCGTCGTTGAGTTCCCAGTATTGGGCAATCCCAGCGGGGCAGCTCCTGCCAACCTAGCAGTTCAAAGCATGTAAATAAATAGGTACCACTTTAGTGGGAAGTTAACAGGACTATGTGCACATTTGGTGTATGGTCATAACAGCCACATGACCACAGAGACATATCAGAACAGTACTGGCTCTTTCGCCCTCTAACAGCAATGAGCACTGCCCTGAGAATGAGTCAACCAAAGGTGTGTATATAGGTGTACCAGAGGCCTGGGAGTTTGGGGGTTCTGTGCAGTATCTTGACTGTTCCTAGCAATGCGCTTTTCTGGATCGAGTGTTCTGATGTCCTTCCTGGGATCTGTTGGAGCCATTCTTCCAGCTTGGTTGTCACAGCCCCTAGTGCTCCAATCACTATTGGGATCACATTCACCTTCACTTGCCACAGTCTTTCTAATTCCTCCTTCAAACCCTGATACTTTTCCACCTTTTCATGCTCTTATTTCCTGATGTTGCTGTCGTTTGGTATCGCTACATCTATCACCAGGGCTATCTTCTGGGCCTTATCTACCACCACAATGTCTGGCTGGTTAGCCAGTACCTTCTTGTCTGTCTTACTGATGTATTCCTGGATATTCATCCAGGATAGTGGTTCTGATGGATGAGAAAATGGACGAGAAAACAAAAATTATATATATATATATATATATATATATATATATATATATATATATATATATATATATATAACTGTTATATATCATTGTAAAGGTCATTTAATGCAGAATGCAATAAAACAAACTGCCTTTGTGTATTCATATTCTATCAAACGCTTTGGCCAGTTAAACAGAAAATGTAAACCATATGGAAAAAAGGGATTTCCGTAAATCAGTATTGACCTATGAGACTGATTGCTCTGAGAGATGAGCTATAATTATGATACAGCATGGAACCAATGAGGGGTTAATATGAGTCAACTCTCATTAACGTGTATCATAATGCAGTCACCCCTAACTGGGTAAAGAGGCACTTTTTCAAATGGTTATATTTAGCAGAGGGAGAATAACCATTCACCACAACACAGTATCTAACCAATAAGGGGTACACTTTTTACACAATTACTTAATTAAATTTGATTTTGTCATGAGGAGGAGGCCATAAAATATTCTTTGACCTAAGGTAGCAGAGAGATGCCTTAGCTATGCCACTGGCAGGGGGAAGGAGCCAGAACAGCAGTAGGTGGTAAGCTCTGGTTGGAGAAAGTGAGTTTTCCCCATTTTTCACTATTTTAAAAAAATCTGGGCTTGACAACACTTCTGGGATGAGCTTGGCGTTGGGTTACAGGATCATTATTTACACCACTGACTAGAACAGAGTGAAGACACTCGCTATCCAGTTGGCTTGTACCAAAAAATAAAAAGGAAAGCTAGTCAGCATAAACACCCTGAACCACAAGTAGTAATTTATCCTCGTTTTTAAAATTGTAATGGACGTGCAGCCTAGAAAATCCCCCCAGGGAAGTGTACCCATTCCTCTCCTCCCATACTAATATCTTGGCCCCACTTAACTTGCAAAAGAAACCACTTCCAGTCACAAAAAAATTATACATGCATTCTGATTTACCCAGCTGTAGTAGTTTTGCTCACAGCGTACTCTTTATAGAACTATAGCTGCAATCCAAAAGACACTTTCCTCGGAGTAAGACCCATTGAACACAATGGGGCTAACTTTTGAGTAGACAAGGATAGGATTTTGCTCTATGTATTTTTGCAAAATGGATTCATTTTCTAAAAGTTGGCTTACAAGGAGCAAACAGTATTTTACAGCTTTTGTATGTCTCAGCAAAGCTTACGTGGGTCTGTTTTCATCACAAGAGAAAGTAATGCAGTTTATTTCAGGGTGAATATAATAAACAAAAGCACAGGATGCTGTAGAACAGTAGCCAATAAAGCAATAAAGCCAATAAAGCATAATTTGGCTTTATTCTTTGTGTTTCAATATGCTAAGAAATTGTAAGTCTGAAATATGTTCAATATTTATGTACTATATACTAGTAGTATCCATTTTCTGCAAGTAAATAATTTATTAAGATTTTTTTCATAGAATACCCCCCCCCCACACACACTGTAACATATGGTATGACTAGCTCATGAAGAGTTGGACTGACAAGTCAGAGTGTCTGTTCCCCATAATTAGACACAAGGGAGATCACAATAGCTATTTTGTAAACTGCAGACTGGCCTCTTTTGCATTAAAAAAACTGAATTTGCATTTGTTTATTTTTCAGGCTTAGAAAGATTTTGTGAAGACATCGAGATGATGATTGGATTCCAGCCAAACAAATTCTGGAGAATCTGTTGGGCTTTTGTGACCCCAACTATTTTAACAGTAAGGATTAGGGGAAATGGGAATAGAGGGGATAAGCATCATAAAACACCTGCATTCCCCCACCCCACTAATTATGCAATGAATGTCTATTAATTAAATCAAGTATTTGTTAAAGATAAGTAATGAAACAAAAACCTAGCATTTTTAAACACATTTGAATATTAGAATTGCACTTATTCAAGCTTTTAGTTGCTGTATCTGTCTCATCACAATATTTCCTCCCAGCTATCTGTGACTCCTTTTAATTCTGATCTTTGGCTTCTGGGATTTTCCTATATAGATACCTGCAGTAGATGCATAAACAATTTATGTAGTTCTGGTCTGGTCCCTGCAGTAGGGTTAGCTATGAACGCTACAAGTTCCATGGCCCTGAAATTAGGTCCCTTGTTCTCACACAGCTCCTATTTATTCTCCTGTGCTGGAGAAATTTCAGTGTTCCCATCCATTGATATATTATGCAGTTTAAAAGTGTGCCACAAACGAGAGTAGTTAAGCATATGAAAGTATGTAGGAAAGAATATTAATCTTCATTCTTTCTTACTAGATGTCATCAGGCTCTCTTTATCTGTAATAACCTGCTGATTATATCATACTTCAAATGTTCATTTCATATTGAACATACAATGGGCTGCAGTCCTTCCTGTTATATTTCTGGATCCCACTAATACTTTATGTCAGAAATGTTTCAAAATCCTGAAATAATTTGCAAATTATTAGACAGGCATGTTGTTTGTAGGCTTCATTATTTTTTTAAGCTCCTAAACACAGAAAGAGCAGGCACCCTATAGAAAAAACACAAATTAATGGATAATTCAGGAGATGGTACCCAGGTCAGTTAGTTTCTTCTTCTCTGCCTATTTGAAGGTGGAAGGTAAGGACGTGCTGTCACCTGTCCTAGGCTGGAATAGAAGATGAGGTTGCCTTTTAAGAGTAATATGGGACTTGCTCCTGGGAACAAATATGCTGGCTGCTGTGTGCGTTACAAATTTGTAAAAATATACAGTGGTGCCTCATGTAAAGTATGTTTCACGTAACAAACAAAAATTTCTCTAGGATTCTGCTTCATGTAACAAACTGTGCTTCACGTAAAGAACATATTCGTTGGCAGTTGGGGCAAATGTGCTGGCCGGCAGCCTGTTTAAAAAGCATCGGGGTGCCTAGCGCACCTGCCCATAGTGAAAGCAACACTTCCATGATGTTCCTCTGTGGCCGGGTGTCTGCTGGGCAGAGGGAGAGAAGAGTAGTGGAGAAGAGCAGGGCTAGCCAGAAGGGAGCAGGGGAGAGAGAGGCTCAGGATGGAGAGAAGGAGAAAGTGGGGAGACACTTCGAAGGTGTCTTGGATTGCAGCCTCCTAACCATGTCTACCCAGAAGTAAGCCCCATAGTGTTAAATGGGTCTTACTCTCAGGAAAGTGTCTTTAGGACTGCAGCCTAAGTAGACTTCATAGGATCATGCACACTAAATGCATGTTTTGAATTCAATCCCAGTGTTCTGTCATCATTTTTACATCCAGTTAATATTTTTATATGAATATTTTTGGGGTTGTGGAACCAATCATCTGAGTTTCTATTATTTCCTATGGAAAAATCCACTTCACGTAAAGAACGTTTCACATAACAAACATGCCTCCGGAACGAATTAAATTTGTTACATGAGGCATCACTGTATTGGGTTACATTTATATTGGGGTAAATTTGAGTTGTGGTGCTAAGAACAGATTTGTAAAATAAAGGTTTGGTTACATAAGAAAATATAGGGTTTTTGTTAGCTCTACAAGACAAAGAATAATATATTAAAATTGAAAAGTCACTCACTGACTCACTCACTGACTCACACACTCATCAACGCCCTGTCAAAACCGCTGGGCCTAGAAGCGTGAAATTTGGGGTGGGTGTTCCTTCCATGATGGAGGCATCCACTAAGAACCAGTTTTTGGAAATTCCCACCGGAAGGGGGTGAAATGGGGCACAACACATAGTCCTCCCTATACACTGAAGAATCCCTGACTGATGGATGCTCTGACCCAACTCCTGGACCCAGAAGTGTGAAATTTGGGGAGGGTGTTCCTTCTGTGATATTAACACCTACAAAAAACCAGTGTTGAGAATTTTAACCCTTAAGGGGCTGAAAGGGGGTGCATCGTGTTTTTGTCCTATACTTAAGATGGAAGACTGACCAACTTCCAGCCAATTTGGTGCTCTGTGCCTGGTGGGAGATGTTGTTCAGAGGGATGGGTTGCACTGGGGAGGATGCTGTGAATGGGGGATTGATGTGCATGGGGGATGCTGTGCATGGGGGTGGATGCGCATGGGGATTGACATGCATGGAGGGATGATGCTCATGGGGTGGTTGCGCATGGGGGTGGTTGTGCATGAGGGGATGATGCATATGGGGGGTGTTGCACATGGGAGTATTGTGCATGGGGAGGTGATGCACATTGGGGAGGTGATGCACATTGGGGAGGTGATGCACTTGGGAATGATGAGTATAGGGGTTGATGCGAATGGGGGATGATGAGCATGGGGGATATTGCGAATGTGGGATGATTGTCATGGGGGGTTGATGCACATGGGGGGATGATGGGCATGGGGGTTTGATGTGCATGGGTGGTTGATGTGCATGGCGGAATATTGTGCATGGCGGATGTTGCACATGGGGGGTTGATGCACATAGGGGGATGTTGTGCATAGGGGGATGATGCACATGGGGTGGATGCGCATGAGGGTTGATGCGCATGGGAGATGATGTGCATGGACGGATGACAAGTATGGGGGATTGATGCGCATGGGGGGATGATGCCCTTTCTATGGCAAGTACTTGTAAACAATAGAGAAAACAGGTAGACATAGGGTTGCTATAATTCTTTTCCAAAAAATTGGGATGGGACCTTCTGTCACACTAGTATGCAAACACTATTCCCCCAAATCAGGACCATTCCTGTTTCCCAGGACATATGGCAACCCTAATTACACAAGGTCACTCCTACCCAATAAACAACCAGACAAGAGGGAAGGCAATGATTACATAGAAAAACCAATGTGATTTACCTTCATCACAGGGTCCTAGTCCTCTTGAATTAAGAGCTGGTCAGGACATATTTTTTGTAATATTAGCACATGAAACACTACAGCAGTGGTTCTCAAAGTGGGGGTTAATACCACCTTGTGGGATTGCGACTTAACTTCAGGGGTGTCATGAAAACTGGAAGCAGGTATCTTGGAATGGGGCACTCAGGCTGCAATCCTTCCTTTCCTGGGAGTAAGTCTCATTGAACATAAGGGGACTTACTTCCAAGTAGACATGGAGGAGCTCTGGCACCACAGTGAAGTTACTTCCTGTTTTATGTCACTTCTAGACATCACTTGTGATTGGCTTTCTCAGAAAGGGGTCCTGGGCTGAAATGCTCTAGAATCACTGCAGTGTACACAATACAATAACTGCACTGTATACAATACTGTACACAATAACTGTACATAGTATTGTACACAATAAAGTCCAGAATAACTATGATGTTACCCACATGATGCTATAATATACAGTATTTCAAACTTTATCTGCCAGTTTGGGTAGCACTGAGTTTAAAATCCAGTTTATACCAGCCATTCAGACACAAGTGAACCTCAGGAGTAAAAAAAAACAAGCCGTATGTTTAAATGGCTTACCAAAGAGAGATTTCAAGCCACTTTTATTTTTCTCTGTGTAACAGCACAGTCTTTCATATAACCACACTGAACCACACTTTCAATACCCACACTGAAGAGTTATTTCCATCAGAAATGTTAATTTTCCCTGAAACAATGGATGCTGTGAAGGACTTTCTTTCACAAGTTGACTTACTGAAGTTGAAGCATTGTGATAAATGGCTTTGGTAAACATGATTTTACTTTTTGTGCACCTCCAAAGTATTCCAAGGCAAAGTGCAAGGTGCTATTTACATTTACATTCAAAAAAGTGTCTACGGCAACATAGGAAGAGATGCTTCCCAGGGCCGCTAGGTGTCACCCTGGATCAGGAACTTGCTCCAGGCATTTTTAGTTTTCCACTGAAACTTGAGTTGTGAGTTGTGTGCATTTGGAAGGAATGGGGGAAGGGAAGGGAATCCTTATAATTTTTATATAGCAGTCAAGGTCAGGATAAACTTCTAGCTAGCATTGTATTTTATTTTGGGGAGGGGTATGAAATTATACAGAATAGTCATTACGAGGGCAATCTGAAGTGCCTTTTGTCTTATTTGATTGCAGCTTATACCTAGAAGTGTTTTTTTTAAAGATCCATTGTACGTGTGTTTTTCAAAGCAGATGAATGACACACTTCCAAATTCTAAAGGCAGAAGATCCATGTATTCATGATTCTTGGGACCTGATCCCAGGAATATGCCACACTTCCTTCTAAGCATGACATTAATGCTATTTTGTTTTCTTAGCAGCTAATGTTAACACAGAGTTGTGTTTTTTTTAATCTCCTATCTCTCTACCCACTGCTTACCAAAAGTAGAATCATTTTAACCATTATACCAAGGGTCTCCAAACTCTCAACTTCAGGGCTGCAGGACCTTTAACAGTTGTGTAGGTGTAGCTTGTGATCTGTGAGATGAAAAGCTGCACCTGCTGAAATTTCCTCCTCTGCAAAATTGTTAAAGGTCCAGCAGCCCTAAAGCTGAAAGTTCAGAGACCCCTATATTATACCAAACTGTTAGAATGTGCAGAATATAACGTTTTGATGTAATTTACAGGAGGGATCATGGTATCCTCAAGAGAACTGTTCTTGGACCACTTGTGGATACCAAAAACCACAGATAATAATATATAAAGTTTTGATGTAATTTACAGGAGGAGTCATGGTATCCTGAAGAGAACTGTTCTTGGACCACTTGTGGATACCAAAAACCACAGATAATAATATATACAGTTTTGATGTAATTTACAGGAGGAGTCATGGTATCCTCCAGAGAACTGTTCTTGGACCATTTGTGGATACCAAAAACCACAGATAATAATATATAAAGTTCTGATGTAATTTACAGGAGGAGTCATGGTATCCTCAAGAGAACTGTTCTTGGACCACTTGTGGGTACCAAAAACCACAGACAAACCACTCTGAGATTTCTGCCTCTTGAACCCTCCAAAGGTGACCAGAGTTATGCACCCTTTACCTCTGGAAAGATTTCTGATGCCCATACAGGCTACATGTGTCTGCCGATAGACTCTATAGGCTTCATAATGGCCTTTGATATTGTTTACCAACAGCATTTTTCCAGAGATATGTAATTTCTAGTTTCATCAGGACAAGAGCAAGATGATTTTAATGGGAGAGAGCAACAAAATACATAGCAATACATGTGACTGTAATTCTTGTTTACCAAAGCAACAATGGTTTAAGCTGCAATCCTGTACTTATCCAGGAGAAAGTCCCATTGAACATAATGTGCCTTACTTCTGATTATCAAGAATAAAATACTTCATTTTTTAAGACTTTGGAGTGCAGACTCTCCATCCAGTGCAGGTGGAGTCTGTTTATCCATGGATTTCATTTCAACAGATCTGGTTCAATATGGGTCTTCCAGGGCTTCCCAAGGTCTCAGAATGCATTGGAAGGCATAAAAACATCACTTCTAGTTTCCAGACAGAAACTAAAAATAGCTTTTTGTGTCCATTAGGGCCATTCAAAAACCCACAGAGGCTGTGGGTACAATACATGCATTCTCTGTAGACTTCAGAATGTCTTTTGGAGTCTACCAGAGCACAGCTCTGTTTGTCTTCTGAGAGTTCAGGTTGGGTCAAGTCTAGTTTAGTTGGGTCTGGGATGCTGAGTCAGGTCCATGGATATAAAATCCATGAATAAGCTGGTTCCCAGTATTCCAAAGTTTTGAAAAATATATAATCCTATTTGTGTTTTGTCAAAAGGCCCATTATATCCAGTGTATAGGATTGCAGATTGCAATTTGAGGAAGTATGGGGGAACACACACACACACTAAAGGATTGCATACATAAATCCTCCCTCCCACTAAAATGATCTTGCTGTTCACCTGATGAAAATGTAAATGACATGTCTCTGGAGAAATGTTGTTGGTGAACAACATCAAAAGTGCATAGTAGATAAAGCAGCTGGCTCACTTAAGATCTGTTAAATAGTAAAATGTCAACTTGGAGCTTTTGAAAAATGTCATCTTCAGAGCTTTTGAAAAAAAATTACACTCAGACTCTAGATATATTGTTGCCTGGGAGAGACGTGCTAATGTGATTTTGCAAAGGCAAAATTTCATAGATCTGTGTACACAGTAACTTCATGAAAGGACCAACAAGTTAACAGAAATGAAACAGCACCTACTATTAAAATCTTTATAATTTTAGACTATTTTAGAAATAACTAAAATAAGAAAAATTTAGGTATATAGAAAAGTCTTTCAGATTGTCATCCCCATAAAATATAGGTATTATGCTGGCGTAATTTCCTTGTCTGTTGAAAGGTTACAATACGGAAATTCTGCTTCTCTCTCTAAGGCTGCAATCCTAACTACACTTTCCTGGGAATAAGTACTATTGAACACAATGAGATTTACTTTTCAATAGACATGTTTAGGCTTGCCTTGTAAGAGTCCCAAAGCAGGTGGAGAGAATGTAGCCACTATTCCTCCTAATGCATTACTTCACCGATCCCTTTGCCTACTATCCCAAGTACAGTTTCATTTTCATTTGTAACATTTTTAAGCACAAACAGTGAATCTTAGCAATGGCTTAGGAGTGCCTGTTGACCTTCTTAAGCCCTGCTGCACATGGCTTGGTGTGATGTAAGGATTACTGTACTGTACTTATTGTACAAGACTGTAAATTTTGACTGTTTTCAGACCTAAACATCCAGGTCTTCCAATGGTTTTGATTGACTTGCATTGAGGTTTGACATTTCCTGGTTAGGAGGTGGGGTACTAGCTAGTCCATTGCATTTCAGAGGAAGGGCTGTTTCATGACTTACCCTACAATCCAGAGTAACTACGGGAGCACGTAAGAGACATTACGTGTACCCGTAGTTATTGCACCAGCTAATGAAAACCTATGGGAAATTCATATTGTAATCCAGAGCAAATTGTTCTTACACCGGAGCAAGGACTCCCCGTAGTTACTCTGGATTGCGCCCATAGTCTCCTTTCATTGCATAGTGACAGTCCTAAATGCTCCCTAAGAGGCTGAGTTGGGACCATAAGAGGTTGTAAATGTCCACTAAGAGCCTGAGCTGTGTATTTTGGCAGGTTGATTAGCAATCATATGAATGAAATCTATGCAAACTTACTAGGGAATAAGCTTTATTGAACTCAGTCGGACTTACTTCTGAGTAGACATGTATAGGCTTATGCTGGATATGACAAACAATTGCATGTTATCTTTTGCCTGGGTTTTGTGTGTAACCAAATGCAGCTTTGAGTACCTGCAGATTTAATTAAACGTAGGAAAAAGAGGGTCAGGCTTAATTTTTCCCTCATGGCCATTTTTATTGCTTAATAACACCCTGTCCCTTGTCCCTATTGCCAGTTCACCAAAGGAAGGTGGAAAATATGCAAGATTACAGGTACAGAGCAGTAAAATGCATTGAGTTCTGGATATAATTTAAAAAAAATTGTCATTGAATATGGAGTGTTAAATGCAGGAGAAACAATAGGCCTGCCTGCATCTGTCTAGCTTGTGGTCCTCATTAAAACAAATATTTGATAATTCTGAATAGTTATATCTGCAGTTTACATTGATTCACAGCCCCTGAAATAAATTCAGTAATTATTTTTTAAATGAGTCTTTGTAGCAATATTATTATAAATTTTCTACATGTAGTTATTATATATATAGGTATTTCACAGAAGACACTGAGTTTTACACTAAGTGAAAGCATTGCCTTTTCTACAGCAGGTACCATGGACTAACAAGATAATTATATTAAGCGATATTGCCAATAGATTGTGTAATAAAGTGTTTGGCTGTAGGTACAAGATTCTGTTCTCTTTCCCTCATATAAATCTAACTAGCTTCCATTTATTTCTGTAGAGCTATGCTAGGTTACAGTACTGAGGCCGGTCTTCAAATCTGATCTCAGATACAGCACATGTTTATTGTTGTATGTTATATGTTTGTTTACGTGCCTTTATAAATGCATACAGCTTCATATGAAATTGTGTATACATAATACTACTGTATATATCTTAGTATGCTGATAGTGAAACTATGTGTTCTTTTTCCAGTTCATCCTTTGTTTCAGCTTCTATCAGTGGGAACCAATGACTTATGGCAGCTATCACTACCCTGGCTGGTCTATGATACTAGGATGGTTGATGTTGGCTTGCTCTGTTATCTGGATTCCAATTATGTTTGTGATAAAAATGCACATAGCTCCTGGCAGATTTATTGAGGTAAAACCATATACCCATACCTTTTTGATGATATAGGTTATGGCTAGTCTGTCATTTTTTTGGAACAATGTTTGGAAAGGGCTGCAACACAATTATGGAAAACTAGCAAAAAGCGTACCTGTGTTGTGGGAGTAAAATTCCCCCATATGCCATTCCCCCATAATCATCAACCCCCATGCTCAACTTCCCCATGCGCATCAACCTCCCATGCGCATCAATCCTCCGTGCACATCAACCCCCATGCGCAACTTCTCCTCATGCGCAACTTCCCCCCATGCGCATCAACCCCCCATGCACAACTTCCCCCCATGCGCATCAACCCCCATGCACAACTTCCCCTATGTGCATCAACCCCCCATGCGCAACTTCCCCCATGCGCAATTTCCCCCCATGCACAACTTCCTCCCATGCGCAACTTTCCCCCATGCGCAACTTTCCCCCATGCGCAACTTTCCCCCATGCGCAACTTCCCCTCATGCGCAACTTCCCCTCATGCGCAACTTTCCCCCATGCGCAACTTCCCCTCATGCGCAACTTCCCCTCATGCGCAACTTCCCCCATGCTCAACGTCCCCCCAAACGCAACTTTCCCCCATGCGCAGCATCCTCGCCAGTGCAACCTCTTCCTGCGAACAACATTCCCAGTGCACCAGGCAGAGAGCACCAAATGGACTGGATGTTGGTCAGTCTCCCATGTTAAGTATAGGACAGAAACACGTTGCCCCCTTTTCAGCCCCTGAAGGGTTAATTTCTCCACATGGGTTCTTGGTGGGAGTTCAGGTGACAGAAGGAACTCCCAGAATTCCATGCTTCAGGCCCAGCAGTTGGGGAGGAATTTTGCTGAGTCAGCAATTTTCAATGCAAAGTATAGGGAGGAAAATGCGTTGCGCCCCTTTTCACCCCCTTCCGGTTGGAATTTCCGAAAACTGGTTCTTATTGCACCCCTCCCTCACGGAAGGAACACCCACCCCAAATTTCATGCTTCTAGGCCCACCAGTTTTGGCAGGGTGGTAGTGAGTCAGTCAGTCAGTCAGTCAGTGACTTTTCTCTTTTATATATATAGATTTAACCCTTACAGGGGTGAAATAGGGTGCAATGTGTGTTTGTCCTATACTTAACATGGACGATTGATTGATTGACATCCATCCAATTTGGGACATCCTGGTGCACTGGGAGAGAAGGTTCACATTGGGGGATTGATGTGCATGGGGTGTGTTGCACATGGTGGGGTTGATGTGCATGGGGGGGGGGTTTGATGCACATGGGGGGGTGATGGGAATAGGATTGTGATGTGCATAGGGGTGTGTGATGCATATGAGGGGGTGTTGTGCATGGGGGTGATGTGCATGGGGGGCTAAGACACATGGGGGACTGATGCAGATGGGGTGTTGCATATGGGGGGTTTGTTGCGCATTGGAGGTTTGATGTACATGGAGGGTGTTGCGCATGGGTGTGTGTGATGTGTATGGGGGTGTGTGATGCACATATGGGGGTTGATGCGCATGAAGGGGTTTGTGCATGGGGGTATTGCGCATGGAGGGGTGTTGTGCATGGGGGTGTTGCATATGGGGGGTTGATGAGCATGGGGTGTGTTGTGCATTTGGGTGTTGCACAATGGGGGATAACATATGGGGGGTATTTTACTCCCACAATGCGGGTAAATTTTGCTAGTGTTTGTATAAATTTAGTAATAAATTTTTCGTGAATATATTTTTCATGTTAAAATGTCTATACATTTTTGAGGCCACCCTGTATATATTTTAAATAAACTCTCATCTCTCCAAATGTTGCATAGCCTTCAGCATGGCATGAGATTCATCCAAGTCCTATGGCAAGCCTTGGGACACTTCACTGCTTGTGAGGTCAGAAACCACAGAGGAGCTATGCCTCAGTCTGGCAGACCATGGCTCTTGGTCCACAGTTTGAGAAGGACTGGTTTGCACCATTCTGAAACCTTTTGCCATCTTTCTCCAGCCGCTTTTCTCTTTCAGCTCAGTGAATTTATTTTCTGATTGGTATGGGAATAGCTTATCTATTGCCTTGCAAAAGATAATTCTACCCCATCTCTTTTAAGGCATGGTGCACATAGAACTGAAAAGCATTGTGTCTTGTTTGAAAAGAATTCATTTTACTATTGCAGTTATTTCATTTTCATCACAGTATTTTCTGAACTACCCAGTTTGTAACAGTTGATTTGGGAGGCAAAGGTTGCAGACTGGTAATTAAGCAGAAATTAAAATAACTGATAGAAATTAAAATAACGGATATGGAGGCTTGGCTCCCTTTAATAGGTAATAAACATATAATTGTTCCCTCTTAAACCATAATAAATATGTTTTTTTCTATATAAAATGCTCCAATCAAATTATGTTTTCAACAAAGAATTTAGTGGAGAAATGCCCATAGTTTCTATTGTCAGTTTCTCTGCAGAGTTTAACCTACCATTTCCCCATGTCACCCCTTTACAGACAAGTAAAATAATCTGTGATCTGATAATTAAAACCTTTGCTCATTTCTGGCAACATATTACTTTTTGGTCTTTTGTTTACTTTTGGGAAATTTGCGGAACAAATATCCAATTATTCTGATGCAGCAACCTACTGCTCAGAAATGATTGGGCTAAATAATTGAGCACATGTCCTCTGGTGTGGGAGCTTAGTGACTGCTGACTCTGTGTGTTGTTTTTGTGGGATCAACTGGGGGATTGTTGAAGGGAAACAAGAAGGGGACGACTGGATAATGGACATTCAATTCTCTATTAATCTTGCAGAAAACAAAAATGCTGAATTGCAGAGTGTCTCAATAGTTCTGTGTAGGGCAACCAAAGTTTTAATTGTCACTGATCCTGGTCCATGTTTGTAATTGTTTATTTGTTTGTTTGACAATTTCAGCGGCTCAAGTTGGTCTGCTCTCCACAACCAGATTGGGGACCATTTTTGGCTCAACACCGTGGTGAACGTTACCAGAATATGATAGACCCTCTGGGAACATCTTCTCTTGGACTTAAACTGCCACCAAAAGATTTTGAACTGGGGACCCAGTGCTAGTAATTCCCCTACCCTTGGCTATGGTGTACAGCCACCTCTTTGAGCTTTCTTACATTCTTTCTCTTATTCTTTCTTCATTGGCTCCTTTCTTTTTTTCCTTTTTCATAGTGCCTGAAAGTGGTTGTCTAGAAAGTAGGATTTGTTGTTGCATGCCTGTAGTAAAGAACTAGACAGGCCACTTTTCAAGTGCTTGGTATTTTATTTGTTATATACAGTGGTGCCCAGGAAGGAATATTTTTACAGTGACACCCTGTCAATTTGACAGCGTCTGTGAACACGGGACCAATTCTGCCCAAAAGGCCAATTCACACACTTTTGTTTTGATGCAGGTACATAACTGGGTTGCAAACTGCTACGCCACACATCCCAGTGGCAAAGAGAATTCCTGATTCAGCTATGCTGAGGAATAAGGAAGTTAGCAGCTCCACAGAGTACTAGATATATAACTGGATTGAAGTTATAGACCGTGCATATCATTGCTGAAGTTCTTTCATATAACAAAATCAGTTTAGCATAGATGTTTCCAGAGCCTCTTTTCATTATATGTAAAAATCAGTATAAACTGACTGCCAACTCAAAAATTTATTCCTGTAGTTACAACAACAATAATAGCATGTGTGATTATAATTGGATTTGCAGATAGGAAAAGTTGCCTTATGCAGCCAGTGTAGTGGCCTGCTAGCCCATTGCTATCAATGCTAGCTGGCAACAAGTCTGGTGCTTCACTCAGGCCAAATGTCTTTTCCATCCTGAAATCTTTCTATGAAAGAATAAACCTAAAAAGTGTTGTTGCATGTTTCTCCTACTTAGCCATGGACCTATTTTTGGTTTTCAAGAATTATTATGCAAATTATTCACAACAAATAGGAATTGGGTCAGGGAGCCTGATAAAAGGAACATTGCAGGATGCTGCTGAGAACAGTATGTAACGTAAAAGAACTTGAGTCCTACCTCTGTAATACCAGATGCAAACATGGAGAGTCTCCACTGAGATGGAACCAAGTCTTCCATTAATTCGGCCAAAGGAGCCAATCGTCTGATCCTGCTAACACGTCTTCCATTCATAGGCTGCTATGTACGTTGACATTAGCTGCTCTGTTTTGAATGCAAGCAAGGAGAGAGGCTTTCAATATAGTGCACAAATATAATAAGACACTAGTGTATAAAGAAATTAATGAACCTCTTAGGCTTGTTAAAAGGTATGTGGCGAAAGGAAGAAATAAAATAAGAGCATGGTAATGGGAACTTTGTAAGGCCAGTTTTGAAATCTGATGCACAGGTTGACAAGCTGAGGCAGATGGGCACCGCTGTCTTAAATAATTTCATGCACTTCATTTTAAAACAGCAGTTTTTTCACCATTCATAAAAATCTCTGTTTTTTAATATCGTAATATCATTGGCCAGTTGAAGGGGAAACGACAGCGCAAGTTCTGTTTTTAATTGGATCCCAGATATGTTTTCCATGCTTTTTTCACTTTAGTTTTCAATCTCTCCTTCTCAAGAAGCCATTGTATAATTTGTGCCTAATTTTATATGCTTACAGTAGTATGTATATCCTAGCTTCCACTTACAAAACAGTTGTTTAGCATTTAGCTGTGTAGTTCAACAGTGTGATTGCCCCTGCTCTTTTCTTACAAAGTTCTTTATACAGTCCTTCGATGTATTCTTCTCTTTCAGACTAGCTGGGTGAGTTGAAACAGCTGAGCCCTTTAGGGTGCAATCCGGAGTAGTTACGGGACCTCTTACGTCAACATAAGTGGCACTTTGGATTGCGCTATGCATTTCCCATAGGTGGCCCCGTAACTACATTGATGTAAGTTGACCCATAACTATTCTGGATTGTAGCCTAATTAGTCAGACTATACACTTATTATTATTAAATAGAGTACATAACTCCATAAAGACAGATTCTTCCTTAAAAGAAAAAAATCCAGTCTGAAATGTATATACTTTACCGTTATTCTCTTACTCAAACCATGATCATTCCTAATGCCACAAACCACCCACACAAGTTGCAGTGGTAAAGGGACAATGTCAAACAAGAGACAGAGCAAGAGTGTAGCTTTTTGGCACACCACTCATAAAACTGCATTGTGTTACTGCACCTAGTAAACCCCATAGCATTGTACTGCAATATGCACAGTAATATATGAGTATTAATTAATATTCAAATAGTTTTTAACCTCACATGTAGAATGAAAAAATAGAGCTTGTAAGAAATACTATTCATTCAATGAACTCCACAGGAAGTTTATTGTGTAAATGCACTACACATGAGGGAGAAAAATATGTCTTTGGAAAATTGGCAAAACTGTAAGCATTAGTATCCTCTTGTATCTTATACATGCATATATGAGGTTTTAAAAAGTGATCAGTGTTCATGTAGTGTGTACTAGTGCTGTTAATGTCCCTATACAATATCCTAGCAACTAGTGTAGAGATGGTGAGTTTTAGAGTAGTTTTGCCTGTTTTATTTCCCTACCCTGTGTTTGTAGTAGCCAACCTAGCAGTAATTCCTTTCAGGGGACTATTTATATTACATCCTTCCTTTTGTCTGTCTTCACATTACAGGGTCTCAGGTAAATCTTAAGTTAAAAATCTGTGTCTTGCACATGTGATGTTTCATCCTGTCGGGGGAAAAAGTTTTAAAAGAGATTACAAAACCTTAACATATGTTTTGAAATATTATATCTGTATAATTACTTTGTAAATATAAAAATATAAAAAAAAACTTTAGGGCACACACCAGTCAAAGTTAAAAGCACTTTTGAAGGTCCTATTAGTCTTAATAGAGGAGTTTAAAAAACATGCATAAATCTCTGCTATTAAAGTAAATAGATGTTAAATTGGTTTAACTTGGATTGAACCCTTCATCATTGTGGCAAATTTTCTCTTCCACAGGGCAAATAATGTTGCCAGTTCCTTGCTGCTGGTGTATGACTGTCCTCAAGCAGCCCATATGAAGCACAATCAAGTAAATTGCCATCAAATGGAATGGAAAATGATATTTTAAAATGCTTTGTTGGTTGGATTAGATAAGCGCAATCTGCCAAGATCTTCTCCATTTATGCTTCCATGAAACGAATGGACTTATGAGTGAAAACCCAGGGACTGATTAGATGAAGTTTCAAGCAGTTTGTGTGTGCTCTTAAAGGCCCATTGGTTCTCATATAGCTTGCAAAGCAGAAAGTAACTTCAACAGTGTTGTTGATATTGGGATGTTGGGGGCACTTTTGCCAGATGATTCACTGGTGGAATTGCTATTCCACATTTGCTCTGATTTATTTCTTTGCCTGAGCTTTGTTGAAGAGATTCACCTCTTGCTTGTGGCATAACTAAATTTCATAAACATGAGCTAGAAAGTAACTTTTGGAAACATCCATGACTGGGGAATAATAATCTGTTGCACATTGAAATGAATGGCCAGCATATTTTTCCAAGGGGAATAATTAAGAAAATTAACAGAAATAAAATAGTTCAGTGTAATAATACTCTGCTTACATCTAGGTGATTTTAGATTTTGTAACTCAGCCCAAACTCAGTCACTGAGTTCTGGTGCAAACAATAAATTACTGAAGTGCTTAAATAAAAATTCTTAATCATGTCTTTTAAAATTACATTCACAGGGCATCAAAAGAACATGAAAGCAATAAAAACACAAATTAAAGCCAATTATCATATATGCCCATGCTATGCAAGGAGAAGCATCTGGATTCCTGGATATGTTCTTTATTATTTTAAACCATATTAGAAGAAAACATCAAAAGCCATGATTAAAATAATTTAGCAAATCATAGACTAGTAGCCCACACATACAAAGGCATCTTTGTTCCTTTGTTTATGTTCCATCTATGTTCCATCTATGTTCATATAGTTATATATTTTTTCTATCTGTGGAAAACAGAAAAGGACCAAGAATGTTGCTTGGGCCTTTTCAATGGTTTACCTTTACCATACACCCTTTTTTTTTTTTACCTTTTCAATGGTTTACCTTTTCAATGGTTTACCTTTACCATACACCCAAATCCAGAGTAACTACAGGAGCACGTAAGAGACTTTACATGAACCCATAGTTACTGTGCCACCTAGTGAAAATCTATGGGAAATTCATATTGGAATCTAGAGTAAGTTGTCTTACATCGGAGCAAGGACTCCCCATAGTTACTCTGGATTTTGCCCATACTGTTTTAAGAATAGGATATTCTTGCACACCTTGTGCTAATAATTGGAGTCATTGCATTATACATATTAGGCTTGTGTATTGATTTTCAGAATGAATGGAACCAGTGGTGCACCATTCATATTGCACAAGGTGTCTTGTGCCATGGGCGTGTATGCACCCACCCATGCAGTCTCTCAATTTCCTCCCACCCCAGTGCCATTATGAGTCAGCTGGAGAAGCGCTCTTGAGCTGGCTTGGAAGGGCGCATATGTAGCTCATCTGAAGCCATGCACAAATCCTTCTGATCCAGCTGGAGAATGCTTTCTCAGCTGGATGTGAAGAGCACACACATAGCTCAACTGCTGAGCCATGCATGCATCTTTTTACACGTGCTTCAGTGACAAACTATCTGTATCCAAATTAATTTAACTGTGTCCAATTTAATTCGACAGGTTATCCACATACTTAATTTTGTCTGGATTGTGCCCATAAGATTATATAGAATTTCCAATCCATTTGAAAAGTCAAACTGCAAATTCTCTATACTTCAGTCCTCTATACTTGCCTGAGAAAAGATGTGTATATTGACTGTCATTCCAACCACATTCAGATGAGTTTTTCATAATACAGCATACACAATTTATAGCTATCATTGAAATATGGATAACAAAGTTAGGGCTGTTTATGAAATGATCAGGACACAAATGATAGTATGCCAAACGTTGAATCTTAATGTCACAAATACTGGAGAAAGAACCACATTGCAAAGAGGAAGCCAATATCCACAAACTTTTTCAAACCATTTTAAAGAATTTCTCAGGTTCTGATGATTACATAAATTTGCCCTTCATGCATGGAAATCTGTTCAAAAGATCTCAGAGTATGCGCTCTAAGAACCCCAGTGCATGTAATCTGACATTGTATATTCCTAGTGTAGGAATGCCATTTACTAGTTTTGTGTTAGTTGGCAGGAAATTGCTATTCCTATTTTTCAAATGTAATAATTTTCCATTGAATCTGATGGCAAAACTCATCTTGACACGAAAGCTTCAAACAAGGGCGCTCAGTGTGGACAGTCTAATCCTATCTAGTGCCTACGGTACAGAATCTATAATTTAAAGCAAAAGCATGTGTTCATTTAGCAGGATTTAAATTGATCAACTAGAGTATTTTTCTTTAAGTTAGCAAAGTTAGCTATATAATCGAGCATATCTCATAGCTGTTTGGATTGTCTAGTAATGATTGCACATATTTTAAGAGCACTTCCTGAGCATCAAAGTATTTTAGTAACTAATTAAAAATAATAGAGTGAAAAAGCCATATTTACAAAAAGATGACATATCTATTTCTATAACCATTGACCTTATATATACAACTAAAATAATAAAAGGTATTATAATGGTGGACTGTCTCTGTAGCACATTTTGTCTAACAAATTAGGTTAACTTTTGAATAAGCCAGGTGCACTATTGTATACATTATATTGGTATTAGATGCAGAAATAACTCCACCTTCAAATTATTTGGAGTCATCTTTATAGTACCTGTGTATCTGTTTGACACAGCAGCACTTTGTTTCAAAAGGAGGATTTAACACAAAGACCTTTAATTGACAAAAAGGCTTAGAATGTGTTTAGAGTTAGACTAATGTTCCATTGAGGTCAAGTTATTGTTCCTACCAGGTTCTACTCCATTGACTGGGTAGATGTGCCTCTATGGTGGAGTGAGGGTGGGGAAAAGTATCATTTCCTCTGTATTATGGTTGCCATAAAATGTCATTTAGCATTAATGAGCCTCCCCTCCACTCCACTCCCCCATCCCTTTTTAGATACATGCACAATTATGTGGCTTATGGGCTTATAGTAGTCTTTTACTAGAATTATCGTGTATTTCATGCAGATGCTGTCTTTTTTGCTTTCCTATTAAACTGCACCTTTTAGCAGATTTTCTATCTCAAATGGAGAAAGATGAGAATGGAACGTAGATGTTTTCAGTTGTAAGGTTGACAGGTGTCAATCCAGCAGATGCTGCTGCATAACAACCACCATCCCTTTAAATGTGGCTTAAATCGGAATTCTCCCAACTGCATAGAGGATGCACAGAAGTCCCACAAAAATAGAGGATGGATAACAAAGTTATCCATGGTGGTAGTGTTTGTTGGATTGCCCTCAGGAAGTGTTTCAGCCAGAAGTCCTGAATGTCCCTACCAGGCTAAATGTGTTTGCAACTTGATCCTCCTAGCCTGTAGCTAAACTTCCTGTGCATCCTTCAATATGCACACTAATATGGCTGGAACTTAGCATTTCATGGGGCTCCTACTGTAGACTTAAGAAGGGGGGAGAAAAACGCATTTAAGGTGTTTATGGTTCCTGCCTTTATGTCACCCTCAGGCAGCCAATAACCAAAGAAAGAGAGAGTGAGAGTGTGTGTGTTATTGATGGGCTGAATTTAAAATGTGAGAGCTGGGCTGGACCTTATTGCTTGCAATAGTATGATTTTGCCCACCATATTTTGAATACATCTTCAGGTAACCATTTGCCTTATAGGTGTATTTCATTGTTAGAAATAAAATTAGTGTTTGACTAGAATATACTGTTGTCAGTCACCTAGAGTATATAATGTACTTCGTGTCTTTTAGGCACTTTATTGTGGACCTATTATGGAATAGGTTAATTCTTAATTACTTGCGTAATGTCATAAATACTTACAGGCATTCTATAGGGGTACTGCTGCCTATGGATAAAGATATGTACCCTAATCAGGACATTATATTTTCTCCATGTATTAGCTAATGGGAAAAAATACATTAAGTTTCAAAGGATGCATATCTATTATATCTATCTATCTTATATAGCACCTATGATGATATTCTAAACATTATTCATTTACTAAATCATTATTCTTGAGGCCCTACCTCAGATTTTGTATTTATGTGTACAAATGCAATTTACTGTATTATATACTTGCCTATTATATTCTGATGTTATAAATTAGAAATCTATCCTCTGCTGTATGAGTTCTGAAAAAGAAGAAACCTAAATAAATGTCCAGTGTTTAAATGATATATATTGTGGCTATATCTTTTGGAAATTGTGGAAATAATACATAAAAAAACAACAAACATATCCATTCAAAAACCAACATCATTAAGACGACTTAATATGCAGCCTTAAGATATTTGTGAAATAATTTTAATGTGCTTGATAGGAGAACCGAGTGGCTATAAAAAACAGAACATGAAACGTTGATAACAAATCATTCTGCTCACTCAGTAGAATGAAATATTGCACAGATGCAGAAGCAAATATCAATTAGATGATTAGCACCTAAACGATTAGAATGCTCTGCAGAACATTGAATAATTAATTACTTATCAAAGGGCCAATTGGATTTGTTTAAATCCTTTTATTGCATTAAATCAATCATGCAGAATGTTATATAAATAGATAAAGAAGTAGGGGGCTGAGACAGAGGAAAAAGCAGAGGCCCCATTTTTCTTGGGAGTAAGCCGCCTTGAACTCAGCAAGACTTACACTTGAGTTCGGCTGCACTGCTGCCCTCACTTACCTGGGAGCAGTGGTGGGCTCCAGCGGGTTAGCACCTACTCTATAGAACCGGTTGTTAACAAGGGATAGTACATATAAAGTTTTAAAATAGCCATTTAAAAGTGGCTGCCAGATGGGCATAGAACTGGGCCTATTGGCTATAATGGTACTTAATTCTGAGTAGACCTGCATAAGATTGGGCTCCAAGCATGTTCAAAGATCCAGAGCTGAATTGGACAAACAGTGCAATCTTAATTGTGACTATTCAGAAGTAAGTCCTATTGTATTCAGTGGGGTCTACTCCCAGGAAAATGTGTTTAGTATTGCAGCCAAAGTGTCAAAGAGGACAACAATCAAGTCAAAATAAAGCTACTTCAAGTCCCATTTATTTTACTGAAAAAAGCTTCTGCGTATGCTGTACTGTCCCTGTGAAATAAAATAATACAGCTTGCAAAGTACTTAATTTTGCTGGAGTAGTGTTTGAAAAATTATATTTAAAATCGAAGATGAGTCTTAACATCTAATGGCAGTACTTGTAATGCAAAAGCATGAATGCATCATAATAAACATACTGTAACAGTACTTGATACTTGAGATGGTATTCTTGTTTTCACATTTACTGAAAAGTGAATGCTTCCGACAACTCACTTCCAAGTACAAAAACAGTAACGTGACACTTAGAGAGCGCAATCAAGAGTTAGGGCAGTGAGGAGTGCCCAGTCTGGGCTGCCCCAACTATTCTGAATCCAGAGCTAGATATGCTGGACCCAGAGAGTTAGGAAGCCTGGGCTGGCCTACCTGCTCTGGAGAATGCTAAGTAGGCACTGAGGAGACCCTCCCCTTGCCCTCAGATCATACTGAACAAGGAACAGCTGTGGTGCCTTCCTTCTAAGGAGTTCCTGATGAGACTGCCAGTACAGTCTACAGTGAATACAAGGGACTTCTTGGAGTGGCCTGCTGTATCCCCAGGTTAATGGGCTGCCATAGTTGTTCCATATCCTCAGGTTGAGAGGCAGAGGTTGCAACAAGGCTGGCCAAGAACTCAGATTTTTGGTCAACACTGCCATTCTTACTCTGCCTTATCATGGACCCCTATGGGTCTACACATTGTTATACCTGCTCCTGAGATGGTATAACTCTGAGGAATTAGAAGAGGGCATTTCTGTCCTGGAAACAGGCTCTGGATCCAGAGTAACTGCTCTGCCCTTGGCAGTACTAAATACACCCTCAACATGCCTCTCCTGAACTGCCTAGCCTGCCCAGCTAGGGCAGCCCCATCTTGCCACAGCCTATGTGCCTTAGGTTGCCTCAAGCCTTTTCCAGAATAACTAGGGTGGCCCATCTTGCAATTGGGTCAGCCCAGTGTCAGATAGGGTAGCCCAAGTGCACTTCTGGATTGTGCCCTTAATCACAAGACCTCTGCATGAGATAAAGACAAAAGAATCTGGCTAAGCACTCTCAGTACAGACATGTGCATTATATTTAGATTTCAATCCTACGAGCACTTCTGTAGGATGATATGCCCAATCCTATCCAAGTTTCCAATCCTATCCAACTTTCATAACCTGAGAAAAGGGAACATTGGTTCTGTTACCGTGAGGTGACTACACAGGACTAGGAAAACAAGGCTAGGGGTCCCAAGAAAAATGTAGGACATGACAAAATAAAAGCTAAAAATATTCATATATATTGCTTTCATGTGATTAATTTAAACACTGTATTACCTATTATTAAATTGAAATCCATTTTATATAATTTATTACATATAATTTATTAATGACAAGAAGGTTACATGCTGCACGCTCACAAGAAAAAGGTAGATAATAAAGATTTTTCCAGGACATAAGGCTAAAAAAGAGGACATGTCCTAGAAAACCAGGTGTTTTCCTGGTTTCCATATGGTGTTACAAGAATTGCCTCCTTATTGGATGCAGCAGGATACCCATTAGCACAGCTGCATCAGTGTTGGAAAATTGAATAGGATTGGGCCCCCAGTCTCATAGAACTCAGTGAGTTTTACTTTTGATTAAACATTCATAGGATTGTACAGTTAGTACAGAATTTTGAAAATCTGCATTGTGTTGAAATATACAGAATTATGCAAGGGATGGACAGTGTGGATTAAAGATGTTCTTTTTCCCCTCACACAACACCAATATCAGGATATTCACTAAAATTGGGTGTTGGGAGAGTTCGAACAGATGAAAGAAAGTACAGTGGTGCCTTGTAAGATGAACATAATTCATTCTGAAAGCATATTTGTCTTACAAAGCATTCTTAATACAAAGTGGGTTTTCCCATTGGAAATAATGGAAACTCAGGCGATTGGTTCCACAACACAAAAATATTCATATAAAAATATTAACTGTATGTAAAAATGATGACAAAACACTGTAATATAATATGAAACTCAATTACTGTAACATTAAAAACACTGTCATATAAAAAAGCAGGCCTCCGTCAGTCTTGGAAGACTATGGTATTGTGCTCAGCGCTGCATACGCTGCATACGACGCACGAAAGCCTGGGTTGGATTGTTATGGAGGATAGGCTGTTACCCAAGCAGCAAATCCCCCCTCTCCACACCACTGAATTACTCCAATGGAAAGGCAGAGCCAAAACGATTGGATCCAGCTGGCGTTGCAGAGCTGGGCTAAGGACAGGAGCTCACCCTGTCTTGTGGGGCCAACCATACTGATCAGTAAAACAGAAAAGAAAAACCTTTATGGCCAAGGATGATTAATTTTCATTAAAAGAGTCACTGGTGTCTTTTTGAGCAACTTTCACAACGAACCTTCTAATGACACTTGCTTTTGTCTCCTTTTGACAATTTCACGGAAATGTGACATTGCATTGGCATTCAACGGATTCATCGTTGGTGCTTTTCTACAAAATTTTGTATAATTTCCCAACTTTTACAAATGTTCTTAATCTCATTTGATGTGAGGGATTCCTCCTCCTTATGCTCCTCCTGCTCTGCAGACATGATCTCCTCCATAACCTCTTGTTTGTACTCAATGCAGATCCATCACTTCGTTCATTTTACAACAAATTTTCATTGTAAAACTGTTTGTCTTACAAGGCACTGTTTGCCTTACAAGGCAGAATTCCTTAGAAATTTTAGTTTGTCTTACAAAGCATTTGTCTTACAAGGTACCACTGTAGTTCTTTATTGAGCATATAATTCGTCTGTGGAACTCCTTGCCACAGAATGTGGTGATGGAATCTGACCTACTTGTCTTTAAAGGAGAGTGTACAGTTTTCTTGGAGCAGGATTATGACCATATGTCATAATAAAAAAAAGAGGACAAGGCCACCCAAAATGTCGGATACCCAAGAAAAATGTAGGGCATGACAATATAAAAGCTAAAAACACTCATAAATATTGCTTTCTTGTGGTTAATTTAAACTCTGTATTACTTAGTAAATTTTAAACTATTACTTGTAATATGTTACATATAATTTATGAATTACAAGGAGGCTATATGCTGTCTGCTCACAAGGAAATGGAGGACAAGGTAAAATTTTTTCCAGGACATATATGCTGGAAAAAAGAAGACATATAGCCACCTTGTCTTAGAAGCAAAGTCCATTCCAGGTTGCAAGCTAATGAGGGGTATGTGCAACCTCCTGATTTTAAAAGCTACCTTAGAATGCCAGTTGCAAGGGAAGGCACCAAGATACAGGTCTTTTGTTATGTATCTTGGCATTTCATGGGCACTGGATACAGGAAACTGGAATAGATTGATCTTTGGCCTGATCCAGCAACACCCTTCTTACATTCTTCAAAAATAAAAAATATATATTCTTTGGGAGGCACTAACCAGTATTCACAGGACCAGTCACTGTGTCTGTACCTCTGACATCATAGAACAACTCCTAGTGCACATTATATTGGAAAAGGCTCTCAAGTGTTCTTGCTACCATTACAGAAAGAACTATGACATATTTGGAAATGAGTCATGGGTGCAAATTTTAATCCTCACTGCATGAGAGCAACAATGTTTAGGTTACGGATTTCTGCAAATACCTAACTAGTCTTATGTGGCTATGCACACTTGCTGGCTATGGGCAAAATCCTGAGTAACTACAGGGAGTCCTAGCTCCGGTGTAAGAACAACTTACTCTGGATTCCAATATGAATTTCCCATAGGTTTTCTCTGTGTGGTGCAGTAACTACAGGTACACGTAAAATCTCTTACATGCACCTGTAGTTACTCTGGATTTGGGGATAAAGCTATGTAAACTCACTTACGCTAGTATAATTTTCTTAAATCATTCTAGTAAGGATTTAGTGATTTTTGCAGAATTCAAACTATTGAGACAGAAAGTACAGGGCTTTGCATGGTTGCTTTTTGTTTCCAAATTGCTAACAAACACAGCCTGTCCTTTTCGGGTGTTATTCCACAATGATGAGACCTTTAAAGTTGCTTTTTTGAAATAATGAAAACTGAGATTCTTTAGAAAACGACAGTAAATAAAATGGATAGCTGCTCAAATATTGTAGAATAAGATTTTTTCTTCAAATATTAGTGAGTCTTAATGGAGTCGTATATGTGATGTTGTAATTAAGTTCTTAATTGATATAGCTGCCCTAGAGAATTTATATGAGATGATTTACATACAGTTACATACAGTTACAGGCTTGATAAAATTCCAGAAATGCATTGAAGGCTGTGGGGTTATGGAAAAAATGGAATTTTCACTCATTTCCCTCTTGCCTTTTCATTTGCAGATGAGAGGGTTAGGATTCAACCCAATGGGACTCACTCCCTTGAAACCGTGTTTGGGATTGCAGTCTTTACATCTTATTTGCTTTGTGTTCAGAAAATCAATTTCTTTCTGCACTTCTCAGCAGGAATGTCATCCAGATAAAGACAACTTATGAGTTAGTGTAGCTTGGAGGCTATGAGACTGACATGCATCAGGACTTTTTTGGTTTGAGCCTTTTCTCTGCCATGAGCTTGCTAGCAAATCACGTCCTCTCAGCCTCAACCTCCACCTGCAACTTGAGGATAATACTGTGTTTACTCCCAATTCTAAAATATGTGACGTGGGAGTATTTTTTCTTATTGAATTTATTTTTGCCAGGTTCTGTTGGTGTAGGGTTGCCATGTGTCCCGAAAAATGGGGGGGGGGGGGAATTATGGCAACCCTATGCTGGGGGTTAGGTTACATCTGATTTACAGCTCAGTCCCTACCAGTGCTGGTGCAGCGGGGCTGCATGAGCCAGAAAGTATCCTATGCTGGCCAGGAAAAAAGCTGGAGATTTAATCAGATGTAGGGAACCTTTGTCCATTCATAAAGTCCCAGCCTGTGCAATGTGGCTACTTGGATCTATGCCAGCCCCATGTGGCTTTGAGACCCGGGAGGGAAAATACGTATGATACCATTTATGTTGCTGTCAATAATGCTCTCCTCCCAGACTGGATCCATCTTTCCTTGCTTTCCCCACCTTGTTATACCCCTGCCACCTCCATTCTACCCCTTTTCGCACCTCTATGCTGCCCAGCTGGGGCTTTCCTGCTCTGAGAAGTGCAGATCCAGCACTGGTGGGTTGGCGTAGGCCTTCCTACTGGTACTACTTACTCTTCAGGTACCACTAACATGTGTGACATCCTAAGCTATTGTAGAAATCACTGTGCCTACACAGCACCATGTTAAGATTTCATTGTTAGTTGTATCAAACATTTCGGATCCATCTAGGGTTGGCATAATTCCCTTCCGCAAAGCCAGGATGGTACGAAACCACTGCACACTGGCACAAAACCAGATCAGAGCCTTGGGAGTGGGGCACAATCCTATGCATGTCTACTCAGAAGTAAGCCCCATTATACTGAATGGAGCTTATGCCCAGCTTTCTATACTTTGTGGAGTTCTTTTTTAATAGTAGTAATAATAATAATAACATTTGTGTAGCATGGTCCAAGGATTCAAAGCATTTCACATGTATAATCTGGGTGCAAATCTTATAATAACCTTTTAACTAAATATCATGCCTTTTCAGCACAATTGCTGCTTTTAAAAAATAATACCTGGCACTCATGGTTGAAAAATGTTCTGTCGGAACTGGCCCCAAATTAATAAACTGTGTTGATAAAACACCACCTGATTCCAAAGCACTAAACAGATGTTTACTGCAGCCAAGGTTTTTTGTTTGTTTGTTTTGCAAGGGGCTATTCATAATGCAGCTTTTACACTACAAAACAAATGATCTCCCATGTAATTGTTTTAGGGCACAATCCAGAGTAACTACAGGAGCACATAAGAGACATTACGTGCACCCGTAGTTACTGCACCACCTACTGAAAACCTATGGGAAATTCATATTGCAATCCAGAGTAACTTGTTCTTACTCTGGAGCAAGGACTCCCCATAGTTACTCTGGATTGCACCCTTACTATTGTTCTAAGGGCGCAATCCAGAGCAAATTCAACTTGCTCTGCCCTAACTACTCTCTCCTAACTATTCTGTATCCAGAGCAGAAAGTTATGCTGCATCCAGAGAATCAGGAAGCCTGGGCTGCCCTAACTGCTCCAGAGCATGCTAAGTCTGTGACAGCTGGGGTGGGCTTGCTCCTGAGTAGACCCCCCTCAGATCACACTGAAGAAGGAACAGCTGTGGTGCCTGCATTATAAGGAAGCCCAGCAGTTCCTGACAACCAGTTACAGCTGCAGTTCTTCTAGTGCAAGATGGATGCTTGAGTGGCCTGCTGTATCCTGAGGTTAGTGGGCTGCCATAGTTGTGCCATATCCTGAGGTTGAGAGGCAGGGATTGCAGCTAGGCTGGCCAAGAACTCAGATTTTTGGTCAACAATACCGTTCTTACTCAGGCCTTATCATGGACCCCTATGGGTCTACTCATTACTATACCTGCTCCTGAGGTGGTATATCTCTGAGGGCTGGAAGAGGGCATTTCTGCCTTGGAAATAGGCTCTGGATTCAGAGTAAGTGCTCTGCCCTAGGCAATGCTAAACTTGCCCTCAACTTGCCTCTCCTGAGCTGCTTAGGCTGCCCCAGTTAGGGCAGAGCAGGTCCACCTCTCTTAGGGCACCCTATGTTGCCTTGCTCTGCCCTAAGCCTCTTCCAGAGTAACAGGGCTGGAGCATCTTGCAGTTGCTCCATCCTAGTGATAGATAGGGCACCCTAAAGCCTCTTATGTGCAAGGAATAGTTGCTCTGGATTGGGCTGCCTGTTTCCTATGTCCTTACTTTTAGCTCCACGCAATGAGGTTTCAACATTGTATGGGATTATTTAGTAGGACAAACAGTTTTTCCTGTCATCTCTTTTAATGAGATCCACTTTCTTCTCGTATGAGTCATTTTCAGTGATAAAAAGGCTGACAAATAGCATATTGATGAGTGACAGAGAAAAATGTGGCTCTAGTCTAAGAGTATTTTATTGGAAAGGGATTGTTGAGGGGATTAAGTGACACTATTATGTATGATTAATTTCTTCATGAAATTGTTTTAATGAGTGTTGAAGTGTCTGGGGCAACAAGGATGGGTGCTAAGAAGTATCTAAATATATTGGCTAAGTAGCATAGGTGTGTGGCAGGACTGCTGACAGTGACAAGTTATGATTCCTTCAGACAGTCCTTTTTTAGCCCAAGTTAAAGGGCCATCTCTTGAGACTTTCTTTCACTAGAAATATAAAATATTTTCCTTGTGGTAGATAGAATAGAGACAGGTCTGTACTGGAGTGCTCAGAATATTATGATTTTATATATATATATATATATATATATATATATATATATATATATATATATTTTTACCCCATCCTTCCTCAAGCATACATCATTGCTCCTGCCTTCATTCTTCTAACAGCCCTGTGAGGTAGACCAAGAAATATGAGACTTACCCTACAATCCAGAGTAACTACAGGAGCACATAAGAGACGTTACATGTACCCATAGTTACTGCACCACCTAGTGAAAACCTATGGGAAATTCATATTGCAATCCAGAGCAAATTGTTCTTACAGCGGAGCAAGGACTGCCCGTAGTTACTCTGGATTGCACCCTTATTAGTCCAGTCCTTTGCTTCCCTAGACTGCAATCCTAAAGACACTTTCCTGGGAGTAAGAGCCATCGAACACAATGGAGCTAACTTTTGAGTAGACATGGTTAGGATTGTGTTCCTAGTGTCCATGGTGGAAGTGGAGCTGAAATGGTGACCACTTGCATCCAATGGGGTTGGGAAAGCTACAAAATCTCCTCGGGGTATTTTATGTTCCCAGAAGGGGAACTTATGTTCCCAGTGTTCCCAATGGGTATCCTCAGATCTGCGTCCACTATTGAATGGGTGCAGAATCAAGGAGACCTGTGTTGGGTGGCAACAGAGCCTGCTGCTGTCTCCACCTGGGCCTTCTCCTTCCCTTACCCCAACCCCAAATGCTCTGCCTCCATTTGGCAATAAAACTTATCACCAGGAGCCACTGGAAGAATTGTGTCTCACCTCTCTTGGAAAGCTGTTAAATGGTCATGTTAAATGTTAAATGCACAGACTTGATTGACAGGCCCCAGAGACAGGCCAGCCATATATGGACAAATGCTGAAGAGCTGCCTTTTTTTGCCACAGCAAGGGTCCTGCTTTGGAGGCAGTTATGATGCTCAATCTTGACCCGGCACATTGTCTGGGTGGAGGAAGAGCTCATGATCTGACACTGTGGTTCATCAGCTTTCATGCTCTGAATACCATCTTGCCTGCTGAGGAACTCTGATGTGCCATAAAAGACTTTGCAGGTATTTCTGGGTGCTTAAGTCAGTTTCCACAGAGGGTTGGACCTCAAAGTGTTGGGCCTATGTGATATGTGATGCTATCTATCCAACATGTTTCTCAATGCTACACATTTTGTGACAAACACCACTAGAATTGACAATCTTTGGCTATGCTTGTTTGCTAGTACTGACCTTTTGCACTGAAGAACCTTGAGAAGTTTCACAGTAGGCAGTTTAAAAACCAGTTTGAAAACCTGCACCTTTAGTTTGCATTTTCAGCTTTAGAGGACAAAGGTTGAAGAAGCTGCTGAGATCTGTCGAGTCCTCTAATTTATAGGCAAAGAGGGTATTTGGTTGATAAAGATCGGATGCATGAACTTGCAACATCCTTGGTACACAATTGCTGGATTGTATTGAATTCTAAGGTTCCCAAATAGCACCATAGTCCCTACAAATTCTATCTGGACTGAATTGCTTTCTCTAAAATTACGTGCTTTATAACTAGCACTAATCAAAGAATTATCTGAGGTTTCTATGTTTTTTCCTTGCCATAGCATCAAAACAGACAAAGTATCAAAGAAGGCTAAGGTTGGGAGAGGAAAGGGAAAATATTTTCCTTATCCCCTCCTTAAGCCCTTCAACTTCTATAACTTTTTTCCTCTCATCACATGGCACACTGACAAGGTGAGCCCTGATTGTCCTCCTATATAAGTCTCCCCAAGGTCCCACAGCACATCAACAGACTATCTGTCACACACCATTTATAAAAACATTGCTCTAATGCATCTCATTGAACCAATACCACTCTTTAACTGGCACTGATCCAAGGAGACAAAGGGGGCTTATTGGCCCATTCTGGAGAAAAAAGCAGAAGTGCACATCACTCCACTGAAAGCCACCTCCACCTCTGACATGCCCCTAGCCAACCTGACAACTTACCAAAGTCCATGACCTTTCTCCCTGCTGCCATGTGGACTGTGTCTGGCAGTCCAAAAGTTACTGGTACTCCAGCTACCCCAGTTCCAGCAGTGACACTGTTAAAATTCATATGTTTGGGCTCCCACTATATTAAGTGCCTAATGTAGTCATCTTTCTGTTGGCAACCTTCAGTCTTGAACTGACAGGTGTTTGTGCTACCAGGACTGTGGAGGTGAAGTCAGGAGCAAGTTTGGGTGAAGTCATCAGACATTTTGTGTATTGTCTCCACAGTACTGGTAGTGAAGTTTTTTTTAAGGTGTTCCCATATAGGTGTTCCCTGCTTTCTGATGATTCCATTCTTTCAACACTTTTCAATTATACCCTGAAGTCATTCATTTCACAATTCCCTCCCATAATACATACAATGTAAAATATTTTTAAAGCTCCATTTATTCTCTTATATTTGTAGCATTCACTATTCTATGGTATATAATATTTAAGATGTAGATACAAACTATTTTTGTGGTAATTTCCTCTTATATTTGGTGTGTAGTTATGTTGCAAGGGTACAACTTTCCATTTTTCTTCTGATATAACTGTCCAATTTAGTAACTTATCTATATTTAACTCGGTTGCCTAAGGAACTACACCATGTCATTAATAAATAGCACCATTTGGATAATAGGCCTGTTTCACAGTACCATAACACCTAAATTTAATTGTTCTTCCTTCATAGCCCCTTTCCTTACATTTATATGATTCCAAATTGTAAATGCTGAAACCACAAAAGATTATTAGAATTAAATTTCACTGAGATTTCTTCATATGTTAAGCAAGATCCAGTTAAAGCAATATCTTTGAATCATTACACTGTGTGATTGTACCATACAGAAGCATTTCCCCCCAAACTACAATGTTACTACTGTACAGAAAGGAGTCTAAAGTGAGATCCGGTGAAATATTTTTCTTAAGTTTGTCTCACACCTCCAGGTAGTCGCAATTAACAAGCCTAAAGCTACAATCCTATATACCCTTTTCAAGAAGTAATCCGCAATGAACATAACTGGACTTATTTGTGACCAAAAATGCATAGGATTATGCAGTAAGTTAGAGTTAACCAGCTGTCATATCTACCTGCATAATATCTTTGGTAAAGGTCAAAGTTATTTGAACAGCCTCTTGACTATAAAATCACTGAAACATGAGTTATTAATATAACATAGTAGGTATGTAATACATAAGTAAATTTTAAGCCACCCTGAACATGGTCTTTCTATAGTTATCAAAATTCAGTTTCTGACCTTAGCAGCACAATTCTATACATGTTTACCCCAAGACAGTCCTATTGTGTTCAATAGGATTTTGGTAAGCACTCAGGGGCCAGCCTCATTCTCTGAGGTGCCTCCCTTGACAACCCTCCCAGGTCCAGCTAAGAAGCAGCAGGTCTGGAGGCATGAGGCCAGGCAGGCAAGCAATGCCAGCAGAGTGCCGGGGAGGCTGGAGGGGCAGTGCAGGGCCCTCCCTGCTGCCCCAGACGCCAGAGCACTGTGTGGGGCTGGTGAAGGAGCACCTAACTGTTCTGCCCCATGCAAGCTCACCCTTTCATGCATCTCTTAAGAATATCTTAAGCAAGTCCCTTTGCAGTCAACGGAGCCTACTCCCAGGAAGGGGTGGCGAAGAATGCATCCTTAGAGCCCAATCTTTACTCAGAAGTAAACCCCTTTGCAAGAGACTTTAGAATCATGTCAGCACACAGAATAACAATGTAACAGTTCAGCACTACCCTGTTGAAAGGGTGCTGACTGCTGTAGAGCTTTATAAGCCAAGACATCACTCTTGATTGAGTCTCCATTGCGTTGGCAACCAATGATGGCTATACAGACTTGGTGTAATGCAAGCCACTTGCTTTGATCTTGCTGATATTCTTGCCAGGGCTGATCTAAAGATGATTTCAGGTGATCTAGCTGGTGGTGGTGGATGAAACTCTGGAGGGTTGCTGCAATCCTGTTTCAACTGGATCATACTACCAGTTCCTTCTCAACTGATTTCCCAGCAGAAGCTTAGCGGTGTATCTGATGTGGAAGAGGACTTTCTCTTCTACCTGCAAAATGCTCTACACCAACATATTTTGAAGTAGTGGCGAGGTGGGAACAGGACAAATGAAGTTATGAACAGGACAAATGAAGTTAGAAGTAAGGAAGCGCTTAGGTGTGCAATGATGCAGACATTTTATAAAGGGGGATTTGGGTGCCACTTTGGTTGTGGTTCTAGCAGTTGTATCCTATACTAATTACGACTGTGAACTGTTTTTCAGATGCAGATCCATGTCAAAATTCACATAGTATGTGACTATTGTGGTGGTTCCTTAACTGTGAACCATGGCTCCATGGGTAGCTATGGGAGCCAACCACAGAATACCTGTGAAAAACTTGCTATTCTGTACAATGTATAGGATTGTTGCCCTAATGGGAAGCCATGGCTAGTGTCTCAGTAGGTCAAAGCAGCTGCCAGCTGAAAATGTTTGGGAACCACTGGACTAGATGTGCATCACTGAAGCTAGTTCTACTGCAGCATTTCTCAGTGTTTTTTCCCCATCATACCACTTTGCTTGATCCATTATTGGCAGTACCACCAGAAATAATCGGTGACAATGTCATTTCCAGTTATTTCCAGATAGAGAAGCCAGACACACCACAACAAAAACCTCTAAAAGGTTCAGGATGGACAGGAAGACTTAGGGCACAATCCAGAGTTTGGGCAGTGAGGAATACCCTAGCTGGGCTACCCCAGCTATTCTGAATCCAGAGCAGAAGGTTACGCTGCAAGAAGCTTAGCGCATGCGCAGTGGACCCTGAAGCTGATTGACCAGCTGGTCGACCAGCTTCAGGACACGCACTGTGTGTGTGCTAAGCTTAGCGCACAAGCTGTGTAGGACTTCCCCGGGCGCGCCGAACTGGTGCACCCGGTTTTCTGCCCCCCGTAGCTACCAGATTGGTAGCGGGGGGCCAGAACCAACAACCGGTTCAGGCGATCCGGACTGAACCTGCCTCAGACCACCACTAGCCTTATCACGGACCCCTATGGGTCTCCTCATTACTATACCTGCTCCTGAGGTGGTATAACTCTGAGGAGCTGGAAGAAGGAATTTCTGCCCTGGAAACTTACTCTGGATACAGAGTAAACTGCTCTGCCCTAGGCAATGCTAAATATGCCCTCAACATGCCTCTCCTGAACTGCCTACGTTGTCCCAGCTAGTACAGCCCAGGGTCACCTGTCTTGGGGCAGCCTAGATTGCCTTATTATTTTTATTTATTATTTAATCAATTTATATCCTGCCTTTCCTCCCCCGCAAGCTGCCCCAAGCCTTTTGCGGAATTGTAGTTGGGTCAGCCCAGTGTTAGATAGGGTAGCCCAAGTGTGCTTCTGGATTGTGCCCTTATTCAAGTACGCAAAAAGCACATGCTTGAACTTTGCCTGCCAACCCAGGCAGGGGGTCCCATGCATACTTCTGACACCATCTCATGAACCACCAGAGGTACATGTACCATTAGTTGAGACATATTTCCAGATAAAGTTGCAGCTGGCAAGCCTGATGAAGTTGTTTTCATTGCAGCTTCCTTGCCTCTGTAGGCTACAAATCCTAGTGGGGATTAAATTCCATTTATCATAACAAAACTTCTGTGTTTAGGAGCATGTTGTATATACAGTCTGTTTTGCACACTACTGTCAATGAAGCTTTCATATATTTCTTCATGTTCCCTGTATATTTTCAGCAGTTGGCATATGCATAATTTCTGTAAAAGCTAATAAGCCACAATGGTGTACATTTAATCATGGATTGTAATTTAATTCTTCTGATTCTCAATCATGTTTCAGCCTCTTTGTGGTCACATCCAATACACAGGATGCAATTCCAAGAAAACCTATTGGGGAATAAGGGTGCAATCCTAAGCATGTCTATTCAGAAGTAAATCCCTTTCTGTTCTATGGAACTTTCAGGAAAGTGTGTATAGGATTGCAGCCTTAGTCCTATTCAATCCCATGGGACTTACTTACAAATAAACAGGCATAGAGCTAAAGGAAGTTGAAGAAATTATTAAAAATTGCATAACACTTTTTGGTTAACATTAACCAAAACTGGTAAATAACTGTTAACATTCCTTCAGTGTGTATACAGGTAAATTACCATTATTTATACATTGGAAATCTGAAATATTCAAAAATACAATTTTTTTTTGTACGAGTTTTGATTTCTTTAGTCTTTTGCTCCTTCTCATCTGCAGTACAGGTACAAACTGTTAAGATCTGTTCTCTGCTTTCTAGTGTGTACCTGTATAGCCACTGTTGCAAATCATCAAAGAGGCCAATGCAAACCCATAGGCTGGAGTATGAGTGAAAAGAGCACATTTTTTCTCATTATATTTATGCAAATCCATATACCAAACAGCTCCAACATCTTTCTGTCTCAAAAAGTCCAGATAGGGATACCGAACCTGCACCAGGATTGTAGGTATCACCTTCTTTCTGACAGTTTGTTTTCTGATGAGCCACTCTCAACACCTTTCAGTTATAACCAGAACTCATTCATTCAATGCATGTTCTGCATTTTCAACTTCTCTTTGCTGTTCTAAAGGCTAAAATTGCCCTTTCCCATTTTGTAGCTTCCCTAAGGCATTAATGAGAATCCTTTTGCAGAAATCTGTGTGACAGCAGAAATTTGCAGGAAAAGGGGATATTTGCAATTTACTAGCATTGGAAGCAACATTTATAGGCATTAAAAAAGGCATTGGAAGCAACATTTATAAACTGTAAAAGATTTGGATCCACTTATAACTTTAGTAATTCCACGTATTTCAGTTTTTTAACTAAAATTATTAAAATATTTTGATAAAATAAAATAGGTTCCACTTCTTGACAGTTTCCACTTTTGGATGGTGCTCCAGACTCTATTCGGGTGGTTTGGCAGTGGAACAGATTGCCAAGGGAGGTGGTGGACTCTCCCTCACTAGGGATCTTCAAGCAGAGGCTCGACAAGCACATGTTGGGGATGCTCTAGGGGGATTTCCTGCTGCAGGCAGGGGGTTGGACTAGATGACCTACTAGGTCCCTTCCAACTCTATGATTCTATGATTCTATAAGTGGGGGATAACTGTATTTCTAAATGGGGTCAGCACTGGACGAAATCCTGCAATCCCATCCACGGTTTCCTGGGAGTAACTACAATGGCTCTTTCTTCTGTATAAACATGCATAGGATTGGGTCCACAGCAGGCTGGTTTCCTAGGTCGGCACCTGCTTTTTTGATGCAGTTGTTGATGCAGGTTGATGCGGGTGCCCAGGTGAGTGCTCACCTGCCTTACATAGGATCTTTTGTTGGATATTTTCAGGGAGAGACATTGATGCTGTGCTTATTAACCTGAGCAGAGAAGTACTACCACCTCTGCTCAGTTTGAGTCCAAGTCAGAGCATCATCATAACTTGGCAACATCTCCACCCAGCCTCCTGCTTGCAGTTCACTTGCTAGACCTTTTTTTGTTCCTCTTTGGAGGGTGAGGGCGGATCCAACAGGCTGAAAGAGGGGGATCCGCCCCACTGATGAGCACAGGGTGCCACCCAGCCAAGGCAACCAGAGGCTGCTGGGCGTAGGCGAAGGAAGAGCTGAACAAAGCTTGGGCAGAGGCAGCCTGAGCTGAGCCTGAGCCACAGAGGCAGCCTGAGCCTGGGTACCATCCCCTTGGAGAGCACGTGGGCTCTTCCAGGGTAGCATCCCTGGCAAGCTGGTGCTGGAGTGGTGCTCTCTCCCCCTCCTCAAGCCCAGGCGAAACAAGTTTGGAGGATCTGCTAAGCAGAGGAGGAGAAGTGGAAGGCAAGCTGTGCTTGGCTTGGCTGTGCCTGGGATCTCCAAGGGGAATCCAGCAAGATCACCAGCCCAGATGGATTTAATCCTAGGCGTTTGGGTTTGCCTGGCAGCAGCTGCAAGAGCAGGTGAGAGAGAGAGAGAGAGAGAGAGAGATGTAGTAGTGCTTTATTTATCCATATGGTAAATTACAGCAGCACAGCATTAAATTCACATATATAAAGTATAGAATGTGCTTACTGTTGTGTTTTATTGGTGGTAGTTTATTTATTTATTCACATTTCAATAATACAGCAGCATAGCATGAAATTCACAAACACACACACACACAGAATGTGCTTTGTGGTGTGCGTTAGCGGTGGTGCTTTTATTTATTTTTCGTTTTCACATTCACATTAAATACATATATATATATATATAAAGTAGAAAATATGCTTTATACATTGTAGTGGTGGTTTTAGTTTTTATAAATAGAGCAGCAAAGCATGAAATTCACATATATAAAGTAGAGAATGAGCTTTATACATTGTAGTGGTGGTTTTATTTTTTTAATAAATGGAGCAGCATAGCATGAAATTCACATATGTAGAAAGTAGGGAATATGCTTAGTGTGCTTTAGTGGTGGTGGTTTCTTTTTAATAAATACAGCAGCATAGCATGAAATTCACACACATATAAAGTAGAGAATGTGCTAAGTGGGATGCTTTGGTGGTGGTGTCGATCCCCACCCCAACCTGTGCCAACGATGTGGAAGTGGCATCCTTGCAAAGCAACTGCTGTCCAGGGGTTGGGGGTTCTGAAGAACATCAATGCATTAATCAGAAGGATCGCGTGTTGTGCGTCTCCTGCAAAGACAATAGGTAGCCAGCAGGCGTGGTGGAATCTCCTTTATTCCTCTATATTTCCCACCCCTGGTTCTTTATTCCTTTATATTTCCCACCCTTGGTTTTTCTCCCCCACCTCTTCCCAGTAGCTGTTCTCAGTGGGTTTTCTTCCTTTCTTTTTTTCTTTCTTGCTTTTCTTTGCAAGATCAAGGGTTGTTATCCAGCCTCGAGTTAGCACAGAAACTGGGTTGCCTCTGCAAATGAATGACAGCCACTCTCAAGGGGAAAGGGGTGGAAGGCACCAAGGAAGGAAATTTCTTATTTCCTTTTAAGAAATATAAAATGAATAGATTGATCAATCTAATCCTGAAAAGAAAGTGTACCTGGGCGTAATTAAGGGCTGGGTGGAAGGGGGGAGGAAGTGCAAAATATGCCATGATATATCAGAAAGAGGACATGGGATCCTAGGGTTCTTCCACTCACCCAGTTACCCCATCCATCCATCCTTCCATCCATCCATCCAACCTCTGCCCTTTCCTTGGTCAAGAACTCAAAAACTTTGCCTTGAGACTGTGGTAGGTCTTTCAGCACCATGGACAGAAGTCCTGCTCAAACCCAGCCCCACCCCGCACTACTGAGTCAGGGTGACCTTATGCCCTATTTTTCCAGGACACGTCCTCTTTTTTAACCTTGCACCATGGAAGAAAAATCTTTATTGCCCTCCTTTTCCTTGTGAGCAGGCAGTATGTAGCCTACTTGTAATATGTAAGTTTTAAATTTAATAATAATAAGTAATAGAGTGTTTAAATTAACCATTTGAAAGCAATATAAATGAGTGTTTTTAGCTTTTATTCTGACATGTCCTACCTTTTTTCTTGGGCATTCAGCATTTTGTGTTCACTTTTCCGTTTATGCCATATGGTCAACCTGGCTGAGTGGGCTGTACGTATTGATCAGTCATAGCTGCAGACCTTCCTCCAGATTCCCAGCGTGGTTTGTCTCTCCCTCCTCTTCCTCCCCACCATCTGATCCAGAGATTTTGCCCAGCCTTTGATGATCTGCAAACAGATTTGTGACCTCCTGCTAAGGATTTATTTTTCCCCCTCCTGTTAACTTGCTGGAAAAAAGCAGGTGACTTCTACCTGCTAAGAAGTAGATAATTTTCTTGGGGAGGGCTTGCTAGGCTAGTGTTATTCAACAAGGATTTGCTTCTCCTGGAAAAGAGGAGGGCTGTATCTTGGCTTTGCACATGGGTGGCACTCTTTTATTGTCTAAGCCATGGCCATGCACCTCTGCTTTGCATTGGAAACAATTTATCTGTTCCTGGAAAATGGGGAAAAAATATGAAAAATGGCCAAGGATAAGCACAGCTAGTGTGAGGTTAAAATCAGATGCAGTAATCCTGGCCTGTTTAAATGGCCTTGATTTTAAAAAAATCCCATGTGAGAACATTGGCAAGTAATGCTACAAGTTGTCTGACAGACAGATTTGCTATGGCAAACATTGCTTACCCTTATTTTTTAAAAAAGTTATTGCTGAGAAATTCGTCATGGGAGATCTTTTTAAAACCAATAACCCCCTGCCTCCCCCAATGAGCTCACTTTGTCCTTTTTAGAGCCCAAGCCTAACCATGTCTACTCAAAAGTAAGCCCCATTGTGTTCAATGCGTCTTTCTCCCAGGAAAGTGTCTTTAGGATTGCAGCCTTAATTTTATTTTCTAATGATCCTTGTAGGAATCCAAGAGAAAACTTTTCTTTCATCAGACTGGCCCTACAATCCAGAGCAACTACGGGAGCACGTAAGAGACATTATGTGTGCCCATAGTTACTGTACCACCTAATGAAAACCTATGGGAAATTCATATTGCAATCCAGAGCAAATTGTTCTTACACCGGAGCAAGGACTCCCCGTAGTTGCTCTGGATGGTGCCCAAAATTTTACTAGTGAAAAGTTTAGGAAATTTTTTCAGACTCCTTTTTGTTTGCTCACAGAACATAGTAAAGAACTGGGCTCCAGGGAAACGCTCTACATTTCACTGGCAATAAATCCAAAGATCAGGTCCTTAAGGGTTTCTTTTGAGCAAGACAGAAGTAGATATTCAGATCTTGGGAATCTTTTATTTTCACATGGAGTTTCTAATGTTCACATCAATAGTACGGTAATTTAGCAAGTACATAAAGGTACATACTTGTTACATTACCATTCAGTGGGGACGCATTAAGCTTCTGTGAATATATGATTTATCTTAGCTGTCTGTATTATGTGCTAAAATAAGAATAAATTAATTATTCTTAATGGGAAAGCCTTGATTTAGAACAATTAAATCATATTGTTGGAAGCCTTTTGAAAGACTTGATTAATGAATGTAAGCTGCTATCTTCCTGTTTTTGCCTTTCCAAGTATTTGTTACTTTAGTTGCAGTGAGGGCCCTTTTAATTAAAAGGGTTGTCTTGAAGGAACAGGTTCTCTAGGATTGTAGATCTTCTGTGTGCAGTGAATAAGAACCTGGAAAATCCCTTTTGCAAAACATTCAAGTTAAGTATTCCTAGTCTTAGATAAAATATATGCAGCATATATATTCTCTGTATACTTCCTTACAGTTGTGTAAATGGGCCACTTAAAAATATTTTCAAAAATATTCTACTGTTTTCAAAGTTTTAGTTGGTATCTTTTTTCCATAGTTGCAGTTAACACTGTAAAGCTGCAATCCTTGCAGCTTTCTTAGCTGCATTCTTAGGCATGTTTATTAGGAAGTGAGTTCTATTGTCTGTAGTGAGATTTACTTCTTTGTAGAGTTAAACATATTTAGAAATACCCAGCTAATGATTAGTTGTATCTTTGAATAAAGCACTTTATTTTGCAGCTAATACTGCACCACTGAGGCTGCAATCCTAACTCTCAGTTAGTCTAGCATAAGTCCCAGCACAAGTCCGTGTGACCTAGGGGTGTCGCAAAAGTGTCTTAAGATACTTCTGGTGGGGCTAGGCCAGTGCACAAACATGCACCAACCTCCCCTTGCTACCATAGGATTGAGGAGACAGGTGAGTTGTGCTGGCCTAAATTGGTTAGGATTGTACACTGAATGTTTTTCTTTTGATAAACTGTAGAGTGAGAGATTACTCCATCATAATTTCTTGTATCTCTGCAATGGCTCTTGACCATTTTTCAATTCAACTATTAATTGGTTATACTGTATATGAAAACTTGCCATATTACTTGGGGCAAGGTGAAGTACCTGTAATATACTGCACCAGTATACTGAAAGATAAGTATACTTCATTCAGGGCCAGATTGAGGTTTGATGAGGCCCATAGCTATTGAAGGTAATGGGGCCATTTATATGTCCAGCAAGCTAGCAGGCAGGGCCCATTACTTACATCATAGGAGCCTACACAACACAACACACTGTTGCTGTATGTAGGTTTTATTTTATTTGTTTTTTATCATATATTTTGGAAAAATACATACAGGTTTTTTTCCTTTAAATTCCCCCCCCCCCCCAAGAGAGTGGGGACCTTAGCTATAGCTTGTTTAGCTTATATGTAAATTTGGCACTGTGTACATTGAAAGTACATCAGGTTTTTTTATTGATCTCATGAGTGCACATGTGAAATAACTTTGGGCACAATTCAACCAAGATTAAACATGTACAGATTCCACTAACTCCAGTGGGAGAAACTGGAAGTGTCTTATTGATAGGAATTTAAAGAGTTTTGACCTTGGTTGCACTGCCTTGTTTGCCTGAGTGGTTAAAGTCCATTCAACTTGCTTGTAGATCTGGTTTACAGGATCAAATTAAAACTAGACTTGCCTTTATTAACCAGTTCTTAAGACTTTATGCTCTTCCAGTATACTGTTTAATGGATGATGCAATTTGGTTACATTTCATTATACATAAAATCACTGCAATTTTTTTTACACATTCTTATCCTACTTTTCCAGCCCAAAGTGCAGTTCATAACATTTTGAACTATTAAAACATCTTAAATTATCCCTGAAATGTATGGCTTTTGAAATGTTCTTGGTGAACATCCTTTGACACTTGAATTATTGCAGGCCAAGACTAAGTATGTTTGGAAATAATTAAGCATTGGGATGGGGTTGTAGCTCAGTGATAAATGCATTACATCTAGCAGTTCCTGGGATTAGTCTCTTGACCTGTTTGGACCCTTTGCCATTAGTATAAATACTGAGCTAGATTAACAATTATACTGAAGCTGCAATCCTAAGCCCCAGTTAGGCTGGCATAAGTTCCAAGCATAAGTTTTGTGCTGGCCTGGGGATGTCACAAAAGTGCCATAAAGCACTTCTGCACCACTCGGAGGAGGGGGGGTTGGACCATACTTGTGCCAGCTTCCCCACATCACCACAGAAAATTGGGAGATAGGTGAGTTATACACCCTAAATTGGTTAGGATTGTGCCCGAACACTTTTTCCTACACTGGTTTCATGTTGGTTCTCCTATTTGTCTGCTTTACCTCTTCAAGCTAAAATTTCTTATGTGGAGTCAAGATGTATATATGAAAAACAAGAAGTATTATCTCTGAGTATATTCATGAGATGCACAGGCACATACAAATTAAGTTAAGGCTCCTTCATGATTGTCATGTTCCACATAGCCAAATGGCTGATAAATGCACAGGAAAGTGGTAAGTCTCTAAGACTGGGAGGATAAATTAGTTACTGTCAGATTTTCACTTGACATTAGTAATTATCCAGCTCAGTCCCATGAAAAAGTCATAGCGCCTTCAACATTAGTAGGTCAAAAAATCTTTTTTCTGTGTTCAGGCAAAATTAAGTGAATTTGGATGAAATAAGGAAATAACTGAAAATCAGGATGTGGTCTCCTGACTTTAGTCATGAGTAGAAAAACAAATTATCAAACCAAACGATTTCTGCTATTTTTAGAAAAAATCATTTTCAATTTAATGGTTCTTTTTAATTTCTAAGAAGAAAAATCAATTTCTTCATCCGTTTGTTCTACTTACGGTATTGGATGCAAATGAAATGTCTGTGCTGTTCCTTAAGATCTCAGAAGGACACCTGGAGACCATAGGGAGAAAAACAACTCTTGGTTATACAACAGAAGCTGCAGTTTCTGTGTTAAATTATTTTTTGAAACCCCAAGGTTTTTCATATCTGCATCCATTCAAAGGAACCAGTTAGGAAGAAATGAATAAGTATGAAAAAATGGAGTTTTGGTGCTCTGCGGAAGAGCTTTCCTGAAATTAGAATTATTGTATTACAGTTTCTGCTTGGATAGAAATGTGAGTTGGTAGATATGTTTAGTTAGTTTAGTAGTTTCAAACGTTTTAGCAATAGGACCCACTTTTCCAAATGACATTCCATCTGGATGTGCCTGGGCTTACCAGACTTTAAAAAAAAGATTTAGAAAGACATAGCATTTTTTTAAAAATTATAAGTAATAATAACCAAAAAGAAAGATCCATATTTATCTGTCTAGGTTTGTATATTCTTGCTAACTGCAGGAGCTGAACTCTTTGCAGGCAGTTAGTATTTGATATTTGAACAGTTTCTGGGCTTAAGGCAATTATCAGACCATATCTACTTTTACTGTCTACAAAATTCATGTTGTGACCCATAATTTGACCCACTGAGCTAGTTTAGGTAAGGTCAATGTCAGTGATCAGTATGCATCAGCAGAAGTTTAGTTGAAGGAGAGGGTCTGATCTTATTACTAATGGATATTTCTAAAATTACAGTTTTATAGCATACACTTGTAATCTTCATGAAGTTTAATATTCCTGTGGGAAAATGTAAAAAAATGGGGTGTAAGTTGTCCAGTGCAGTTAAGATTTGGCTAAGTTATAGAAACTAATGAGCTTTGTGTCTTGTCTTTTTTCCTTTTTAAATCTGGGAGAAATTTCCTCTCCAATTGTTTCTTGATTATTGTAATTACATTTAAATGAACCAAACGTCTGGATAGGAACTGATCACGTTGGCTGCAACAATGGACTTCAGCAACTAGGTGCTACTGATTCCATAGGACAGACAATCCTAAAAACACTTTCTTGGGAGTAAAACCCATTGAACACAATGGGACATACTTTTGAGTAGACTAAGGGTGCAATCCAGAGTAACTACGGGAAGTCCTTGCTCCGGTGTAAGAACAATTTGCTCTGGATTGCAATATGAATTTCCCATAGGTTTTCACTAGGTGGTGCAGTAACTACGGGTGCACGTAAAGTCTCTTACGTGCACCTGTAGTTACTCTGGATTGTAGGGATAGTTAGGATTGCACCCATTTGCAATTGATCCCGCACGTGTTGTTGCATCACTTCAATATAGTATTACTCCAGCTGTGTAGGAGCGACCCAGAGAGGAGCAGCTGTTGTACAACTAGGGCTACTCTTAAAGACCTCTTAACTTCATTTCAGAATGGGTCTTTTGGTTATATTGAAACTGAAGTGGCTGAATTGCTTTTGGTTCAAAAGTTCTTGCGTAGTTACATTTAATGTCTCTGGAGACCTGCAGTTTGATATATGACTGATTAATGGAAACAAACATATATATAATTCAGTGTCTTCCTGAACTCTGAGGTCTTTCACCAGGCTATTGACTGTTTGACACTAGCAAATAGTCCATATACTATAGTAGTTTGAACACTACTTTCTTTTTGCTCATCTTTTTTTAAACTTCCTTTCTCTTTTCTTGCCCTACCATTTTCCCTTTATTTCAATGACTATGCCTCTAGTTTTTACTTCTAGTGAACTCTCCTTCCTCTTTTCCTCCATTCCAAGTAATAGAATTTTCTGTTTCAATTTATTAGGCCATAGATGAAGTTTCCGCATAAAATGTCATTGCCCTATGACAGGTGAAAGCACATTCTGGACACTGATTCCTTGGCATTGACTTGCTAGCTGAAGACAGGCTGTGTATTTTCCCAGCAACAACCTTTCCCAGCAACAAACATTACTGTCTGACTGCTGAGAATAAAACATTTTTAGAAGCAAGACTTCTAGATCTTTCTATAAGCAACACCTTTGTGGTTTCCACAGTACAAGCTGATTGGCACCTGCACAAATCTTTAAGTGATAGTAGACAAATATTTTTTCTAGAACTCCAGGTTTATTAAATTTCAAAGCACCTGACATTTCCCCTAATATCTTCTGTTGTATTACATACCTTAGCTCCAGTAACTGAAGATGGCAGTACCAGCCTAAAAGAGTAATCAGACATGGCTTTTTAGGTCTTCTGAATATCTGGTGAAACTAGCAAGAAACAAGTTACCACTTTCAACAAAATTTACACCCTGGTTAGTTATTATGATAAGTATATCCATTTAGGTGTTTAGTTTCACCTTTAAAAACTGTGTCAATTCTGTAGGTATAAAGTAAATGCTAGGCCCACCACTCTTTCAGCATCCGAAAGTATACTCCTGTGTAGATGGAGACTGTTGCAAAGATATGGCTTGCAATTGTTGTGATTCAGAATGTTTGGACTGAAATTGTATGAGTATCTATTTATATAGACCTTTTCTTTTTCATACAAAGAAGATAGGGTGGCTCACAAATAAAAAATAAAAGCAATCAATAAAACCCCAGCTTGAAAAGTAGCAGCAAAATGCTCCCCCGCACACCCAGCAGTAACAGTCTGTACCAAACCAAATGGCTTGGAAGAAAGGATGTTTTTACTAAAAGCGTATGATGTAGGATATCAACCAGCAGCGAGTCCCATGGACCAGGTATTATGACAAGAAAGGAAAAAAAACCTCATGTTATTGCTACCAAGCCTCCAAAAATGATGAAATTCCTGAAGAGCTGGAAATGGCCATGGAAGATGAACAACCTCATATCAGGAAATATGATCTTTGAAGTGTCTTCATTGTACAACCAATACCTTGAATAAAGTAAATAAACTGAATTAACTGGGAGGCAGCGTACCAGAGGGGTGATTTCATGAGTGTGATCAACCCTACCCCTAACCTGGCTGGTACAATTTGTACCAGTTGGAATTTAAATGTAAGGAGCATCGCTTGATCTGAAAGAGGAAATTTTTATTAACAAAGTGCAAGTGGCAAGCTTTTATTTTAAGGGCTGCAGTGTGTTGTATGAAAAAATTATTTAGCGTTTCAATTAATCTGAAGACCTACAGTACCAAAATATCAATATCAAAACAAAATAGTTCCTGTGGAATTTTTGGCAGTGAGGCAAGATTCTCAATAGGACCAGTTCTGCTATTAGAGCAGTAATTTTCAAACTTTTTCATCTCACGGCACACTTAGGGTGCAATCCAGAGTAACTACGGGGAGGCCTTGCTCCGGTGTAAGAACAATTTACTCTGGATTGCAATATGAATTTCCCATAGGTTTTCACTAGATGGTGCAGTAAATACGGGTGCATGTAAAGTCTCTTACGTGCACCCGTAGTTAATCTGTTTTGTAGGGTTAATAAAGTACTGAAATTGTTAAGGCGCATCATCAATTGTTTTTACCATTGACAAGGCACACCAGGCTGTTCAAACCCCCCAATTTTCTTATTATTGAATGTCAATCCCCAAATTCCCACAGCACAGCTGAGGACTATCCATGGCATACCAGTGTGCCATGGCACACTGGTTGAAAATCACTGTATTACAGCATTAGACTTGTTCCTTCAGATAAGAAGTGTCACTTTCTATTTTTTTAAAAAACTAGCTGTTTTAAAATTTATTATATTTTTACCATATGTTGAGAGAGTGAATTAGATTTTCTAATTGTCGCGGGATGGCTATGGCTTGCTCTTCTCTATATATGCATAGGGGTAGAAAGAAAACTAATGGTGTTGTTTCAATAGGTTTTGAAATGCAGGCTGTTTTTTCTGAGTAACAGTAGTATAGATATATCCAGAGGTCTTTTTTGAGGGGATACTCACTGATACTGAGTACTGGCCCCAAAGTAGACATGCTTATGATTCCAAATAATTTATCTTCATGGTAGGTAAGTATCCCCACCTTTATCACATCTTCATGGTGAGTATCCATACCTTTTAGAGAAAAAGCACAGGGAATACCTATAAGCACATTGTAATGTGTGGGTCTGAGTTCATGTTAAATCTCAGAAATGCTGAATTCTCCCCATGATATTAAGAGTTTAATGGTTCTGCCGTTATATAATTCACTTTAAAAAAATCAAGTAACTCAGGTTTTTTTCTTGATATGGAGAAAAACTGTGAGGAAAAGGTGCTAATATCCTTTGTCTCTGTAATGTGTGAAAGCACTTCAGATAAGCTACTATACATAGTGGGAAAACCTCTTATATAACTGCTTGTTTTGGTTTTTTGTAATAACTCAGATGGTAATTTTCCTGTTGTAACAATCAACATTTCAGTTGATCTTTATGAGCCAGGCCTTTACTGAAACATTTTTCTGTTATTAATTGCACAGCAGACACTGCTGTAATGTGTACCACTGATATAGTAGGTGTGTGAAATAAAAGCTACTCTGTATTAGTGGATTTTAGGAAATGTATGTTTCAAGCCACAAAAGTTCCCTATCCCTACAAATGAAAATGGACATAGGATGCAATCCTAAAGACACTTTCCTGGGAGTAAGATCCATTGAACACAAGGGGGCTTACTTTTGAGTAGACATGGTTAGGATTGTGCTCCTAGTTGAGTGGTAGAGCTTGTGCCTTAAAGCAGAAAGCACTCCATGACATTTTTATGAAGGACTAGAAAAGTCTCCTGTCTGAAATCCTATACAGCTGCTGCCAAACAATACTGAGCTTAGACAATTGATCTGCCTCAGTCTTAGGGTACAATTCTAATAAATTTAGACTGGACTAACTCACATGCCATATCTTCCCGTGGTGGTGTGGGGAGGTCTGCATATGCCTGTGCCTATGCCTGCATATGCCTAATTCCTCCCCGCAAACATTTATTTATTTATTTATTTATTTATTTATTTATTTATTCATTCATTCATTCATTCATTCATTCATTCATTCATTCATTCATTTGATGTCTTTCTCCTGGAAGGGACCTGAAGTGGCATACAACAAAAATTAGAAGTATATAACCATGAAATCACAATTAAAAACAAATTAAAACAAAATATTAAAATAGTCACAAAAAACAGGATCTTAAAAACAGCAATCAGAATGTCCGTACAATAGAAAGAGCAACATCAACAATTTTAATAAAAGCTCCATGCCTGTAAAAAAACTAGATGTTGAAAAGATGTTTAAAAAAGATGTTAAATCAGTGGTACTCAAGCTTTTCAGCCCAGGACCCCCTTCTGAGAACGACAATCTGTCTAGGACCGCCTGAAGTGATATCATGGCTGGAAGTGACATTAAAGATGCTCAGGGCCAGATTCCAAGTTGCTGCACCCAACTTTATGTGCCCCCAACTTATGTGCGTTGTCCAAAGACACTTCTGTGGTCATGGGGCCGGCATGAGTATACACCAAGGCGCACAGAACGAAATGCCCCCCCCCCCCTGAAATGAAGTCGCAACAAACTGAAGAGGTCCCAACCCCAACATTGAAGACAACTGTGTTAAATAATAAATGATTATAGATAATGTACTGATTCCAAAAAGGCTATGCACTGCCTGCAGGGGCCTTCTCACATGAAAATGGAGAACACTGAGGGCACAATCCTCAGCAATTTAGGCCAGAATAACTCATCTGGCATATTTACCTGTAGTGGTGTGGTGAGGTCAGCCTTTGAACTGACCTAACCCTCCCAGGAGTGGTGCAGAAGTGCCGTATTGCACTTTTGTAACACTCCCCAAGTTAGCACAGGATTTATGCTGGCCTAAGTGGAGGTTAGGATTGCATCCTTAAGTTCTATTCCTGGACAGGAGGCTAAGAGGACATGTCCTATAAAAAAGAGGGTGTCCAGTCACACTAGGTCCCCCTGAAGGTTAACTGCCAGTAATTTCTGACTATAGGGTGCAGTGCTCATCCCCATTTACAAGCCTTTAGAACCAGCATTGTCCAAAGACACTTCTGTGGTCATGGGGCCGGCATGAGTATACACCAAGGCGCACAGAACGCTGTCACCTTTCCCACCAAGGTGGTACCTAGTTTTCTACTTGCAGTTACATGCTTTCATTAACATGCTTTCGAACTGCCAGGTTGGCAGGAGCTGGGCTAAGGACAGGAGCTCACCTTGTCTTGTGGGGACCTGAGTCTTGAACCCTGGCCTGCTGGTTAACAGGCACAGTGTCATAACCACTTGTGCCACCCAGTCATACTGTACAGAAGCAAACTGCTAAAGAGCAGAGGCAAGGAGAGACAAGTACGTAAAGACTTCCATATGTGTCCTTCATATTGCTGGATATCTCGGTTCAGCACGCAATACACTGAATGCAAGTTCTCTTCACTTCATTCCTGGTGTATCTTACTAACGAAATCACTGGAATAATTCAAGAGGCATAGGATTGATTTCTACCATGCATTGAAGACATATGTTCTATTACATAATTCATTGTGTTGACACTCCTTTGCAGGTGTCATCTTTGCTTATCTATTCCTGTGTCTGTTGATCTTGAGTGGCTGAACAGTGGTGCATGATATTTAATCACCTACTGAGCAATTTTATGAGTCTGCTACAGCCTTTATTTTCCATGCTGAAAAGACACAGAAGCAGCTTTTGTGATGATTCCAGTGCATGAATACTAATTTTCACTGATTATATCCATGGGAGGGAAGTTGCCATTGTCATCAAAATATTAGCTAAACATTCTATAATTGATATGAGCTCAAAAAGCCTCTTAGATTATTCAGTGTAGCTAGAAATTTTGAATGTGCAGCCAATCCTCAATAAACACAGGCTGCAATCCTAGACACTTTCCTAAGAGTTAGACCCATAGAACACAATGGGGCTTACTTTTGAGTAGACATGGTTAGGATTGTGCTCACATGCATACATGTTCTTTTATATAATTGCATTTTCTTGGTAGAACTTGGGAAATACCAGATTTAAAAAAAATATTTCAAAAAGAAAAAAATTTTCATTCCTCTTGAATCAAAGATCCTGCCCCAGCTAATTGCAAATAATCCGTTACTTATATTGTAATGTTTGGTTGATCCAGAGGTGATTCCAGATAGTTCACTGGTGGTTAAATGTGGTGAGCTATTCACATTGGCTATGCATGCTGAAGGCTACTTCCTTGTTGGATCAAGCTAATTTGTTTAATGTGTGCTGTCTTGTAACAGAGACAATCATGACTCATCTGGTCAACTCTCCCTTTGGTGTAGAGTACCTCTTATAGTTTGTGACCTGGAGTACTCAGCAGGCCTCAGTCAGTCTTGAAAGACTATGGTATCATGCTTGGCACTGCATAGGCTGCATGCGAAGCATGAAAGCCTGGGTTGGATTGTTATGGAGGATAGGCTGTTACCCAAGCAGCAAATCCCCCCTCTCCACTGAATTAGTCCAATGGAAAGGCAGAGCCAATACAGTTGGATCCAGCTGGCGTCGCAGAGCTGGGCTAAGGACAGGAGCTCACCCTGTCTTGTGGGGCCAACCCGGTTCTCGAACCCTGGCCTGCTGGTTAACAGGCACAGTGACTTAACCACTTGTGCCACCCACAGCCCACCTGTGCACGTGACATCGGAGAAGGACTGACTGCTACCTTGTTGTTTATTCTCTCCCCTTTTACCCCTACCATGGACTTGTTTTGCATGTCACCTTACTCTCTGATAGTGCCCTGTAATGCATGCCTATAACACAACTATCCAGAAGCCAGACACCAGATGTGTCTGCAGAGACACCCACAGAGGACCCCTGGACTCAGGACCCACGACCGGCAGCTATCATCGGTGGATGAAGACTGGCCTGGCATAGCTGGCCACGTGCAAGGCAAGACCGGGCATGCCCTGCTCTTTAGCCTTGAACCTAATGACGCATGGACTCTTAACCCACCACCTGTTACTCCTGAAACAGACTCTCATACGATGCTATGTGTTTTGTGCTTATGACAATCCAGATACTTTCAATGTATGCAACGTGTTTCAGGACTTTATATTTTCTACCTTGATGTGCTTTGTTTGTAAATGTGAAACATTGTCATAGAATACTCACAGGCTGGCATACTCATAGGTTTAACATATTAAGTTTTAATATGTTTTAACATATTAAGTATGACCCTGAATGTTCTTGGTTGATACATTACATTGGCCATGAATTCCCTAAAGAAGTCTTGCAGCCTCAAACTTCTCCCATCTGCATAAGGGTAGTAAGCAGAGTAGTGCATACTGTTAACCATCTAAATAATGCATACTCTTAACCATCAAAGAGTAGTGTGATGAGGTATGTGAAGTTCCTGAAAACCTTTAAAACACAAAAGTGTAACTGCTAGGTGTCATCATTATTATGGCCAATCAGTGCCTGATGCTGGATTTAGTGGAAATTAAATCATGGAGTTGGAAAGGACCCAGTAGGAAATCTAGTCCTACTCCCTGCCTGTAACAGGAAATCCTCCTCGAGCATATCCAACAGGTGCTCATCAAGCCTCTACTAAATTGTAGGCAATCAGCACTTCCTTGATGGGCAGAGCCTGGTCTAGAGGATTGAGCCACTGTTTATTTGCCTAAATATATCATATGAAGGTCATCAGCTCAAAACCACTGGAAGCTGTGTGAGGATAGAACTTGACATTGGGCTAAGTGTGTGAGAAGATAAGAAAGCCAGACCTAGCTGAGTCTCTAGGTTGAGGCTAAAAAAATGGCCAAGAGAATTGAGATAATACATTTAAAAGGATCCACCTCAGAATGTAGGATGTTCTTGAAAGAGAGAACCTCTATGTAAATTGTAAAACACTTTCAGTGGGTTAAATTTGCCTCCCCATGTCAACTCCCTTGAATAAAGTTGAAGAAGTCTGATGACCAAAAGGTGGATATAAATACCTGAGTTTGTGTTTGTTTGTCTGCCCCTCTATTTTTTAACTTTAAAAAAGGATAGCTGTAGGAGACTGAGAGTGGAGAATTGCTAGGTGAGATAGCTACTTAGCACAGTGGTGTCAAAATAATGCCTGCAGGCTGGATAGGATCCTTGGAAGCTCTTGATCAGGCCTTCCAGTTTTTCCAGCACCACCACCAGATGCTGAGCTGTGCTGAAGTGTCATGGCTGACAGGCAGCCCACATGACAATTGGGCTCTCCCATATTTTGAAAAATATGATCAAGATTTGCTCATTTTCTATTCTGTAATTTGCAGCTAATGAGTTCCTAAATGAGAAAAAGGGCTTATTTTTTATCAGAACCTGCTTAACAATATCACTTTGTACTTAATGCTTAACAGAACTTCCAACCTTCATTGGGTATATTGCATGAATGCTATTCAATCCAATGGATGAAATGAGTTTGACAGCCTGAGTTAGCACTTCAATTTTCTGTTTGTCCTCTTGAAATACTGCCACATACTTCTCCTTTCAAAAGAAATGCTGTTTTGTCTCTATGCACACGTGGCTGGGGCACATGTGACGCTCCACCCTGCATGTGTTGTTGGTTTGCTCAACCAGTACTACTGTATATTGGCTATGCAGATATGCCTTTAAGAGGCATTTAAGAAGCTCAGCACCACTGTTGTGCATGTGTTCAACTACGAATCTAGCAGAATACTATATGTTCAAACTACATGTTCAAGTAGCAATTTTTATGCATTTGCTGAGACTTGTGTCTCAGATGGACTGCTTGTCCATCTTAGACTTGCACTTGTCAAGAACATTAATTGTAAAAACTCATTTGCAAATAAAAAAAAGTTTGGTGAGAGCCTCCCTATGTGAACCACATTATATTTATAAGATTCTCACTCATAGTGAGATTCAGTGAGGAAGGTGGTAATTAAATATTGTAGAATAATAATGTGCTTTAGAATATGGTTGGAACATTACAAGTCCCTTCCACCGGCTTGGGAGTGTTGCAAATGTCCCATAAAACAGTGGCACTTGGACATTTCAGCCTGGGTCCCCCTATCAAAAGTCTGTCGAGGAACCTCTGTCAAACTTACTAGGATGTGACATCACTGTGATGCCAGATGCCTATCTCAACTTGGAATTAAGTCCTATTGTGTTCAGTAAAATTTACTCCTAGGAAAGACCCTTACCAGTTTCAGAGATTGTGGATACCACCTTCTTGTGACCCCTCTGACCCGAGGATGTGACCCCTTAAGGGGGTCCCAACACCCAATGTGAATACCACTGCTGTCAAGCAAGTTTATATCTTCTTTAGAACTGAGGAGGCCAGTGTAAGGACATGGACCATCTTACCTAACCCTAACCTAACTCTGGCTAATAAGTTGTGCTAACCAAGGGCAGCTGGCATGGGGGGCTTGGAAGGGGTGGGGTATGCTGGAATAAAGACATTCTGAGGTGGCAAGAGAACAGTCAGCAGAGAGGCTGGTGGGAGGACTATATCCATGGGGTGGGACCAGGATCCAGCACTTAAGCCAAATCCAAATTTCTTTAGGTGGTTCAGGTCTGAGTAGCCCATATGGCCAGCTGCTGTGTGACACAGAGTAAGAAATCCCCTTACTCTGAGATGTGAAGAAACCATTCCCAATCCTGTACATGACAGTCTATTCAAACACAGGTTAGAATTGGGCTTCTCTTGTACTATAAAGATATGTTAAAAAAGTGAGAGCCTAATCCTATCCATGTCTACTTAGAAGAATGTCCCATTACAGTCACTGGGGCTTGCTTCCAGGTAAATGTGGATAGGATTGTAGCCTATGTCCTTAGTAATACAATATCTCATTAAGTTCATGCACTGTTTGGCTAATCACAAAATTCTCTGACTAATCTATATTTGTCTTTGTGGTGTTTGTCTTTCTAATTCTTAAGTGTGTTTTTTTTAATTACAGGACTCATTTGTCATGTCAGTGTTGGATTAATGATGGTTTATTATTGTGCTATGTCTCACAGTGTAAAAATTCTGGAGAATCATTTGGTTGTTTGTCAGAGAACTGAAAATGAGGAACATTCAAACATGGTATATGGATGTTTATATGGCTCTGTAAAATTTTTTACTTAAATTAAAAATGAACTTTTCCTTTCTTTTCCTTTTCCCCCCAGTTGTCAGCTTTGGAACAGATCCCAACTTACAAATTGATATTATCACAGAACTGGATCTTCTCAACATGACCAGTGGAGTTACACAGGTGTCTGGACTACACAATGCCAGCAAAGCATTCTTATTTCAAGGTATGGAAAATATATAGATTTAACAGGATTGTATATGTGATGGAAGGATGATGGGGATGATTACCCAATTTCTTGCACTTTAGGCATTTTCTGTCTCTCTTTTTGCTTCTAAGATATTAAAAGTCATCATGTTTTAATACTGTTAACATGATGCAGTTGCATAATGTGGTTTCTTATTTTTAGTTTGGGGGACAGAATCTTATTTTAGAATGGGGGACAGAGTGCCTCTACCTTTAACCACCGCATGGAAGAGGGAACAGAGACAGGTTTAGCTCATCATGGAATGTTTAAAAAGTAGCACCTGCCAAAACTTCCACTTCTATGTAATGGTTAAAGGCAGAAGCACTGTGTCTTCCAATCTATATGGTCGTTCTGCTTCTTGGTCTATAGCTAAGATGATGACTGACTCATTGGAGATTCTTCAATTTAAATTCTTCGCAACTCTTAGCTACTACTAGAGCTGTGGTTCTCCAGCATTTCAGCCTGCCTGGGACCCTCTTCTGGGAATGACATTGTGTTCAGGACCCCCCTGAATTGATGTCATGGCCAGAACAGGAAACACCATCATTGTGATGCCAGAGCTCCTCCATGTCTACTTGGAAGTAAGTCCCATTGTGTTCAATGTGGCTTACTCTCAGGAAAGCAGCCTGAATGTCCCAGTCCAAGATGGTGGCACCAAGTGCCAGGTTCCAAGATGGTAATACCCAGCTTTTTGTGACATGAAGTCACAACCTGAAATGAAGTCACAACCCCCACTTTGGGAACCACTGTACTAGACTATGGCTGCAATCCTAAACACACTTCTCTGGGAATAGGCCCCACTGAATATAATAGGACTTGCTTCTGAGAAGGCAAGCTCAGGATTGTACTGCTAGTCATCCAGACTAGAGTGCTAAGATCAAACTAAATGTGATAGGATTTTTTAAATACCACTTGTTAAAAATTGCAGCTTAGAAAACAAAATAGTTTGATGGTTTAACTTTTCAGTTAATAATAGTTGAATAGTGAATACATTGTAAGATGCAGATCAGAGATGTAGAAGGAGGGGAAGCTTAATTTCTAACACTAATATCAGTCCTGATGCAAATTCTCCCTATCTGAAACTTTTGTGTGCTCTAGGAAGAAAATCTTAATGTGAATATAAGTTTTCCTCTTGGGGGCAAATAGCTTTGGGAAGGATGATGGTGTTGAGCTGGATTGTGACAAAGTTTTAAAATCTCTTCCTTCCTAATGTAATAGAACTGATGTGGATCAATATCCCTGTCCTGAGCTGAACTTGATTTAAGAAATACTAAACCCATGAGGGCATGTGACAAATTTACAGTACAATTTTTTGAGTGTATTTTCAGAATTAAATCCTATTCTATTCAATGGACTTACTCTCAGAAAAGTGTGTACATGGTTACAGCACTTAATATATTATTTAGTTCCTAGATGTGGGTGGTGACCAACATGGCTTTTCTTTGGGGCTAATTGTCCTCTGTGGAAGTTGGTTATCTTTTGTCATCAAAATTACATGTTGATACATAACTGTAAACAGTATCCTGGACACTGTGAAGAGTCTATGAAATGTAATTAAAAAATAAACTGTGAGTCATATAGTTTTTAATTGACATCACCTTACGCAGTGCAAAAACTGAACAAGGATAAGTTTCACATTAAACTTGCTGGTGACTGCAGCAGGGAAACCTACTAGATTCCTGAAAAGCTAAAGCGATCTTTATGAGAACATTGTGGCTGATGAATTGATTGCAAGTTGTATGACTTTATTTCATAAGAACTGTGCTATGAAATACAGTGGTGCCTCACATAAAGAGCTTAATTTGTTCCGGGGGCATGCTCTTTAAGTGAAACACTCTTTAAGTGAAGCAGATTTTTCCACAGGAAATAGTGGAAACTCTGATGATTGGTTCCACAACCCCCAAAATATTCATATAAAATATTAACTGGATGTAAAAATGATGACAAAACACTGGAATTGAATTCAAAACATGCGTTCAATGTGCATGATCCTATGAAGTCTAGTTAGGCTGCAATCCTAAAGACACTTTCTTGGGAGTAAGCCCCATTTAACACAATGGGGCTTACTTCTGAGAAGACATGGTTAAGAGGCTGCAATCAAAGACACTTTCCTGGAAGGCTTACCTGGGCTGCTGCTGGAGGTTCAAGGTGTGAAGGCACTTGGGGGCAGTTAGAGGCAGCAGCGCTGGCCAGAAGCCCTTTTAAAGAGCCTCCGCGTGGAGTGTCAGGGCTGCATAGCACGCATGCCCATAGTGCGCTTGCTTGTTAAGTGAAGCAGAACTTATTATGTGAAGCAAGATTTCTTGGAAATTTTTGCTTGTTATGTGAAATGCTTATTAAGCAAGGCGCTTGTTAAGCGAGGTACCACTGTAAATTGGAAAAGCTACCTTTGTGTGTGGGAAAAGGTTGAATGACTACATCCTTTGTCCTCTTGAAGTGTGCATGAATTGGGCTCTCATTTTTAAACTTTTTAATAAAATTAAATCCCATAAAATGATTTTCATTCTGTATTTTGTATTAGAACAATGGGACTGTCAAAACTGTGCACTCTTTGTGCGAGTCTATGTACAAATTTTATTATGAGTGCCATAATGCTTGACCCAGCAGGAAATTTTTAATTAAAATTGCACAAAAGAATGAGACGAAAAGACCCTTCATTCTCTCCTACCCTGCCAAAGCACATGCTCTAATAACATAATTCATAGTCCATATATTGAACAACACCAAAATTATAGTACATTGCCAGTGTAGTTCTTCATGCCATTTATGGAAAGGAAGTGCAAATGTCCATAAATTTCTCTCACAGCACATTCTTATCCCCATCACATTATAGCTGTGCCAAGGGAACATGTACTGCATGCTGTGGTAGTGGTGGGACTGGGGCATCAAGGAGACACGTAAATATTTTTTATTTATCTCCTAGTAGGCTTGCTGATCATCTATGGGTCTCCTTTTACCTTTATCCACCACTTTGTGGAAGTCCAAGAATAGCCAGTGATTGTGTTTGATTAAAAAAGGGATATAGGAGTTAGAGAAAATTTATGTTGTTGAATCCACCCACCTTGCCCGCAGCATGCCCCAGTAAGGCTGCAATTCTAAAGACACTTTCCTAGGAGTAGCAGTCATTGAACACAAGGGGGCTTACTTTTGAGTGGACATGGTTAGGATTGTATTCTAAGTCCTCCTTCCTTCAAACTATCCCACACATCAGCCTACCTGCTGTGGCATAGTCCAACTTCCACATTGGTGAAAATTTGCTATATCAGTATCTTTGTAGCAGCAGCTTCAAATGGCCCAGCAGTTACGTACATGATTTTTGTGCCATTGCAAGGCCTTTTAAACCAGCAGGATGCAAATCCCGCTCTCATAAAAAGCACACGGATAGAGGTGCTTGGAAACAGTGCTATTTATATTACTCAGAAGTAAGCCCATTGTTTTCAGTAAGACTTGCTTTGTAATCCTGTCTCACTCATCAGAAACGTATACCTTTACCCAAAGAAATGGGCAATTAATTTTGTTTTTAATTTTCATGCTTGATAAATGTATACCTAGAGGTAAAATTAGGACATTTTATATAGCATTTTTACTCTAGGCAGGAAAGTTAGAGCTTTTCATCATGTGCTATAGAAAACTTGGTTTTAGATATCATTTGTGTAATTCTATTTCAGTGGGAATGGAACTGATTTCTGTCTTCCATTTCTCAGCACAAGCTGAGACTCAAAAGGAACAAAACAGCAGTAATTGATTGAAGAAATTTCACAATTTCCTGTCAGTAGGAATTAATTTTTTTACCGCTGGATGGCTTATTCTTGGCTTATTTTTGACAACCTTTCCAGCATAGACTGTTTAAAGTATTCTAATTTGGAACTCTGTACAGAAGTCACAGGGACTACAGAAAACATGGTGGAAAGGAGTTGGAGGAAGCATCCACCCCCTCTCAAGTATCCCATCTTCTTACTGATATTCCTTTGAAGATCTTCAAAAGCCTCCTGGATGTGACTGCAGAACACCTCTGGTTGGGTCTGGGAGCTTAGGTCCATTCTTCCACCACAGGTTTGTAACCTGTGTGAGTTAAAATCACATATTCTGAACCCATGAACAAACATGTGGACCTGTACTCTCAAAAATGAGATGTGAATCTTTGCTCTCTCACTAGCTTGTATGTATGATACTCTTCACGCATCTGTTGGATCTAACTATTGATTGTTGAAATAAATTGATCAGTTTAGGCTAACTCTGGCTGCTACTCTAAGAATTGTATGATACAATAACATACAAATAACACCTCTTTCTTTAACACCTGTGTGAAGGGCCCTCAGTGTTGTTTTTTTCCTCCCATGGCCTCTCCACTGAGTTTTGATGAAGTGCTCCTAATCCGACCCCAAGGTTTTTAGTCATGTATATCATCCATTTGTTCTGTCTCCGATATGAGCTTTTACGAAATTTCATGGAAGCTTCACTACTACTCTTCACTTCTAAAGTAATTTCAGTATCAGTATTCTGGGATGCATCTAGGGAAGTGATTTGAGAAAGAGGTTTTTATGCAAAGTGTATGCCTCACAGCCATAAGTGGTTGAAGAAATGAGTTGCTATATTCTGCTGTTCAGATGAGTAAGCTATAATATAAACAAGGACAATTTTTCACTCAACTTACCCTGCTTTCTTTAATAAAGCTAATTCTTGCATTAAACAACCGCAAGGCTGTGTTTAACAGTCTTTCAAAGCACAGGTACCAGTTTTAAACACTGGTACTGTCAAGACCTCATATCTATTAGTCTTTAGAGTCTCTAGTCACCTGTTCAGTATTTTTTTTGTAAAATTTCTAGAATATTTGTGGGTCCTGGCTGAGCTGGGCAGAGTGGCAGGCAGTGGGCAGTGGTGGGCAGTGGCAGTCATTAGTGGGCAGCAGGCACCAGGGTGCAGTGGGCACCAGCAGACACCACAGGGGACCAGGCACCACTAGGTGGCAAATACTAGGAGGCAGTGGACACCACTGGGCACCAGTGGGCACTAACTGGGCACCAGTGGTCAGCTGGTACCACCAGGCATCTCTAGTCAGCACTAGGCACCATCAGACAGTAGGCACCACTGGGCACCCCTATAGAGCATTGGGATCCCTATGAGCACCCCACCAGGCACCTTTGGGCACCTGACACAATCCAGGCATCACCAGGCACTGGGTATTCTCACCAGACACCAGGATGCAGCGGGTGCCACCAGGCACTTGGGCACCACAGGGCATCAGCAGGCAATACAATGCAGTGGGCAGCACTGGGCATCCCTGACAATCACTGGGCATCCCTGACAAGCACTGAGCACTAGTGGGCAGCACTGGGCATCAGGCACTGGACACCAAATTGGTTCTTCAGTGTAAAATATAGGGATGAAAATGTGTTGCCCTTCCAGTTTGAATTTCTAAAAATTGGTTCTTAGTGGGTGCCCACATCATAGACCCTCCCCAAATTTCACATTTCTAGGTCCAGTGGTTAGGCTGCAGTCCTGTGCTGACCTGTGCCATAAGGCACTTCTGGAGGAGGGTTAGGCCAATGCACAGACATGTGCTGTCCTCCCTACATCACCACAGGAATGGGAAGGCTGATGAGTTGTGCCAGCCTAGGTTAGGATTGCACCCTTAGGCTGCAATCTGCTAAACACTTTCCTGGGAGTAAGTCCCATGGAACACAATGAATAAACATGCTTAGGATTGCATGTTAGGTCTCTTAGGGTCAGACCAGGGAGGGCCTTCCTTCCCAGGAATTAGAGGTAGGGGGCTTTTCCATTAGGACCAGTGATGGGATTCAAAGAAATTAACAACTGGTTCTATGCCCATCTGGCAGCCACTTTTAAATGGCTATTTTTAAACTTTATATGTCCTATCTCTTGTTAACAACTGGTTCTATAGAGTAGGTGTGAACCTGCTGGAGCCCACCACTGATTAGGACCATGTTGTGGTGAATTGTTTAAATCCCATGCATCATGGTCCCAGTGCCAATTTGACAGTTCTTGACAAGCTGAAAATCACTGGGGTAGGCAGGGTTACTAAACTAAATTAAACTAAATTAAAGGATTTATTAGTCAGACTCAAGGAAAAATATGTCCAGTATTTGCCCTCATTATCTCACTCCCGGGAAATAGCAGCCTTTCCTCCTTTCTTTTAATGTTCCCAGAGGTGGGCTATTGTGGGAAATAGGATGTTGGGCTAAATGGGCCTTTGGCCTGATCCAGCAAGGCCGTTACCATGTTTTGTTACATGGGTTTTGTTTTTAGGGTTTGTTTGGGGTTTTTTGCATTTTACCTGAATGATCTTATATGCTATAAGTTTTGGGAAGTGTTGGATATTTGTATTCACATAAGGAGGCAGAGAGAGAGAGAGAGAGAGAGAGCGCAAACCTTTTCATCTAATCCATGTTGTCTCCTGAAGGTGGACAGGTTATCTGCATTTTAAATGACTAAGAACACAACTCTTTTTTGATCTTGCTACTTCAATAGAAATTCCTATATAGGTAGCATGATAGGTGAGTTCTTTCTACAAGGAGGTACTGTCAGATGATTATACTGTAGCAAAGCACTGTATCATAGCATATTTAGTCTTTGTTTTTAAGGAGATGTCAATAAAAGCAGGATATTAATCCATATAAATTGTTATGTACACAATCCAGATTTGATTGGAATCAATGCTTGACTCTTCATCTTTGTGTGGTTCTTTGGACTTTGACAGGGATGGATCAAATTTGTATTGTAAGCAATAACAGACCCAGCAGGGATTCTGTAGTTTTTTGCCTGCTGTAAAGATAAAAGGGGTGCTGTGAGAGAAGCTTTTGTGAAGGATAAAAATACATTGTTGATACATTCTGGAGTGCTTCCAAGCTAAATGCTGATATCTTTTCTCTAACTCCAGGAAGGATAGGTCAGTTAGGGTACAATTCAGAGTTACTATGGGGAGTCCTTGCTACGATGTAAGAACAATTTACTCTGGATTACAATATGAATTTCCCATAGGTTTTCACTAAGTGGTATCGTAACTACATCAAAGTAAATGTCTCTTATGTGCTCCTGCAGTGATTCTGGATTGTAGGGTAAGTGTTTTAATTTGAACAAAGTTACAACAACCTATAATATTTGAATTTTATCTGCTGCTCTGTTGAAAAGTTTTCGAATTTACGTATAGGATCAGGTGTTTGTTATTGGTACACCTCCTGCAAATGCTGGGGAACCCATTTAAGCTTCATTACAATGTTTTCACACATTGACAGAGTTTGTATTTGTACAGACTTGTTCTAAAAAAAATTTAATTTGTCAAGTCTTTCTTCTTGCCTTGTTCTTCTGTTTTTTTCTTCTTGTTACATTCAAATGGCATTGGTATGTGAATATGTGGATGGCATTGTTGACTGTAGCATATATCAGTAAGTTTGGTTTTATAAGATGCTTAGGTAGTTACCGTAATTATAAATAATTGTTTACTTTAACATAAGGTTGAAAGACTGAGCAGAATAACAAACATTAGTGATAGTATTTAGAGGTAGTGGACAGGAGGTTTGTCTCAAGGGATAGAGCTGCTGACTTGTATATCTGATAATCTGGGGATGCCAGTTTGAAATTGCCATAAGTGTCCAAGAGCTGTTGAAATATTGATAATGCTGATGAGTGGACTGATGAGCAGAAAGAATTGTTGTCATCCAAGAATGGGAAGTGATGCAACCAGAAAGAGGCCAGACCAAAAAGGAACTCAGTGGGAAAGAAAGCTAAAAAAAGATTAGAACGATTGCAATGTAAACCCCCATATGGGTTTCTTCGGCAGAGTACATATGTTTTGAGGATATAAGGAGCAGGCACAATCAGGTCACAGAGCAGTCCAATGCAGGAAATCACTTTTCCAACTGAGAAGAGTTTCCAGCTACCTCTCTTCTTCCTACCCCACACTCGAGTGGTACATTCAGATGGCTTATATCCCTGCTATCCTGACTGCCCTCCAGTTACCATCAGTCTACCACCATTCCCAGGTGATCCTACTCAGGCCTATGTGTTTCCCAGCGTGTACACATTCTATACAGGTGTGCTGCATGTCCGCTCATTTCCCAATAGTCACTTATCTTCTACCCAGAATCTGCCAAATGAAAATCCAGGCTATAAACTGAAAAGCTCTTGTGGTAAATGAGCAAAGAACAGCACCAAAGAATGTGCATTCCTGATAACAAAAATGTGCACTTTGTTGTGGTCGGCTACCACTGGCAGCTGACTTTCAATGTAATACTCTTTCTGTGAAATTTAAACAAAAAAAGAGACTGTGGGAAAAGTGACTGGAAAATACGCAGCAAGATTTTTGAAATCGTGTTTTATTACCAGCACGTGTCACTAATCCACTGCAAAGTCTGTCTTCTCTTTTCTATTCTCCGAGAGGTGATCCCTTCTTTTTGCAAAGCAGTGCTTTGATCACTTATTGTTGTGCATCCCTGTTTAAAATCTGCTTTGCCTGCTATCTCCACAGAACTCTAATACCTATTATTTCCACTCAACCTTCAACAGAAACAGCCCATGTTACATAATCAAGTATTGTGGCTGGCTGTATGGGTGGTTAGATTGTGTGTGAGGACCCCTGCTGAGTCTCTCCTATTTAGTCTATTTATTTCAACTCTTCAGGTTCTGACCACTTAAGATGCTACTACATGAGCATCTGTAAAATAATATTTTTTTTGTCCTTATCTTTTGTGCCATTCGAGGATGTGGTACGCAACATATGAAACAAAAAGCATGGCCCTTGCCCTTATGGATATTAGTGCAAGAGAAAGAAAGTAAAAATAAAATGAAAGTAGGGTAAACAAAGGAAGTCCATACACAATTTTAAGTTATGGATGTATTAGGTTACGGTAAGTATAACCTACATTTCTATAAGAAGAGGAGCAACATATGAATTAATACTATACACTAAAATAGTCTGCTTAAGGGTGAAATTGAAATTTCTACAGAAAAGCGTTTACATACTATTATGTTCTGTGTGAATATACGGTAGCTAGTACATAGAAGGATACTCAACATATGATAACAATGTGCAACTTGCCGTATTTTTCAGTGTATAGGTCACAGTTTTTTTACCCCCAAAAGGGGGTTAAAAAAACCACTGCGACCTACCTCCCGAAGGCAGCACTTCCCTCCCGAAGGCGGCACCAGCACAAGCTTTAGAAACTCTGGGAGAGGCTGCGCTGTGACAAACAGCGCAGCTTCTCCCACAGCCTGTAGGCTCTGAGAGACACGAAATAAGACTGGAAGAGCTATGCAATGGCCACCACCTAGATTTAAAGGAGGAAAACATTTTTCTCTGTTTCCCTCCTTTAAATCTAGGTGCAACCTATATGCCGGGGTGACCTATGGTAAATATGGGCAATGAAGTATATTTGAAAAATGGGGAGTGTTCTGGTAGCATTTCTATGGGCATGCATGAAATATGTGACATTGCCTTTCCAAAGAAATCACTCTTAATGAAGGCTTTTGAAAGTTTATGACAAGCTGAAAATCTGAAAAACAAGTAACAAAATTCATAAGCTACAAGAAAGCATTTCAGGTGACTGAGTTCTTTCACCAGTTTCTACCTGCCTATTATCCTGTAATAGTGATCACAGCATACAGCTTCTATTAAGCCATCAATTTTTTTATTATGCATCATTATTTATTGGCAGAGAATTGTAGCCTCCCTGTTTCTCTTACCCTTGTTCCTTCCCACTTCTCTAATTATGTTTAGTTGAATTTGTCAGAACCATTGGCACTAGACAGACAATACCTATAACTTCTGTATCCATCTACAATATCTGTATGAGAAGCTGGTGTCTGCATTTCTTTATGCACAGTTGTGGATTGTATTTAAAATGTAGTTTGGCATGAATTAAATTTTAAAATCACTGCATTTCTCAGTGTTAAATCTAAAATAATAATTGTTACCTAAAATTTCAGCCATTTTCAGCTTTACAGTTCCAGATTTAAAGACATTAGGTTGGTACCTTTCTCTTAGAGAGCATTTGAATCATAGAAACTCTGGGTCTCTGCAGGAGTTGGAGATTGGCTGAGATTCTCTGCCCTGAAGATTCATAGATTCAATCAGTTTTCCAAATTCTCTGCTACGTTCTATTAGTATAGCTGGTGGCTCTGTTAATAATACTGCGGTTGCCTTCCGAAATAAGAGATGTCTCAGGCTGTGAGCATGATTGTTCTTTTTTCCTTGGTTGTAGAGCCAAGTTTATTCTGAGTTTTTAAAGAGGATATGTGGATGATGAAAAAGCTGGATCAAAGTTATATTTTAAATGGCAGGAACCAAGCCAAGCACATGGGAGCGCATTTGACAGCCTGCACTAGAATAGCAGTCATTCCATGGATGCAATGACAGCAGAAAAGAATCTGCTTATAGACTGTCAAGGTTTTGACACAGGGTCATGCAAGACAATACACTAAACATGCAATCCTTTCTTGTGTGCTTGTTTGTTTTTAATTGGAGATGGGGTTATGGTGAAGATCAGAGAGAGAGAGAGAGAGAGAGAGAGAGAGAGAGAGTTACTCTTGAATTGTTTTGTTTCCAAGCTTCTATTTGCACTTAAAGATTCCATTCGTTGCTGGACTTATGACCCAGTATGAAATGTTGGAAGCGCTGGTTACAAAACCAGTACCTCAAGGTTTGGTTCATCAGTTTTCCAAATTCTCTGCTACGTTCTATTAGTATAGCTGGTGGCTCTGTTAATAATACTTGATGGGTATGTAATGCTTGATGGGTATGTAATTCCTAAAGTGTCTAGATACTGAATATTTTCTCAGTAGCATGTTTAATGTGAGATACAGCACTCTTCCACTATATGTGGGTCACAGCCTGCTAGAAGTTGGGTGGGTCATGAAACTGACAAGCTGAAAGCTAACTAACTCTATGGAAAATGAAACAGAAATGCTCCTGTTTAGACATGAGAAGGTTATAGAGCCTTGGTCCACCTTGAAGGACAGATCAGAAGAAACACATCACCACCAGAATGGTCCAAATCAGATGAATGCAAGCCCCAAAACACTTGAAGGAAGACCTTCCCTCCAAGCTGACAAGCGCTACAATCCAGAGTAACTACGGGGGCACATAAAAGACATTACGTGCACCCGTAGTTACATTACGTGCACCCGTAGTTACTGCACCTCCTAGTGAAAACTTATGGGAAATTTATATTGGAATTCAGAGTAAGTTGTTCTTACACCGGAGCAAGGACTCCCCATAGTTACTCTGGACTGCACCCAAGGAAAATGTATTGAGCCCTATGGAAACTCAAACACAGCACTACTTGCATGTTTATTTGTGAGAAGGCAAATGTGCCTGGCTCCTGCAAAGGCCAAGTAAATGCCAGAATGGTCCCTGTCTGATGAATGTGGAGTTCAGCAAATGCTCCAGAAGACAGTCTCCATCATAGTAAAAAAAGGATAAGAAACAGAGGATTGAAAAGCTGGTAAGGTTGAATTTTTTTAAAATCTCATGAAGCTAGGTGGGTTTCATTAAAGCCTAAAAGGGTCCTAGTACTAAAACATCTTGGAAACACACCAATACAGCATTGCCCTAACTACTCATTTTTCCCTTTCTGACCCAATTTTTGAATTCTGCATTTAATGCAGTCAGGTGACAGCAGCTTGGACTTAACATACTCATGCTTGATTCCTTGGATTTGACTTTCTTGCCTACATTTCTTGTGAATCCTGATTGGTCAGCAACAGGAGACTTTTGCAGGTTTATCTGTGCTCTATAAGATTTCTGGAATTTAGTATATCAAACCAGAACCATATAATTTAATAAGAAGAAATCAATTAATGGTGGTCTTTTAAAAAAAGAACGAACAGCAGTTGTCTCATTTTAAAAGTCAAAATATGTACCTACAAAGGTGAATTTGTGGGCTTAGTACTGGTTAGATTATATCCAGGTTTCATGGCTAATGGGATTAACACACGTTTCAGCAATATATTATATTGTGGCTTCCATCATTTATGTGATGTATCTCTCTTTGCTGGCTCACAAACACTTTGTGTGTTTCATGTTTATACAGAGACAGAAACACACACACACAGAGGGAATGTGAATTATAGCACTCTGTTTCTATTGAGTGATTCTAATGATGCCATAAATCAAGTGAATGAAGTTTGAATTGCTGAAAACCCAAGATGGAATGCAAGCTTTGTTATTTAGTATGTGTTTGTTTATGTGCTTAAATAGAATACGTGGGTCAGAATTCCAAATAAATCCATTGAATAGGAAATGCTCTTTGTCTTTTGCATGCTATAATCTGATGCAAATAGTTGTTGTTCTTTCTTGAATGTCTGGGATATCTTATATGGTGTGTTAGGTTATTTAAAACACCTATCAAATAGTTATGCACTGATTGTGTTTTGTCAGTGTAGCTTCACAATGTCAGACTGATGTTGGAGGACAATTATATTGTCAAAGTAGGTTGAATGGCGTGTCCCATGAGGATATTTGTCTTCTGACTCAGGCCGTAGCATGATCCATCTGCCACTATTGGTTCTGTTTCTTGGGACTTTAGGACACTGGAGAAATCTTGAATCAGAGTCGTTGAATGAAAGAGTCAATAGCTCTGACCTGGATGATGAGAAAAGAGGAAATAACCTGTATACAGAGGCCATCAATCAATGACCATTCAGGACTGCTCTAAGGCACCCCATTAGTTGCCCATTAAAATAACTTCCACACTTTTGCAGAAGACTGTGTATTGGCTGACCAGTATGCTACTAGAGGTATTTTAAAGACATGCACAAATGTACATAAGGGGAAAGTCTAATATAGTATAGTGTGACAATGGATAACTTTTATTATGGGGGAGATTATGGAGAGTAGAAATCAATAAGAAAATTCAAGGTATTATACCAGTGGTCCTCAACAGAGGTGGGCTGGGCCTCTCCCAAGATCCGATTTGCTGGAAGTGGGAGGGGCCAGGGTCAGGGGCGGGGTCAGGGGGTGGGGCTGGGGTGGAGTGAGGGATGGGGCGATGTTGGCATCTGCGCAGTGCCTGCCCTGAAGCGGGCAAGCCTGCTTCAAAGCAGGCACCGCGCAAGCGCCAACATCCAGGCTTGCGTTGTGCCTGCCCTGAGGCGGGCAAGCCTGCTTCAAAGCAGGCACCGCGCAAGTGCCGACATCGTCACTTGCATGGTGGCTGCCCTGAGGCGGGCAAGCTTGCTTCAAAGCAGGCACTGCGCAAGCGCCGACATCGATGCTTGCGTTGTGCCTGCCCTGAGGTGGGCAAGCCTGCTTCAAAGCAGGCACTTTGCTTGCGCTTACGTGGTGGGCGGTTGCGGTTGTGCTTGCACGGTGGGCGCAGAAACATGGCTGACCAAACTGGTCCGCTATGTTTTTGCGTTTCCCTGTCGTTGGCAGTTCGCCAGAAGCAGGGAAACAGGAAGATCCGGTTTGGGCGAGTAGGCCTGAACCGGTAAGTGCCCACCACTCCTCATCCTTTTTTGCCCCAGAGACCAGTTCTGTGGAAAAAAAAAAAATTTCCAGGGACCAGCCCAGGGGTGGGGGGAGAGTTCTGCCTCTGTTGACCTGGAGGCTTCCTCACCTAGAACACAGCACAGCTGCCTCCAGCTGGAAATCCCATTATAACACAAAACCATCATAGTCGCTATTATTGGAGAGCTTATATCCTATCACTGACTATAATGGGACTTATTTCTGAGTAGAGAGGCATTGAATTGGACTCTATACCTTATTGTAGGCTATATAGTGAGCAGGATAAAAGGAAGCGGTACAGGGAAAAGCGCAAGGTTGAGGAAGTGGAAGATACAACTTTGCAAAGGGAGCAAGGGGTTTGCACCTGGTCAAGGAGAGGAAATGGAGGACATGTCTGAAGGGATGGTTTTAGCTCCAAGTCTAATGCTACACCCCATCACATTCTTACCTCTGAACATCTGCTTGGGGGGAAATCCCAATGACGCTTCCCTTACTTAAGAGATTTCAGAAGAGAGAAAAAGGTGGGAAAGGGAGAAGAGGGTAGTTGGATAGAGCTCTGAGGAGAGTACAGGGATGAACAGAAGTTGGGACCAAAAGAGTTGCCTCTTTGCTTCAGTTGAGATGGGGCATCATTGCTTTGTGTATCAGTTAGGGTTGAGGGCATCACCTGTACTTCAGTCGAGATGGGGATGTTGCTGCTTTGTGTGTCAAGGGTAAGGGTGTTGCCTCTTTGCTTCAAGTGATATGAGGCATTGCCACTTTGGGCACAAGGGTGACAGATCTTTGCTCCAGTTGAGACATGGGTTTCACTGCTTGGGCATCAGCAGTGGCATATGACCCCTGCAGGCCACCACGGCTGGAGCCATGGCAGGCACAGCTAAAGTGGGTGGCACCTGGGAGGGGGCATTCTAGGACAGGTAAGAGCAGATGAAGGGTGGGATTGTGAACAAGAGGGTAGGGAGCAGGAGGCAGGGCTCAGATCTGGCAGTTATACCAGATCCAAACTTTGCCTTGGGTTGCCTTTACCTGGGCAACCTCTGGTTCCTCTGGTCTCCTCACACTTAGACCACCTCTAGAGGTGACCTGCTTTCACCCATTGGGGTTGCTATAACTTTACCTACCTGTTCCAGCACAGGATAAGATTGCATTGTCAGTAACATAAAAGGTTAATTTATGGGGTTTAAGGGAAAGAAACCTTTTGAAGTTTGTTCTCTTACTAGTTTTTTACTGGTGAAAAGTTTCTGTTAAACATTTCCAAGCAGAGTAATTCACATCCAGTGCTGAACCAAGCCTGGATTCTGCCCCGATCAAATTTGTTTTGCAATATCTCTTTGAAGAACTCTTCTGTCATCAGTAAGAATATGAACTAAAAAGCCTCTCAGAAGCATTGAGACCTTCCATTTTTATTTACATTTGGAGAATTCTGAGAGTATTGACCCAACCCTATTGAATTTAAGCCAACAAAATTTAAGTTTTAACCAATAGCCATGTTTTTCCCCTGACAGTATGCAGTGTCCAATTAAAACAAATTTGTACAGCAAACCTTGACTCATTTCCTCTGTAAACTGAGTACTTGAAGTCAATTTGAGATGCATTAAGGAGGCCAAGCATATCAAAGAGTGTCCATTCCCCTGCTGGGACATTAGGAAAGAGGAAATGAACAATTTAACAGTTAAAGCAATTTGGTTGTTTACTCGCTGTCCGTCAATCGGTATAAGGTGGTTAAACTTTCATAGGTCCTAGCTAAGCCTGAAAGAATTCAAAGAGAGGTTGCAGTACCTGGCATGTGTTACAGTGAAGGGCAATAAAAATTCAGTATAATAGGGAAGAGGCTCCCCTGTATATCAAACCTGTATTTGTCCCTACGTGTAATTTGAGTTTCACAACATCATATATGTCATTTGTATCAAAAACATATAGTTGGGTAAAACCTTAATAAACAATTTGGGAATTCTTGTTACATTGGTCCCTGATTGTACTGAAAGCAGTTGTGGGTATGGCAAACTTTTCAAACACTTAAGTTTCAAGAATTGTATTCATTTCATAAAGACAACTAGTGATTCTACTGAGCTGTTTTTTTTTCTTACAGTATGTGGAAAGCATGTACAGGGAGTTTCAATCTGAAATGAAGCCACTGTGGGTTTTTGCTTTCATCCCAGAGTGCACTAGGACTGATAATGAGACTACTGTAAGACCTACATTGACCTTGAAAGTAATTTTTTGGTGGTCTGTGACATCCATCTCTTAATACTGTATATGGTGGTGGACCTTGTGGTCTGTTGCTATAAGAGCACAATCCTAACCGTGTCTACTCAAAAGTAAGCCCCATTTTGTTCAGTAGGTCTTACTCCCAGGAAAGTGTCTTTAGGATTGCAGCCAAAGTCTCAGTACCAGGTAGTAAATGATGAGCTTCTTTTGTGTGCGGTGAGGCAGTGGTGCAATTGTCTGGAAGCTCCTACAAGGGATGGTTGTAGAGTGGAAGGGGCTGGATCTTGGTGGTACCATCTTATAACAATATCTTACTGTCCCTTTCCTGAGGCTCCTTAGATATACCAAAGCTAAATATCTGGCACTGGTCCTAGGGGACCATTGGCAGCTAGTTAATATATGGAGACATAAGTAAAAACTGCTTATACTTGCCTTTCACATAGCATGCAGCACATATTCCAGAAGTACCACATGAACAGGTCAGGATTAGAACTGGGCTGGTAGCCTTCATATTCCAGGCTGAAGAATATGTACAGAACCTGTAAAGCCTAGTAATAGCTAGACATAGGCTTTTGTCAGGCCTATGGACATCTTTGTCTAACTTTGTTTGTGTCCTGTACATAATAGGTATATTACATATACCCAGAGTCCTTGAGGTGTTTTCTGGTTGTTTTGCATGTGACTTTGGCTGCAAACCTATAGACACTTTCGTGGGAGTAAGCCTCACTGAATACAATGGGATTTTCTTACTTCTGAGTAGACATGAAAATGATTGCTCTGTTTATCGATCATGGCAACTTCATTCTTGTTTCTCTAGCCATATTCAGAAAATATATCTGCACATGGTCAATGTGTATGCAGTGTTTATTGTTACCTGATTTAATTACATTCATCTTATTCTTATGGTGAATATGTAATGTCAATCTTTTATTATTATAAGCTGTTTTAGGGACCTAGTTGGGGAGACTGTGAGTGCAATACAGACCAATTTAGGCTGGCAGAATTCACTTGCTCCTGTTCCAGTGGTGGAATGGGGAGGCCAACACATGTCTTTGCAGTGGCCTAACTCCCCCAGAAGTGCTACGGAAGTTTGTGACACCGCTAGGCCAACACAGGACTTGTGTCAGAACTTCTGTTGGTCTGGGGATTAGGATTACATCAAAACACAGTACAAATATCTCAATATAAGACTTGTGAACTATGTTTTATTTTCTTTAATTCATTGATCTAGGTGCCCTACAAAACCCCACACCTACGAAACATTTCCATCAAATTACTAATCTCCCAAACTTATTTAGGCACTGAGGCTGGTGATTAATCCAAAGATTGAAATTTACACTCAGGTTAGAACAATGGGCCAACACTGAGTTGGAGTTATCTTACTATCAATTCCCTTGTGTGGAGGTATGTCATGCCAGTTGGAAGTTCATAACTTTATATGTGGATTGCCAGACTGGCAAATGTACTTGTTCAGAACAAAATGTGCTGTACTGGAGTATAGCCACCATTTCCAGATCAGATTGCATTCTGTCTGCAAAACCAAAAACTGCAATATGCTGTTCAGGATTATTTTCCGTTTGGGGTGAACATTTGTTCATCTTCATGCAACAACAACATCAGAAGTAGAAATTGGAAGACTGTATCTGGCAAGTATGTTTCACTACCATATGTGCCCTCTCTCCTTGTGGTACATAGGAACGCTCTGCTTTTATATCATGTAACTGCTTTCAATGACCTTTTTGATTCAGAATTCAGAATTATGTAATTCAAACATAAAATGTACATTTTATTCAGTTTTGTAAGCTGGTTCCAGTTAGTATGTGCAGGAAGAAGCACAATCTCCCAGCTGGCCTCATCCCCTATTTTTTTTATACATTACCTAATCAGTTCAGGGGTATTCATTTTTAAAATCACAGCACAATCCTAAACCGTGGACCCCAGTGGTGGAATTCAAATATATTAACAACAGGCTCTATGTCCCATTAGTAACCGGTTCTCAGAACCAGGCGCTCATTATCAAAGGGTTCTTTGATACCTGTGAGAACCCCCTGAAGCCCACCACTGGTGGTACCCAATGCAAGTTTGGGGCTGCTGCTACACTACCGCTCTACAAGGGGAAACCTTTTCGTTTATCCCATGTATCGTAGCCCACCCTCCACTGTCCTGCCCAACTTGTCCTCATCCTCCCCTCTCCAGATCCTTGCACTGGCTGAGATTGGTCAGTGCAATTTACTGTGTTGGTGCGGCAAGGCCATTGCAACTCACTGCAAAGGACTCTTCTCCTTTCTGGGTGTTGAAAGCATGCTTTACATGTCGCTCAGTGGTTTCAAAAGCCTTTGAAGCTCATAAGGGCAATTCTCCCAATGTAGCAGTGTCATGGTTTCTGGAAGGTGAGGTACTGTTGACATGCTTTCTGATATTAAGAAGTGTTGTAAGAAGAAGGAACGTTATTTTGCAGTGCCTCCTGCACCACTACAGGCCAAAAGACCCTGAACTGCATATTTTGAACATCACCAGAGAGAGGTAATTATATTATGTTTTCATAACATCTCACTGAAATGTTACTTATTAGTCAGAAAAAGAAGAAAAAGATGCAAGCTCTAATGGATTTCTGTTTGATTAGGTTCTGTATTCAGTGGCAGAACCTTGCTTATTTATTTCTCTCATGGTGTGCATAATTGCATCACCTGTATTCTTCTCCCATCCTAGAATCTCATAAGCAAACGGAGACATAAAAAGAAGATGCTGTCAACAGTCATAATACATTTTCTGTTATTCAACCTTGTTCATTTTGCACATAAATTGAGCAGGTCAGCAGTGAAGTAATGAGCTTCATCCAGACAAATGTTATTTCCTACAACCTTGATATTTGCAGGATAATTCTGTTTCATCTCTGTGCTGATTTATCTATATATATAAAAGAGAAAAGTCACTGACTAACTCACTCACTGACTCACTCATCAACATCCTATCAAAGCCGCTGGGCCTGGAAGAGTGGAATTTGGGGTGGGTGTTCCTTCCTTGACGGTGGGGTGCACTAAGAACTGGTTTTCAGAAATTCCAACCGGAAGGGGGTGAAATGGGGTGCAATGCATTTTCCTCCCTATACTTTGCATTGAGGAATTGGTGACTGAGGAATTTTCTACTGCAACCCCCGGACCTAGAAGCATGAAATTTGGGGAAGGTGTTCCTTCTGTGACATCAACACTCACCAAGAACAGATGTTGAGAAATGTAACCCTTAAGGGGCCGAAAAGGGGTGCAACATGTTTTTGTCCTATACTTAACATGGAACATCCGGTCAATTTGATGCTTGGAGCCTGGTGCACTGGGAAGGGATGTGTTCAGATGAAGGGGTTGCACAGGGGAGCATGCTGTGCATGGAGGCTGTTGTGCATGGGGGGCTGTTGTGCATGGGGCGGTTGCGCATGGGGGTATTGCGGATAGGGGTGTTGCGGATAGGGGGTGTTGAGATAAGGTGATGCACATGCGGAGGTGATGTGCATGGGGAGGTGATGTTCATGGGGGGTTGATGCTCATGGGGATATTGCGCATGGGGTGGATGAACATGGGGGATATTATGCATGGGGGTTGATATGCATGGGGGGATGATGCGCATGGGGGGATGTTGCACATGGGGAATGATGCGCATGAAGGGGTTGATGCACATGGGGGTTGATGCACATGGGGGGGTTGATGTGCATGGTGGGATGTTGCACATGGGGGGTTGATGCACATGGAGTGTTGATACGCATGTGGAGAAGTTGAGCATGGGGCGATGGCATATAGGGGAATTTTACTCCTGCAACGCAGATATGCTTTCACTAGTACATATATAAAATAAATCTGGATAAGCATCATTTGGGGATTTTTAAAACATCGGCAGCACTGACTTATAGCAAAGTATTAGTTTCAGGTGTCCTGGATTATTTGCAATGGCAACACTGCAAACAACATTTTAGTGTAAATATGTCTTTACCTCCTATATCTGTTGTCCTGCAGTGTCCTAAATTTATGCTCAATCTTATGGAGCTATGTTGGAGCTTGTGTTCCAATGATGTGACTCACATTACGGCATTTATAAGAGGTAACATATCGCATAATCCATCCAGTCCAACTCCACAAACAATGTTTCTTAAACTGACTAGGGGCTCCCTTGACCTATTAGGCCATTGGCTGTCTCTCCCTATTGGTTGTGGCTCCCCATACTCAAATACATTACAGTATATAGGATGGTGGATTTTTCTTGAGGACTTTGTGGCTCACCTGACTGGTTTCTGTGGCTTCCTGGGGGAGACATGCCTCACAGTTTGAGAACTACAGTTTTAGAGTCTCAAGTGCCGATTAATCAAAGGCAGTGGAGGGTTGCGGCAAGGAGAAATGTGAGTATTTCTAGGGTGGGATCTGGTAGGAATGGCATACACCAGATCTATCCCCTTTTGAAAACCTCCCTACACACAAAATAGATGGCATATATCTGAGGAGACCCATTAGTGATCAAGCAGCCTACAAGGATGTAAATATAAAATGTTTTCACTTACCTCAGTCAGGGTATCTAATCATGCTCCATCATAGGATACATAGTATAACTTTTTGCATGAGTGCATTGGTGCTGCTGGTGGGGGCTGTTCAGTTCCTTCCTCTAGAACAGTGATTTTCAACCAGTGTGCCATGGAACATTTGTGTGCTGTGAGTGGTCCACATATGTGCCGTGGAAGTTTGGACAATTTATTAATTAATTAAATAAACATCAATTTATAGGGTAATTGAGGAACTGAATAATTGAGGTTATTGAGGAAGGCATGGTGTGCTTTGTCAGTTGGCCAATATTGATGGTGTGCCTTGAAAATGTTGACACCTCCATGGTGTACCATGAGATGAATAAGTTTAAAAATCATTCCTCTAGAATCTAACAGAGCCTAGACTCAATGTTCTCCTGAAAGTGAACTTTAGAAATAAGCTGGAAAATATATTTGTCTTTTTTAACATACGAAATGTTTTACTGACACTGAATACACCTTTGAGGATTTTTACATTTCCAAATGTTGATAGGGTTTTGTATAATTTTTCTGCATTTCTGTCCTCTGTGCTTGTTGTTCACACTTTGCTACTCACTCCTAAAGCAACCTGACTTTCAAATCCATTGTAGCTGACAGCATTCCTTTTATATAATATGAATAGAAATAGTTAGAAGCCATTATGCAGTATTACAAGTTGCAGACATATATAATCAAGACATAATGTAGTAACCAAAGCTTGACAATTTCCTGTGGAGAAAATAAAATACTGTCTTGAACTTCTCAGAGAGAATAAAAATTAAATGTTTCTTGGAAGATATCAATTGCTAAAAATTCAGATTAATTTGCCACCTGAAGTGCTATCTGCAGAATAGAAGGAAATGGCTCCCTTTTTTTGCTTCTTCTGTAGGATTACTTATTCCTTCAGCTATAAGGTAGTGTGATGTTTCAAGATTTGTCATAGTCCAACAGAACATCATAGGCTGGTCTTAAATTTGGGACACATAGACCAAAACCATCAGAGCTTTGGATTAGACTTAAAGCACAACCACACTGCAATATTAATGTGCGCTGGAAAAGGCAAACCGGATCACCTGCACTGTATCCAGTGCATGTTTTGGAATTGCTACGTATTATCACAGAGAAGGGGAAGCTTGTCCTCTTCCCTGTGGTAAGGCAGTAGCAGCCCCAATGGGTCTACTCAGACCCAGGCCACCTTTCTGCTACATAATGGTCGGATTCACAGTCTTTTTCCTGTTCTCCTTCCTTCTACCCTCTGCCTGCTCTCTACTGACTGAGGAGTAGGCTGGATGACTAAGAGCACAATCCTAACCATGTCTACCCAAAAGTAAGCCCCATTGTGTTCAATGGGTCTTCCACCCAGGAAAGTGTCTTTAGGATTGCAGCCTATGTCTTCTCCACACAGTTCACTTTACGGATCATTTGCGACACCCAATGGCTGATGCAAGGGAGTTGCACTGGCCCAGTGAGCACTCAGGATGGCGCTCTCACTCACCCACCAACCCCTGGTAATTTTTTGTATATTACCATTTATGAGCCCAATGCTTGTGGTAAGTGACTGTTGAGTCTTCCCTTCCAATGCATTCTTGTTATGACTCCTCTGTAAAAATCTCATATGAGAATTAGGGGACTAACAAGAACAAACTGCAGATAGGGCTGCAAAGATGATGTAATCAGGCAAAAACACTTTTCGTGAGTGGAGCTTCTTTCTTCTCAAATCAAAATACAGGTACCATCCTTTTTCAGATAAACATAGGCATGTTTGCTTGACATTACATTTTCACACTGCACTGTATGCCCAGGCTTCATTTATGCAGCAATAATCCAAAGATGGCATCCACTCACAATGCAATTCTAACTCCCAGTTAAGCCAGTACAAGTCCTGACAAAAATCTTGTGCTACTCTGGGTGTGCTGTATGGCATTTCTGCACCACTCCTTGTGGAGAAGGAGTTTAAGCCAATGCACTGACATGTGCCTGCCTCCCCACACCACCAGGGGATCGGGAAGACGGGTGAGTTTCACTGGTCTGAATTGGATTGTACACAGTCTTATATACGAATGTAATATCTTAGAATGACATAACTTATTCACCATGCCAGAAATCTGCTGTCATTGCCCTTCAGATTGCTATAACACCAAATTGTCCTTAACAATGTTATCTGTTCTGTTTCCTTCCTCTTTTCTTGGTTATCTCAACTGTATTTGGGTTTTTGCTTACCTTTTTTTCCTGGGACTCATGTACTTTGATTTCCTAGTTGTGTTTTGCGAACTAGACAAATTAAAGATAAGCTTCTACCGTAGGTATACTGCTAGATGCCTGATTTTCTTGGCCACAGTAACATTCAACAGGCAAGTGATATTTTGAAAAGCTTATCACACTGCCTGCCAAGACTGAGGGCATACATTTTGTATTGTACTTAAAAATGTCTGTGTTCTTGCAGGGAAATTTTGGCCAGAGTTTGATGTCTGGAAATATAGAACACATTTATTATTATATAAAGCTGGTGAAGACAGAGAGAGAAAAACTGGCACGAAGCTGTGTTCAGAGGCAACACTTAGGTTTAAGTTTCCTTGCTCAGATCTATTATTCTTTCAGTCTATAAGGGAAATGGTTGTGTTCAACTCTTTTGTGATGATTTGTCTCTCTGATGGGGCAGTTTGCTTTATGGGACTTTCACCATTTTCGTTGTTTTGAAATGCTGTCATTGAGAGAGAAAGAAATGCAAACATTATTTCTTGCATTATTCCTAAAAGCATGACATGCAAAAGGAGGGGAGGACACATGTGGTGGTGGTCCTATTTAAATGAATGCTTGTATTCAGAAACAAAGGCCTCTATGAAGGAAAAGCACAGTTGGTACACAGATCACGTTTACTGTTACGGATGAACCTACAGCAATGGAGGCTATCAAACTTGTCATATTTTATTCATGAGTTTGTAGTGTGCTGGGGTGAAATAAGAAAAGTAACACTCCAAATCGTAATAATGGTGTTAAAGAAAAAAGATGAAACAGGTTTTATTACAGTGGCTCTTCTTGGGAAGGAATGTTGTTGGATTTCTCAAATATAAATATAAAAATGTGAAGGAAGTTATTAATGGCATGATTCCTTGTATATTTTTCTTAGACCAAAGTCCTATTGTGTTCAGTGAAGCTTACTTCCAGGTAAATCTCCCAGGGTTGCTACTTCAGTTTAAAATGAGCCTACAGCATCTTGTCTTGTGCTTTACAGTATAAATGAATATTACAAAGAAGTCAGAGGGAATAATCATGTACTTTGGGGTATAAGGGAAGCCTTCAGAAGCGGACTCATATGTATGACATTGTGGAGTATAACAAGGGGACAAAAGCAATATTTATACAGTGAGAAGGACCTCTTCATTTTTTAACTAAAATACAATATCGTTGTTAAAAACCAACCTAAAGATTCATATCTGTTCTGTGTCATTGTTATTGCTTCTAGCATAAAGTGATTTTTTTCGGTTTAAGGACCCCATTGGGAAAATGGTATTCATGTCTTGCAGTAAATCTATAGCAATAAAAATATATCCATTCTTGTGACTAGAATTTCCTTACTTTGACTCTGTTGTCTTGTACATCTAATTTTTGGAGCAATTTGAAGCCAGTATTGGCATTTCCTGTTTTGGAACAAAATAGAATTTGACTGTGTCATTTTTGCATTCATTCTGAACGCATGTATTCACTCAGGTTATATTTCTATATATATTGTATGTCTTATCTCAAAATCAATGTTTTTAGTAACTCCTGGTTGGGACAATTCTCAACAGCCAATGTGATTAGGTTATCTCTTTCCCCCATTGTGTTTGCTGTCAATGAATTGTAATCTGAACTGATTTGTTGGTTCTCTATTTTCCCCCTAAAGTTTGTTTCTTATAGAATGTTCCAAAGACCTGACTTTGGCTTCCTGTAGAAACACTGGGGTTATATAAGTACTGTACAATATATTGATCTTTATTTTAATTATTTTTTATTAGTAGTGCTATTTCAAGCTAGCAGTGGTCTTTCTGTTTTCTGTAGGAAGAAACTTAGCATGCAGTCCTAAGAAATTTAGGCTGGCCTAACTCATGGCCTATCTTTCTGTGATGGTGTGAGTAGGTCGGCACTTGCCTGTGCATTGGCCCAGGAGAGGGACAGAAGCATCTTACTGCACTTTTGTGATCCCCCCAGGACTTGTGCTGACCTAAGTGGAGGTTAGGATTGCAGCCTTAGTAGTATTTTCAAATTAAAAGGTTGAGAATGAAATAATACATTTTGTTATAGCTTGAGATCAAGGATCTTTCACTGGAATGTGTAATTTCCTTGAGAACTTCACAAGAGGCGGCTAATTTGTGTACTGCAAGAGGCAACACAGAGGAAAGGAGTGAAGGCAGAGCTCTTGTAATTATTAGAATTTTTACCTCCATATTGAGCCAGTGAATCATAGATTGCAAACTGCAACCTCTACTGCCCACTGAGCATACCCTGAGTATACTTAGTATACCTCTGAGTATACCTCTCCTGCCCAGTGAATATACCATGAGATTAACTGGATGATTTTCATGGACTGGGTAGGAATTTTCTTGTTTTACCTGATTGACATTTGGTTGGTTTTTTTCCCCACTCACCGGAGAGTGTTTAATGCAGGGGTCCTCAAACTTTTTAAACAGGGGGCCGCTTCACTGTCCCTCAGATATGTCGGGGGCCAGACTATAGGGGGATTTCTGGGGGGTGGTGGGTACTGGCAGGGCTAATGGGGGGTTTCTGGGGAGTGGGGTTACTGGCAGGGCTAGTGGGGGTTTCTGGGGGTGGTGGGTACAGTCAGGGTTAGTGGGGGATTTTTTGGGGGGTAGGGTTACTGGAAGGCTGGTGGGGATCAGGGGGAGAAAGGGAGGCACTTACCTGGGGAGCCCTGTGGCCACCATCCAACCCCCCTGGCTGGCCAGGGTAGCTGTGGATTAGGCGCTGCAGCCACGCGGTCCTCCATCCAAGCCCCCTAGCTGGCCGGGGAAGCTGTGGATGAGGCGCCCATCAAAGCCTCCTAGCCAGGCAGGGAGTGTCATTAGGGAGAGCCATGGCACACTGGTGTCCCGTGGATAGTCCTCAGGTGTGCTGTGGGAATTTGGGGAGAGTCATTAAGTAATAGGAAAACTGGGGGATTTGAACAGCCTGTGTGCCTTGTCAATGGTAAAAACAACTGATGGTGTGCCTTGACAATTCCAGTGCCTTATAGTGTGCCATGAGATGAAAAAGGTTGAAAATCACTAGGATAGGCCTACCCATAATGAGGAAGGAGCAAGTCAGGATCAGTGGTGGAACAGGTGAACAAAAGAAGGCAGGAGGAAGCCAATAAGGTGGAACTGGGAGTGATGGGATGGACAAAAGTTAGTGGTGAGGGAGCAGTTGGAACTGGGGAGGGAGAGAGGGAATGTGTGGAGAAAAGATTCACACATTTCGTGATATAAAAATAGTAGAATGCCCTGTTTGTGTAGTAATTTATACTTGCATGGTAATAACCAGTGTTTCACCATGCAAGCCAGTTCTTCTCTTGGATGTGGTAAACAGTTTTATCATATGAAACTGCATTCAAAAACGCATTTTGCTTTGTGAGGTCTTTTCCACATCAGAAAAATAACAGAACATGTGAATTGGCTCTAAGAATATGTTAGTGAGAATAGATGGTAAGATGCATCAGAGTGTGAACATAGAGTAGGGAAACATAGTTTCTTCTGATCTATGAAATCAGTTGATGTATTTTTTTTGCTTGACCAGTGATTTCTCTTTTTAACACCATTAACTTCCAGTTATGTTCACATCTAAGGCTCCTTGTCTCTTGATTCTTTGTAAATATACTTCCAAATGTAATATGTTGGATCACATTTTTAGGGAGGATAACCTTAAAATCTTTAGTTTTATGGAGCTGTAACTTCAGATTTATCTCAAAACGTCCTTTAAGGAGGAAAATAAGTGTTAGGCTGGCCTTGGCAGAAATTTCAGTGTCTCGTTATTTAGTATGACATTAATGTTTATCATAATCGAAATTAGATCTCTAAAATGGACAGTGGTTCTGCTGGATGGATAGTAAATCTGTAATGAGCCTTACAAATCATTTTCTTCTCCCAATTCTCTCTGCATATTGCCATTGGCTCTGCTGACTTTTCTTTTTTTCCATTGCTGAGCAGTACTAAATGGTTTCTTTCTTTTTGTGCTAAGTTGGAAAACAAGTACTGTACTGCCACATTATGCAGGCAGTGATAAAACTGCAACACCTTGTGGACAATAACAATAAACTGTGGGAAAAGACCTAGCAATCAGTGACTCTTGAACTAATTAGTTAACAAGGCATGTAATTTGATTAGCTCACATGATTTAAGAGCAGATGATGTGCTTTTAGTGGTGCTGTGACTTCCTGAGCATTTTGTCTGGCAGAAGAGTAAACATCTAATTTGAGAGATGAACAGATTGGCTTACTTCTAGATAATTTTAGTTTCTGCTGCTTAGTCTTTGTGAAAAGCTGCTGCTGTGTGTATAGTCATGTTTATGGCATATAGTATATAGTGCATGCCAGGGGTCAGCATCCTCTGGCATGCACCTGCACAATTTCCAGTGCCACTGGAAGACCTGGCTGAGCAGCAGGGGAGACTCTATGGAGAATGGTCCAGCACTGGATTGTGGACAGGGTTGAGAAGAAGTGGATTCTTCTCTGCTCCCTTTCACTCTTCTGGACTTGAGCATTTTACTGCCCACCCAGGTCCTGGAATGAGTAGGGAGGGGGGCAGAAGCAGAGCAGGCAAGTCAGTGCCACTGGTGCTTGGTGCCCACTCGTGCCAGTACCCAGCCATGCCCAGTGCCATTGTTTACATTTTACTCCCACAATGATGGGTCAGTTCAGCTAGTGTCTGTCTGTCTATCTAATGTTGAAACATGGCATGTCAGCACATGGAATAACACTGAAACATAGGTTTGCCACAACACTGCTGAAAGGTTGCTGACCCCTAGTGTATGGCAGATTTACAGTCTCAGTATACAGTTTTGTATAGCCATACAGTATACAAAACCTCTGAAACTTTTTTGACAAATACAGCTGTCTGTGTGTTGAGTCTCTGTACCTGACAGTCCCCTTGGTGTCTTCTTCTTACAAGCGCAGCGGTGAAATAAAAACCACCAAAGAACAAAGCTGTTTAGACAAACTGGTTCTGTATTTGATCAAAAAATCTTAACTTGTAACTTCTTACACTTCTCTGGCATATCCAGGGCATTTCAGGCTTCCATGTTACACAAGGCCTAATAGGCCTTTACAGCTCATAATAGTCCTCACATAACCGACTGAACCAAATGAAGCAACTGACGAGACCGAGGAGACCTGGCAAAGTTGCATACACAGGTGGGCCCAGGCCAGTTCGCACTGGTTTTACAGAACCGGTTGTTAATTTTGGCCCATCGCTAGCGATCCGGTTGCTAGTGGCGGGTCAAAAACAGGGCAGACCGGTTCGCCCTTGGAGCCCACTGCTGCGTTTGCGTCAATCTTGACACAGGTGAAGTCGCGTCCTGAACAGGACGTGACTCCGCCTCCGCCAAGATCGGCGCAGGTGAAGTGGCGTCCTGAACAGGATGCGCCTACACGTGCGCCAAGGTTGGCGCAGGTGCAGACGCGTCCTGAAGAGGATGCAACTGCACCTGCGTCAACCTTGGCACAATCGCAGACGCATCCAGGATGCGACTGTGCTTGTGTCAAGCTTGACGCAAGCACAGTCGCGTCCTCTTTAGGATGCAACTGCACATGCGCCAACCTTGGCGCATGCGCAGTACGCCAGGGTTGGGGCCGCCCCTTGCCCCACCCACATCGCAGCCTCCTGGCCCACCCCCAGCCCTGCCCCCGACCCCCACCCCACCCCATGACCCCTGCCTGGCCCGCCTACTTCCGGCGAACCCGTTGTTAGGTTGGGCCAGGCCCATCCCTGGTTGCAACATTGCCTTTATATAAGCTCCATTACCTGACCACCCTCGGGCAATCACTGCAAGAAGCTGTGCACTGTATTAAGTTCATGTTGCAAAAATTCCTATTGCACCTTCCTTTGCAATGCCTGACACTGTGTACAACTGGAAAAAGAGGCAACACTGTTGAGAATATGATTTGTTTGAGGCAATAGAGTATATATTCTTTGAGATGCTCAGATATAAAACACTACTGAGAATCTATTCTATTGGGACATTCTATTGAGAATCTGTGTTGACACAATTCAGATTACATCACTCTAAAATTTAATCACTAAATTGTTTTGTGATACAGCAGTATGTGGTAATAATAGTCCAGTGTTGGCACTGTGTTTGTTCTCTCTCTCTCTCTCTCTCTCTCTCTCTCGCACACACACACACACACACACACACACACACACACACACACACACCCCATCCTGTCTGGATTCATACAGGTGGGACCTCAAAATACACTGATTTAGAATCCACTGATTTGACTCAGCCAGCAATACTGTGGTCCTCCTTTAAACACCTTGTAGCAAAGAAAAACACCAAAATCTAATTTCCTGTTAAACTGCACTATTTACAAGTTTATTATTCTGAGGGGTTTCGAGTCCTACTTCTGGATTCCTGCATCTCCTTTGTTCCCCGAGAATGCATTGTTGTAGATGCTATACTGCATTCAGGGTTAGGGTGAATAATGGAATGGAATGGAATACAGGTGTTCCCCCATACCTCAGGGGTTCTATTCAAGTACCTCCAGTGGTAATGTGAAACTGCAGTGAATGACCCTCACCAACCAGAGGCAAGAGAAACTGAGTCAAAAACTGGAAGTGATTTTTTATGCCAGTAGAAGGCATTAGTAGTGTCTTTTGGCCTATAATTGGTTTGATCAACCTAATAACTCATTTGAATTATTGTGATGTTTTGGTTTGGTTAAGTAGAAAAGGAATATCATTTTATCATGGCCTTCAGATTTTTTTAACCCAAAGTCTTGTTTTTTCTATTATTGGAAACATTGAAAAGTGTGTCTAATGTCACCTTGTTAGGAAAACTATATTATTTTCAATGATAGGGTAAGTTAGGTTTGAAGATACATGGTCAGAAACTGATTAGTCTTTTGTGTGTTTGTGAATAAAATAGTCGGGGGGTGATGAAAATACTTTAAAATAGGGGAAAGTATCCAAAATGTTCTACATTTTCAGGATGAAAGCATGTATTGGAACATGATTACACCCAACCTTCTCTTTCAGCATTATCTTTGTTACAGAGCCATGAGATCTTACCTTTGAAGCATTAGCTGTTCACCCTGATAATTGCTCCATCCTCTAATTTAATGAAAACCCATTAAACTGAAACAATAATTAAAATGAGACATCATCTCTGTAGGAGGTTTGCATATTAAAATCACAGAGCCTTTCAGTACCAGCAGATCTTAAACTCTGAAATCGGTATTTGAAGCAACATATATAAAAAGTGATTTATTACAAATAATCATAAATTATAAAAACGCTGTTCAACATGATATCCTTACGTTTATTATTGAATGAATCTTTGCAGAGATAGCAATGCCAAATGCATAAAACATTCTGAGAGATCTTCAGAGATAGCACATTCCTAACTTAGGATTGCTTGACAGTTCTTTTCAGTTCTTGCATTTCCAAGCACATAGTAGGATACACTGTAGTTTTTGTTTGAACTATATGCTAGTATGTTGGGAAGCTCCTATATCCTGGAAATAATACATGAATGTTTTGGCTGAAATCCATTTATGCAGTTCAAAGAGATACATTTTTAATAGCAAAAATATGAAAACTTTATATTTCAAATTGGCCTTTGATGGCAGACAAAATGTGTCAGAGTATTCACTTAGCTGTATGTTTTTGCAATAGTTGAAGACTTATTTTTTTTCAGACCGGGAATCAGGTTGTTTTTTTAATTTCACTTGAGAGGTGCAGGTTGTGTTCTGGACTGTGTGCAACAATAGCACACTAAAACCTATTGAAATTCAAAAACGTAAAAATAATACAGACAGAAGACACTCTCAGTATAAGCAATGTCTGGATACCAGTTCTTGAACAAGATAGAATAAAAGACCAATGATGGATTAACAACAACTTGATTAACCAACAACGGTTATAACTTTAAGAAAATTCAAGCAGGAGCCAAGAAAGGTTCAGCCAGCTACCAGATGAAGCCAATTAAACCTAGGGCTAATTAAAAATGCTACTCCTGAGGAGGCTTTCCAAAACTGAAAGCAAAATGTTGGGACCAAGTCCTATTTGTTCTACATGGTATGAAGACTCAAGCAATGTCTGTGTGTGTGCCAGATATTTAGGCAAAAATGAGGACTTCCAACTCCATGCAGATGTGGGCAGTTTACTTCTAACTCCATGCAGATGTGGACAGTATTGTATGTGCTATTTGCATTCCAGTCAGGGTGACCAGATGCCAAACCCAAAATTCCTAAATCCCAAGGCCAAAATTCCTAATCCCAGGCCAAAATTCCTACCCGCTGAAAAACATTGCCAAAAATGTATTTTTTTGTTTTTGTTTTTCCGTTTTTTGACTATAACTTTTGATAGGAAGGAGATATATCAAAACTGATTTATGCATTGGTTTCTGCTCTTCAATCCAAATCCACCAACATATGGCATGATGGGGTACTGTACACTATCACAAAGTTTCAAAATGAAGCCAAAATGTAGGACAATGATGCCAAAATGTAGGACATCCGGAGAGGAGGCTAAAAATCCGGACAAATCCAGTGTTTTATAACGGGAACTTTACAACTTTTCAGTGAGGTTACAACCTATTAGAATCATAGGTAGTTCTCCATGGTCATCATTGGGTTTTTTTATTAGTTACTTTATTTACTTTATTTCTGTGGGAATAAAGATTTTGAGCCTTTAACATTTGCCACAGAAAGGATTGTGTCCACACCTGGTGCCCACTCCAATTGTATGGTTCCTGGCTCTGTTGCCAGCAGTCCAGAGATCTCATGCCCAATGTAGTTCTTAAGTAGGCCAGATTGTTAAGAGGTCTAAATCTCAGCCTTTATATCCTACAGTGAAATTAAGCCCCTTGCTCCAGAGCAGTTAAGATGACTTTCCATAAGATGACAGTAGAGGGGACATAACTGTGTAGTCCCGTAACTGCTATGGATTTTGCCCTAAGTGTCAAGTCTACAGTTCTTAAATTATAGTTCTGTTCCTTGTAATCTCAGTGGGGCACAATGTACCTTAAGACATCAAGGTACAATTCTGGGTATCAAATCTTGATAAGAACGCCTCAACTCTGAATATGCAGGTCTTATGGTCTTGCAGATCCGGAGCTTTCTGTAAATCAGTGACCCAGACTTCAAGGCACTGGACTTTAACTTAGATGTTTCTTGTTAATGCAACCAACCATAGCTGATTCCCAGTCCCTGCACCCAAGACACACAAAAGCCTATATTTTGATTTATTAAAGAAAATGGAGAGAACTTAGGCATATACAACTTATAGATACAGTGGATACAACTTATATATACAACTTATAGATACATGTAACAAATGCCTCACGTAAACTATGTTCCATGTAACAAACAAAAATTTATCTAGGATTCTGCTTCACGTAACAAACTGTGCTTCATGTAACAAACAAACTCGGCAGTTGGGGCAGACGTGCTGGCTGGAAGCCCTTTTAAAAAGCTTCAAGGCTGCCTAGCGCGCCTGCCCATAGTGAAAGCAACACTTATGTGCTGTTCCTCCTGTGGCTGGGTCCCCACTGGGCAGAGGGAGAGAAGAGCAGTGGAGAAGAGGGAAGCAGCTCAGGGCTAGCCAGAAGGGGGCAGGGGAGAGAGAGGCTCAGGATGGAGAGAAGGAGAAAGTGGGGAGACATTTTGAAAGTGTCTTGAATTACAGAAGAAAGTGTCTTTGATTGCAGCCTCCTAACCATGTCTACCCAGAAGTAAGCCCCGTAGTGTTAATTGGGTCTTACTCCCAAGAAAGTGTCTTGGGTTGCAGCCTCCTAACCATGTCTACCTAGAAGTTAGCCCCACTGATAAATGGGGCTTAATCCCAGGAAAGTGTCTTTAGGACTGCAGCCTAAGTAGTCTTCATAGGATCATGCACATTGAATGCATGTTTTGAATTCAGTTCCAGTTCTTTGTCATCATTTTTAAATGCAGTTAATATTTTTATATGAATATTTTTTGAGTTGTGCAACGAAACACCTGAGTTTCCATTATTTCCAATGGGAAAATCCGCTTCACATAAACAATGTTTCACGTGACAAACATGCCTCCAAAACGAATTAAATTTGTTACGTGAGGTACTACTGTACATCAAGGGGATCTGTGTATGGAGAGCTGATTAAAGCCTGTGGGTGTACTGGGGCTTTCATTTCTGTGATGTTATCATTAGTGTGCATGGCTTTTTTCAGTATTTGAAAAGACAGGCACCTTCCTCCAAAAAACTCACAATTTAAAATAGGCTCCAGTAGTAAAGGTCCACCACAGTAGATGGGAGAAGTATGTTTGGTTATTTCATGTATTGGTTGCATAAAAATCAGTAGAGGAAGTGACTTTGGCTGCAATCCTCACCACACTTTCCTGGGAGTAATTACTATTTAACTCAATGGAAATTTCTTATGAGTAGACATGCTTAGGATTGCACTGATTGTCAAAGACTTAATTGATAAATGTGGGATCTGAGGAGAGATTTCAAAGAAGGGAAAGCATCTTGTGGCTGGGAGTACTTAAAACTGCAATGTAGTTCTCCCAATGGTAACTGTATGAACTTCAAAAAAAAAAAAAAGGTGTATGCACATGTGTAATTGAGTCCTCATTCAGCTGTTATAGTAAGTTAGGTTTTCTTAAATAAAAATGAATGGCTCAATTATTTTTACCATCTCAAAATTTTAAAACCGATTTAATAGATTAAATTAATAGATTAAATTAATAAATTAAAAGGACAAAAAAAGTTCATGTTAAAAACACTGTTATTCAAGCACTTGTAGATGATTTCAGTGTAGATGTAGTGTGTTGGAGATTGAAAAATATATTTGAAAGTTGGTGAATGAAGAAAATGTAAAAACTTAAAAGGTAAAGGTGTTCCCTACAGGTTGCCCTGCTAGTTGTGGCCAGCAGGACTAGGGTCCTCTTTTTCAGAACATGTCCTAGATTGTAGCCTTGTGTCTGAAAAAAACTTCATTGTCATCCTTTTCCTTGTGAATAGGCAGCAGCCTCTTATAATGAATAATTTATATGAAATAAATTATATATCATGGTTTTAAATTTAATAAGTAACGTAGTGTTTAAATTAAGCTCATGAAAGCAATATCCATGAGTATTTTAGCTTTTGTTTTGTTATACCCTACATTTTTCTGGGGTGTCCTACTTTTTGGGTGGCCTTGTCCTCATATTTGGTTATGGCAAATGGTCACCCGGGTCATGACCAACTCTAAGGGCGGTGCTCACAAGGCTGAAGAGCAAGTGTTGGCCAAAGACATCTCCATGATCATGAGTAAACACTAAAACACTAGAATCCTAGAATTGGAAGGGACCTAGTAGGTCATCTAGTCCAACACTAAACTAAACACTAAAACATTTAAACACTAAAAAGTGCACAGAAAACTGTTAACACTAACAACAAAGTGGTTCTTATTTATCTACTTGCATTTACCTGCTTTCAAATTGCTAGGTTGGCAGAAGCTGGGCAAGTAATGGGAGCTTACAAAATAATGTGGTATTTGGGTCTTGAACTGACAACCTACTTTACCACTCGAGCTACCACAGCCTATAATGTAAAACATAGTGGACTACGCAAAATTTTCTCCAAATGGAAAAATCATTGAATATGGAATAATTTTTGTTACTAACATCACTTCATTAATATTAAACAGTCTTTCCATGATTGAAACAATTCCTTTTGGATCCTCTCCTCCCTTCTTCAAACTTGGGATTAATAAATTTAACAGCAGCTGCCCAAAAATGGCTTACATTTTCTGTGAGAATTAGGAACTCTTGTGTTATTATGACTCAGAAGTCATTTTAGTTAAACTAGGATCTGGAAATGCTTTCTTCTTGAATAAGTGCTGATCAGAGAAGCCCTGTTAAAAATAAAATAAAATGACAAAACATTTTTAATGATATTGAGAATATTGGCATTTCTGGAGTTTGCTTCTCTGTCTCTAAATCTTATAATTGGTTTGCTTTAGTTGAAGATTAAACATCCTTAGTGTGTGCAGTGTATTTGCTAATACTGACTGTACTCAAATTGCTTCTTTTGCAGAAACAATGTCAGACATGTACGCAGATGTGCAAAACTGTGTTTAAAAATGTCAGATTTCTATGTGATGATCCAATTTCTACTAAAAACATATTGTATTTTAAATAAAATTTTATTCTGCCTTTTTCTGCAAATCAGACACGTTTGCATTAGACCACAATCCTAACTATGTCTACTCAAAAGTAAGCCCCATTGTGTTCAATGGATCTTACTCCCAGGAAACTGTCTTTAGGATTGTATGGCTATGTATTAATAATACATGGCCATGTATTATTGTAAAAGTACAGGTGTGACTTACTATCCACTGTGGTTCTCTTCTGGTACCCCTATTGAATTATTTTTCAGCGGAGACCACATCACTGGAAAAACGGCTTTCAAGATTTATAGACCTGGCTTTAAGTACACACTTCTAGGTTTCTTGTTCCTCCATTGTTGCCCCAGAATGCATTTATTTAGACTCTATACTGCATTTAGAAAATAGATGGGGTGAATAATGGAATACAGTTATGTCCCTATATATCCAGGGGTTCCATTACAGAATCCTCAGTGGTTATGTGAAACAGCAGATACAAGGAAATACCTTCTTACCCTCTAGATCAGTGCGAACCCAGCCCTGGGGCCAGATGAGCTTCCATCTTGCCCTGGTCAAGCCCTCTTCATTCAGCCCTCAGGCAAGCCCTGTTACCCTCCAGAGAAGAGGGGAGCTCTGTTCTCCACACTCTGAGAGGGTATTTTGATGGCTGGGGGCCATACACCTCCTCTCTGTGTGTATGGATTGCTTATGAACTGGTTTTAAGATCACCCTTTCTCTTTATATTAGAAAATGTTTATGAAGTGATTTGAATTCATTCATTCACAAGTTTGGTCACTAAACTTTATGTAAATTTATTCAAATGTGAAATGTAAATCTTTTTTTCTTCCGGTTCCCAACACAGTATCAGAAAGATAAAGTGGCCCTACTCTAGAAGCAAGGGGAACTGAGACAAAAACAGAACGTTGATGTTTTTATGGCTTTAGAAGGCATTAAAAGGCCAGGGAAGTTGGCTTGTAATAGTATCTAGCGGCCGTTTTTTGCAACACTTTCAAACTAGCGGAAGGGACTTGGATTACCCCAAGGATTGCACAGATACCCCTAAATCCACAGCAGTTATGTGAAGAGATCTGTTAATGTAAAGTCTACATGCATCAACACAGTTACAGCGCCATCTAGTATTAACCTGCAGAAAATTTGAATTGCAAACCAAACTAAAATTTTTTTGCGTTGGAGCAAAAGGTCCTGTAGTTATTCTGGATTGTGCCTGTAGTCTTTCTGTCCTTGGTGACCCCAGCCATTGAGAATCAAACCTTTCCTTGTTTACAAAATCATTTTATGATTCTTGATGGTGTTACTACTAGACAATTTGGGAATTTAATGTGTGCGTAGCTGAACTTATTGTTAGGAGTATTTAGATACTTTTTTCACCAAGAAATACTTTACAGAGCAGTGTACTGTGTGGAGTGTACTCTCACTATTAATGGAGTGTGCTCTCATTAATAAATTTCAGAAAAACCAAGGTGTGGATCAGTGATGGCAAACCTTACAATGAAGAGACTGGAAGGAAAGCTACTTAAAAGATAAACAATGCATTGAAAGCAATTTAAGCAGAGGTCATGTGTAATTATATCAAACTGAAAGAAAGCACAGGCAAAAGAAAATATTTCTTTACCAGCATATGCCAGATGTAGGGGAGGTCACTTGGATGTAGTTATTTAGTATGCTTCTGAGGCTTCTGGTGGGCCACTGTGTGATATGGGAAGCTGGACTAGATGGGCATTTGGCCTGAATCAGCAGGGCTCTTCTTGTGCTCTTAAATGATTTGCCTTTCAGTGAATTGTTGCGTGTATATTACTGTGCTGGCTATGCTAAAGGAAAATGGGAAAGGGGGGATTTAAGGAAAATAGGCTTTTCCCCCCAACCCCTTTCATAAGATGTATTCAAGGAATGTATGAGATAGCGGGCACAGCGTATGGTCACCTGCATGACATCTTGCAGATGTGTTTAATGTCTTTCAGCATTTGAAGACAGCTTGAAATGCTAACCCAGAGTGAGTCCTTGATCACAAAGTGCAACTTGAAACTTCCCAACACTTTACAGGGATAGAGAAAAGATGCATATGTACTTCAGATCCTAAGCATCCACCATATGAAGGAACTTTTAAATACATAATCCTCTTATCCATCGTGTTACCAAAGTGCTAAATTGTTCCTGTTTTAAAGTGATAGTGTTTCATTCTCTGTGTGCCTGCACTCTGTTTAAACACTGATTTAAATCTGGAAGGAAACCAAATGGAGGTGTTTGGAAGCTTGTCAAAGCTCAACATAGGCTGCAATCCTAAAGACACTTTCCTGGGAGTTTAAGCAGGCCTCCATCAGTCTTGAAAGACTATGGTATTGTGCTTGGCGCTGCATACACTGCATGCAAAGCACGAAAGCCTGGGTTGGATTGTTATGGAGGATAGGCTGTTACCCAAGCAACAAATTCCCCCTCTCCACGCCACTGAATTAGTCCAATGGAAAGGCAGAGCCAATACGATTGGATCCAGCTGGCATTGCAGAGCTGGGCTAAGGACAGGAGCTCACCAGTGGTGGGCACCAGCAGGTTCGCACCTACTCTATAGAACCGGTTCTTAACAAGAGATAGTACATATAAAGTTTAAAAATAGCCATTTAAAAGTGGCTGCCAGATGGACAGAGAACTGGTTCTTAATTTCTTTGAAGCCCATCACTGGAGCTCACCCTATCTTGTGGGGCCGACCCGGGAATCAAACCCTGGCCTGCTGGTTAACAGGCACAGCGTCTTACTGCTTGCAACACCCACAGCCCGTTTTCCTGGGAGTAAGACCCATCAAACACAATGGGGCTTACTTTTGAGTAGATGTGGTTAAGATTGTGCTCATAGTTGCACAATAGCATGAATTTCTGGTCAAAACCACAACCAGCAGTGTTGATATTATTGCCTCAGTGATGTGCATGTGTGATTCAGGCAAAATAGGTCAAAAAGCACAGTTCAAAAATAGTGCTTTTTAACTGACTGATTGATTGATTGATTGATTGACTGATTTATTTAGGGTACTAACAATACCTATTGGAATACCAAGGCCTGGCCTTTATATAAACAGATGGCTGCAATCTTAAGTACACTTTCATGGGAGTAATACAATGGGGCTTACTTCTGAGTAGACATAGATTGGATTGTGTCAGATGTGTCTTTTTAATGATATTGTGCAATTTCCCTAGTATGTTTTAACACACATTGTTCAGGTTCCCTTGTAAGAAAGATGTGGAGAGATGTTTGTGCTAACAAGGATTAGGGCTGCTCCTGTCAGTCTTATTTTGTGCTTTTCAGATAACATACCCTGGATATGATTAGAGAGATAATAATGACAGGAGGGCTGCAACAAAGCATATTTAACAAAATCTGTGAATGGTACCTACATGTAAGCTTTTTAAAAAATATATCATCAAGGACCCTTCTTTTTGAAGGGTGTCTGATCAGGTTCATTATTTTGTTTTTGTTAATGCACATAGGTTACGATCACCACTATCTTAAGGCTTATGCCCCATGTGCATTCTCTCAGGTCTGAATAAGGTTTATTGTTCACTAGCTTGAAAGCTTTCTTAAGATGTCTGGCCCAGTGTTTGATATATACAACATTCTGTGTTGTGTGAGGCTGTGACATATCAGATGGTGTATTTTTTCTTGGTGGGTAAATGGCTGTCATCTCATAAATTAGGTGTATTGAAAGGTCTCTGCAGGAAGCCAACTAAGAAGCAGCAAAATGAACCCTTTTTTCTAAAAACCAGAATTTTTCAACCTGTGTGGATGTAGCTTACTGTAAGACTAAGTGGCAGATATAATTGATCTATCAAGCTGATGTGAACAGAAAATGGTGGCATGATATTTTAAAGCAAAAGTTGCTTTGTGAATGTGTTTCTTGAAGTAAATATAAAACTCTCTTAAGCTGGAGAATCTTGAATAGTCCCTGTCTGATGTGGAGAATGAGATCACACTGCTTGTTCAAATGAGCTATACTAAGCTGCTTACTACCCACCTGCTTCCAATTTCAGAAACACAATGATTTGATTAAAATAACCCTTGGCATTTCAGATTAATGAGAAAGCACAGCTACCTTAGCAGGACTAGAAGTCAAGGCTGGATTTCTTTTGTGAATTTTTGCTGAGTTGGAATAATCATTCAAGTGAAGAGTACTATTTTATTGAAGATGACTGGATAAAGTAATACACTATATTACCTACAAAAGCTGTATTTTATTACTGGAAGACAATCATTTTCAGAATAGATAATAGAAGTCGCATCTCTCCCTGCATGTTGCTATTTTTTTAAAGACACACACACACACACACACACAGAGCGAGAGAGAGAGAGAGAGAGAGAGAGAGAGAGACTCATAGTACTCTTGAGTCTGGGAGTGGGGGCGTACTGATGGTGCTGATGTCATGCGCACACACAGCCATCATGGAAGTCCTGTCCAGCTGACTACGAAGGGCAAATGTGCAGCTCAATAGCTGAGCCACAAATGTGGTCTTTGTAGCCAGCTGGGAAAGAGCTTTCTCACTGGCTGCAAAGAATGCATGCATGGCGCAGTTGCACATGTGTTTTTTGCAGGCCGTCTAAAGGTTTCTGTGAGCTGAGCTGCACATGCATCCTTCTGAGCCAGTCGGGGAAATACTCTTCCCTGGTTGACTCAGAAGTGTGCTGGGGTGGGGTGAAGTTGGGAAGTGCATGGGTGGGTGGGTGCATTTGCACCCATCATCACATATGCACCTACTGTATGGTACAAGACCTATTGTGCTATATGGACGGTACACCACTATTGGGAAGCATTATTTAAATGTCACTGAACTGGTGTACTCCCACCAGGTTAGTGCAGCTGAATTAGTGGAAATTGCTAAGGAATTACAGTAAAACCTTGGATTGAGATTAGGATTGAGAGTGTTTTGCAAGACAAGCAAATATTCCCAATAAATTTTGACTTGCAATACAAGCAATGTCTTGCAATACAAGCAAAAATATAATCCTCCACCAGAACCTACTTAGCCCCTTCTGAGAGACTAGCCAATGCATGTCTACCCTGAATTAAGCAGCACATGTCTATCCTGAATTATAGTCAGTGGGGCTCACTCCTTTTTTATGGAGGGCAATGGAAAGGAGTCTGAGGCTGCAATTCTAACCACACTTTCCAGGGAGTAAGTATTATTGAACACAATGGGACTTACATCTGAGTAGACATGTTTAGGATTGCACGGTGCCTAGCCTTGCATGTCTAAAAAAAGCTCTATTGCAATCAGTGGGGCTCACCCCTGAGTAAGGAGGGGCAGATTGCAGCCTAAGAGACCTGGTAGACTAACCCTACAATCCAGAGTAACTACGGGAGCACGTAAGAGACATTACGTGTACCCGTAGTTACTGTACTAACTAGTGAAAACCTATGGGAAATTCATATTGCAATCCAGAGCAAATTGTTCTTACACCGGAGCAAGGACTCCACATAGTTACTCTGGATTGTGCCCTAAGAGCAGAATACTAACCATGTCTACTCCAAAGTTAACTCCATTGTGTTCAGTGGGTTTTATTCCCAAGAAAGTGTTTTTAGAATTGCAGCTTTAGTGAAGGTTAATTTGTTTTATTTTTCTTTATATTAGTATTTTTTATTATTTTGATTCATATTACCATATTGTTTTGTATTACACTACCATATTGTAATCATTTTTATATGAATATTTTGGGGTTGTGGAACAAATTCTCTGAATTTCTGTTATTTCTTATGGGAAAATTTGCTTTAATATGGATTACAAGCATGGTTCCAGAATGAATTATACTCATAAACCACTGTATACTCTTAAAGTAAAGGTTATCTATTTGAATTGTTGTTTTCTATAGCTTAGGTGGAAGATGAATCTAAGTGCATGTGCACGCATATTTCTATGCACGTATGCACAATTTTACTTAGAACATTACATTTTTTTGTAAAAATACAAACATACAAGTGCAAATGTAAACCAGAGCTTTAAACCAAATCAAACCTTTGGAGCAGATTGGAGCTTTCTTCCCAGCTCTGTCAGGGAGATCAAGCTGGGTTGTAACCAGGAAATTTAAAAAAATGATTAAAGTTATGCAACTGCATGTGCTGCTGACTCAGAGAAGTCAAGTGTGATGGGTGAAAGCATAATATTGCATACCATTTGGTCATTAACAAGGGTAGAGAAAGTTGTGACTGCGTCCGAGCAAGGATGTTGTAACAAAACACTTAAAGGCAGCTACCAGTATGTTGATACCAAAGAAGCACTTGCTTGTTTCCTTCCCTCCCCCAACTTGCATAATATCCAGTTTGTGTCAAATTTTGCCTGCCTTAGAACAATATGTTTGAGCTGCTAGTGGTGACCCCACTTTTGGATTATTTGGATGTGACCAGTTTTTCTTGATCCATTTCAGTCTGGTTTTAACTTTGTTTGCGGACTGAAACTGCCTTGTTTATGGATGGTGCATACCAGTATCTTGTTTGGATTAGGAATATATTCCTATAGGTTATGCGGAACCTGTCAGTTAACTGCTGAGGCTGTCAATCAGGCAGGCTGACTGAGTTAGGGCTGGAGTCCTGTTTAGGATAGTCTTCTTCAAACTTACCCAGATGTAGGGGAGTGGGTTATTTTTTGCCTTCATTGACCTCATGCTGTTTAGTATCTTCATCAAACTTGTGGAAAAGATGTTGGGAGAATTGGGCTGGCTTTTTATCAATAACTAATGATGTTCATCCCTATATCTTTCTCAACGGATCCCGAGGGAATCAATGCTGTAACCTGTCCTTGGTGTCTGTACTCAGTGATGGATGTATGTGGAAGACAAGCTATGACTTAATCATCTCCAAAAAGTACTTTTTGTCAGGTGTACAGCTTGTTCTGAAGAGTGTTGCTTCAAGGACCTGGTGTCTGAAGGGCAAGTTCACAGTTTGAGAACTCTCTTAGATTTGACCTTGTCTTGAGTGATCATATGGCAACTGTGGCCAAGGATTTGCTTTGCACAGTTTCAGCTGATGCGTCCTCTGTGGTCTTTCTCATTGCCTATGTTATCTGTGACTACTATTATAAAGTCTCCAGTCACTTCTAAGCTTGTAGTGTTCTGTGCATGAAACATTTTTTGCAAACTGATTCAGAGCACCTACTGTTCTGTGAACCTGTATGTGGGCAGAGATCATTAGTAGGTATGGTTAGTGCAGCACTGAGGATTTTGGATTATTCTTGTAGTTCAGTTCTTTCCTGCATGCTATTCCACATTGACCATTCAATAAAAAAGTACTGAGAGGGTTCAGTTTAAATATTGATAGTTAAAAAAAAAATCGAGAGAAATGAAAATTTGAACTGAACTCCGATATTTGGGCTTCTCTACTAATATTATAAGTTGAATCCATATTCTCTTTCTCCTAATAATATTATAATATAGTAAAGTATCCAATATTAAAGAATAAGCCTTAATTATAATCAAGGGGAATATGAAGGGGAAGGGTTTTGCCAAGCCATTTCAGGATACGGAGCATCAGTTATCAGCAGATTGTTTCTCTTTCTGGGACTCTTCGCAACTCCAGAACCTGGGAAGTGCCCAGTAGTAATCCCTGTTGCCTAATATTGCTGCTGCTAAATGCCTGGTCAGTAAGAGCTGCCTGATCTGGTCGCTAATGATGAGAATACCAACCTTGTTTCCTTGTTTGCGTCACAGAGATCTGGATGGAGGTGACTGATGGAGTGTGACCATGAGCTGTGACCACCAGGTTGTCAGCTGCTGCAGCAGCCATAGGGTTGGTGTTGTTGCCTTTGTCTTTTGGGATCATATTTCCCTCACTAGATACACTGATCCACAGTGTGCTGGGTCTGAGAGTCTTACACTGCAATCCTAACTTCCGCTGGAACAGGCAGATTATGTGCTGTATCCAGTGCATGTTTTGGGGCTGCTCCTGCACTATCACGGGGAAGGGGAAAATTTTCCCCGTTCTCCAGTTAGGCAGAAGGAGACTCAACAGATCGACTCAAATCTCTGCTGGCTCAGGAAATGGTGCAGATCTGAGCAGATGAGAATAGCGAGAGGCTGCTCCTGGCTGCCAAGGTATTCGAGCTTGGACACGGCATAATTTTAGGGTCTGAATCCTGCCTCCTGATCCAGCAACACTGTTGTTGCTAGAATGTGAATGTCTAGTTCTTTTCCCTGCACACATCCTTTATATATGCAAATTGTTCAGTTTCTATCATATTTAAAATTTTCTGGAAGCCGTTCTTTTTAGTCTTGGAACTCACTTTGAATTTGAGATCAGGACCAACTCTTTTGCACTGAAGTTCTGAAGTAAATAAAACTTTGGTTAATTTATTTTTCTTCCAATTTTGTAGGTTTTAGTTGCGTTTCTGCCTTGGGGTGGTTTGTTTTTTCTTTTTTATTACTGATGTAAGCCTTGAGCTTTCCTGTTGAGTTAGGAGAGGTAAAAATGTGTTTAATACATTAATGCTCTTATTTTAAATAAAAATAAATCTTAATTATGTTCTGGTATCCTTATAAATGTTTGCTATAGTGCTAATATATACAATTTACTCCCTAGGATGGATTTTCTCTTCTTTGCTCATGCTGAATCAATTCATATTTTGCTCCATATTTTTCCCAGCTAGTTCTCATCTGATAGTAGCCAAATTCCAAATACAGTGATGCCACACATAAAGAATGCCTCACGTAAAGTATGTTTCACGTAACAAACAAAAAATTTTCTAGGATTCTGCTTCATGTAAAGAACATGCTTCACGTAAAGAACACATTCGTTGGCAGTTGGGGCAGACGTGCTGGCTGGCAGCTTGTTTAAAAAGCATCAGGGCTGCCTAGCGCACCTGCCATAGTGAAAGCAACACTTCCATGATGTTCCTCCTGTGGCCGAGTGTCCACTGGGCAGAGGGAGAGAAGAGCAGTGGAGAAGAGGGAAGCAGCTCAGGGCTAGCCAGAAGGGAGCAGGGGAGAGAAGGGAGCTTAGGATGGAGAAGGAGAAAGTGGGGAGACACTTTGAAGGTGTCTTGGATTCCAGCCTCCTAACCATGTCTACCCAGAAGTAAGCCCCATTGTGTTAAATGGGTCTTACTCCCAGGAAAGTGCCTTTAGGACAGCAGCCTAAGTAGACTTCATAAGATCTTGCACATTGAATGCATGTTTTGAATTCAATCCCAGTGTTCTGTCATCATTTTTACATCCAGTTAATATTTTTATATGAATATTTTGGGGATTGTGGAACCAATCATCAGAGTTTCCATTATTTCCTATGGGAAAATCTGCTTCATGTAAAGAATGTTTCAAGTAAAGAAAATGCCTCTGGAACGATTTAGATTTGTTATGTGAGGCGCCACTGTATTTGGATACTAAGGTGGCTAACTACTGCTAAGAGTAACTAATGAATGAGGGCCTAATTACTCTTGGCTGTTTTAGCAATATTTGAGAGAAAGATAATGGAATACAAATATTTGAGAGAAATTAGATAATGAAAATATTGGTAGTTGTATTGCTAAAGATTAATGTGCTCAGCCTAAATGATGTTTGGTTGTGCAGCTCTGAAAAAAAACAACCAGGCTGAAATGTTAACAGTAGCAAGGTTGGGCTTGGTGACAGGTGTCTTGACAAATGTGGGGACAAAGACATTTATTTGGATGGATCCCAAGTCTGTTCATAGGAGTTTGGGACATTTTATAGACACTTTAGCATGCCTGTCATGTCTAGCCTAAATCACTCAGTGCTCATGTAGACAATTTTATGGGAAACATCCATTCTATTTCTATTGCTCCTTTTCCCCTTCATTTTAAAACAGTTTTTCAACCAGTGGTACATGAGGTGGTGTCTGGTGGTACTTGACAGATACCAGGACACCTGCCATTGAGACAAAAAATGCAATATAACAAATAGCAGTAGGAGACTCAGCTCGGTGGGCAGATCTCCAAAGCTTGCATTACAGCACTAGAAATAGCTCTCTTGTTGAGCCTGAGCCTCTTACTGGTGTCTTTCATGTCACATCTAGCCTTCCAAATCAGATGAAACTAGTGACTATGGCTGCAACCCTGAAGACAATTTCCTGGGAGTAAAATCCATTGAATACAATGGGGCTTACTTTTGGGTAGACATGGTTAAGACTATACTCTATGTCATTGCCAATTACTTCTGGCACAGGGTGATCATATATCCACTTTTCCCAGGACATGTCCTGGATTTTAGTCTTCTGTCCTGTAAAAAAGTTCATTGTCCTTCTTTTCTTTGTGAGCAGGCAGCATGGAGCCTTCTTGTAATTCATAAAGTATATGTAATAAATTTATATATAAATGTAATAATAAGCAATATAAAAAAGCAGGCCTCCATCAGTCTTGAAAGACTATGGTATCGTGCTCGGCGCTGCATACAATGCATGCAAAGCACGAAAGCCTGGTTTGGATTGTTATGGAGGATAGGCTGTTACCCAAGCAGCAAATCCCCCCTCTCCACGCCACTGAATTAGTCCAATGGAAAGGGAGAGCCAATACGATTGGATCCAGCTGGCGTCACAGAGCTGGGCTAAGGACAGGAGCTCACCCTGTCTTGTGGGGCCGACCCGGGTCTCAAACCCTGGCCTGCTGGTTAACAGACACAGCGACTTAACCGCTTGCACCACCCACAGCCCATAAGCAATATAGAGTTTAAATTAACCACATAAAGCAACACACATGACCTTTTATATTGTTAGAACATATGGTCACCCTGTTCTGGTGGTACAGTGATGCCTCACATAACAAATTTAATTCATTCTGGAGGCATGTTTGTTACGTGAAACAAACATGTGAAGCGGATTTTCCTATAGGAAATAATGGAAACTCAGGCGATTGGTTCCACAACCCCAAAAATATTCATATAAAAATATTAACTGGATGTAAAAATGATGACAGAACACTGGGATTGAATTCAAAACATGCATTCAATGTGCAAGATCTTATGAAGTCTACTTAGGGTGCAATCCAGAGTAACTATGGGAAGTCCTTGCTCCGGTGTAAGAACAATTTGCTCTGGCTTGCAAAATGAATTTCCCATAGGTTTTCACTAGATGATGCAGTAACTACGGGTACACGTAATGTGTCTTACGTGCACCCGTGGTTACTCTGGATTGTAGGGTTAGGCTGCAATCCTAAAGACACTTTCCTGGGAGTAAGACCCATTTAACACAATGGGGATTACTTCTGGGTAGACATGGTTAGGAGGCTGCAATCCAAGACACTTTCAAAGTGTCTCCCCACTTTCTCCTTCTCTCCATCCTGAGCCTCTCTCTCCCCTGAGCTGCTTTCCTCTTCTCCACTGCTTTTCTCTCCCTCTACCCAGCCACACGAGGAACAGTGCAGAAGTGTTGCTTTTGCTATCAGCAGGCACACTAGCCAGCCCTGACGCTTTTTAAAAGGGCTGCTGGCCAGCGCGTCTGCCCCAACTGCCAATGAATGTGTTTGTTAAGTGAAGCACACTTAAGCGAGGCAGAATCATAGAGAAATTTTTGCTTGTTATATGGATCACTTTTTAAGTGAGTTACCACTGTATTTTCAATTGGTAGTTGAATTTAGTAGACAGATTTAGTGATTGTGTAGTAGACAGATTGGCCCTACAATCCAGAATAACTACGGGAGCACGTAAGAGACATTACGTGTACCCGTAGTTACTGTACCATCTAATGAAAACCTATGGGAAATTCATACTGCAATCCACAGCAAATTGTTCTTACACCGGAGCAAGGACTCCCCGTAGTTACTCTGGATTGTGCCTACTTAGTGATTGTGTATTGCCATCATCTAAGGCTGCAGTTCTAAATACACACTTTCCTGGGGTAAGTTGCACTGAGCTCAGTGAGGCCTCCTATATAGACATGCATAAGATTGTCCTGCAAATCACTAAGGAAAAAAATCATCTCCATTCTCTCTCCTTGCATGTAATCAAATCAGATAGTGAAGGACATACATACATTACCCATATTTTAATAAGTCTAGCTTAGCTTGAACAGGTTCAGATATTATAAATGGCCATAAATGTACCTCTTTTCTATTTAAAAACTTAGGCAGCATCAATGAGGACACCACAAATGTCAGTTAGAGCTCATCTGTTTCCTTGAAAAAAGACTGTCAAAGATATAGTTTCTACATGACAAAATCTTTCCCCAACTAAATTTTAGCTTTAGCTTCTACACAATGTACACCTAACCCCTTTTTTTGCAACCACAATGATAAAATCATTTATAATATCTTTTTTTTTGGGGGGGGGCAGCCTTACTACATGGGATATAACTTTCTCCTTCCTTCTTTAAAAACTCTTCCTTAATTATTTTAAAAGAGAGATTACTTAAGTACTCCAGAGAAGAATGAAAGTGTGAAGTCCTTAATAGAAGGTAGAAAATAGATTGGATTTACAGGAGATCTGATTGTTAGGGGTTTTTTGTCAGTTAGAGCTCATCTGTTTCCTTGAAAAAAGACTGTCAAAGATATAGTTTCTACATGACAAAGGTTGCAATCCTAAAGATACTTTCCTGGGAGTAAGATCCATTGAACACAATGGGGCTTACTTCTGGGTAGACATGGTTAGGAGGCTGCAATCCAAGACACCTTCAAAATGTCTCCCCACTTTCTCCTTCTCTCCATCCTGAGCCTCTCTCTCCCCTGCTCCCTTCTGGCTAGCCCTGAGCTGCTTCCCTCTTCCCCACTGCTCTTCTCTCCCTCTGCCCAGTGGATACCTGGCCACAGGAGGAACAGCATGGAAGTGTTCAGTGGTGGGCAGTGACTGTTTCAGGCCACATCTCCAGTGCCAGTTGTAAGTTTCCCCCCTCACCGTGGGAGGGGAGGAGGAGGGCAGAGAGGGGATGCTTGGGTACCCTTGATCCTCCACCCCAGTGGTGGTGGAGGAGAAGGCTGGAGGAGATGCTTCTTCCCCTTCCCCTCCACCATCCAGGGGTTGCTGGAGCGGCAGCTAAAGGGGGCAGCCGGGCTAGGCTGGTCTACTCAGAAATAGGTCCCATTAGAGTCAGTGGATCTTACTCCCAGGAAAGTGTGGACAGGGTGCAGCCTCAGGGAGCAAGGCTAGGTAGGCCTACTCAGGAGTAGGTCCCATTAGAGTAAGTGGGTCTTACTCCCAGGAAAGTGTGGACATGGTGCAGCCTCAGGGAGCAAGGCTAGGCAGGTCTACTCAGAAGTAGGTCCCATTACAGTCAGTGGATCTTTCTCCCAGGAATGTGTGGATGGGACTGCAGCCTGAGAGCCTAATCCTATGCATGACTACTCAGAAGTAAGTCCCATGACAGTCAATGGGGCTTACTCCCAGGAAAGTGTGGTTAGGGTTGCATCTTCAGAGTCCAGTCCAATGTAGGTCTACTCAGAAGTGAGTCCCATGACAGTCAATGGGACTTACTCCCAGGAAAGTGTGGATGGGACCTGAGAACCCAGTCCTATGCATGACTAATCAGAAGTAAGTCCCATGACAGTCAGTGGGGCTTACTCCCAGGAAAGTGTGGTTAGGGTTGCTGGGGGGTACTAACAAGAACTTAGACGGAGCTGTTGCCCTTAGAAGAACTTAGCATGTCTAAGAAGAACTTAGCACCGCTCCGTTGCCCTTTAAATTCTCTGCACTGCTTCCTAGAAAGCAGTGTGAAAGTTTTCAATTAGGGCCAGCCTGCCCTGTGGAGGAGGCCTGGGCGGGACTTCCCGGGGGCCTCTCCAGGCTTTCCCTGTCCCCAGCCGGACGAAGGACAGGTAAAGCCTAGGGAAGCCCTAGACTGTGCATGCGCTAACCTTTGTTGGTTGGCGCATGTGCAGTGCGCATCCATCAGGATATGCACTGCGCGTGCGCCAACCTTGGTGCATGCGCAGTGCACCAGGGGTTGGGGCCTGCCCCTTTCCTCGCCCACCCAGTGCACTGGGGTGGGTGGCATGCCCTCCCGGGCCCCACTCCTGACCCTCCCTGCCCCGCCCCCACTCTGGCCCGCCCTCTGACCCCAGCCCCACCCCCTGACAAGGTCTGGCCCTACCCACTTCCAGGGAACCTGTTGCTGGGCCAGGCCAGGCCCACCACTGGAAGTGTTGCTTTCACTATGGGCAGGTGCACTAGGCAGCCCTAACGCTTTTTAATTAAACAGGCTGCTGGCCAGCATGTCTGCCCCAACTGGCAACAAGTGTGTTTGTTACGTGAAGCACAGTTTGTTACGTGAAGCAGAATCCTAGAGAAATTTTTGTTTGTTACGTGAAACATACTTTACGTGAGGTGCCACTGTACATTAATTAGGTGGATCATGTGAAGTGGTACATTAAAGAACAAATGTTGAGAAACACTTAACTGCAGAAGTGCCGGAGGAAAGGTTGGAGCCTTTTTGTGCATGTTGGAGGTTGCTGGCCACCTTCCAGAACATCGGAGGCATGGGACAATCTAGGTGAGGAGTTTGAGGGTAGATTTGGTTGCTATGGGACTTTTCAGATCCCACTCTCAAGTTTCACTGCTCCCCTATCTACTTTCTGCCCTGCGTTTTGTGCCAGTTAATGAACTGGCACAGGTCCAAGGCTCATTGGGGAGGAGCCTTAAAGAGGGGAAAGATATTTAAATTCCCCTTCACTTCCAAAGCCACCCATGCCAATCTTGCCACTGTGGGTTTTTAGTACAGTCGCACCAGCAGAGCAATGGACTCAGAAGAATTTCAAGCTGAATCATTCCCATAAAATGGCACCTCTGAGTACTTTTAAGCAATCACCTGTGAGTTCTTTTAGTTTTGTTGTGTAAGAGCACAATCCTAACCACTTTAGGCTATCACAGCTCACCCACTCCTCCTTCCCATTGTTATGTGTGGAGGCCAAAGCACGTCTGTGCACTGGCCTAACCCTCCCAGAAGTAGCGCAGAAGTGCCATACAACACTTTGGTGACACCCCCAAGCCAGCATGGGACTTGTGCCAGGACCTATGCCATCCTAACTGAACATTAGGACTGCAGCCTGAGGGTGCAATCCTAACAAATTTAGGCCAGCACAGATCACCCATCTGCCCAGTTCCATGGTGGTGTGGGGAGGCTGATTCAGCTTTGAACAGTGGCCAAGCCCACCAGGAGTGGGGCAGAAGAGGGATTTCTGCTGGCCTAACTGGGGATTAGGATTGCTGCCTGATGGCACAATCCTGAATAATTTAATCCGACATAACTCACTTGACACTTTTTCCCATGTGGTATGTGGATGTAGTGTGTGGAGTGCACATGATTGTGCAGTGGCTTAACATCACACTTGGAGTGGGGCAGAAATACCTATGGCACTTTTGTGACACCCCAGGACAACTCAGGACTTATTCCAGCACTTATGATGGCCTAACTGGGGATTAGGATTGCAACCTAAAAGCACAATCCTAACCAGGGCTACTCAAAAGTAAGCTCCTTTGTGTTCAGTGGGTCTTACTCTCAGGAAAGTGTCTTTAGGATTGCAGCCCAAGTCACTTTTGCTTTGTACTTTAAAAAATGAGTTCAATTTTGCTAGTTGTGTTGGCAGGTATAATTTAATACAAGACTGATTTGCAAATGTAACAAGTAAAGTACAGTGGTGCCTTCTAAGACAAACATAATTTGTTCTGGAAGCATGTTTATTTTACAAACCATTCTTTATACAAAGCAAATTTTCCTATAGGAAATAATGGAAAATTGGTTCAACAACTCAAAAATATTCATATAAAAATATTAACTTTTTGTAAAAATGATGACAAAATACTGTAACTGAATTCATAACTCTGTAATATAATACAGAACACAGTAACTGTAATATTAATAAAAAACACTGTAATATACTGTACAGGAAAACAGTAAAGAAAAACCTTTATGGCGAAGGATGACTAATTTTCACTAAAAGAGTCACTGGTGTCTTTTTAAGCAGCTTTTCCCAGGAACCTTCTAATGCCCCTTTCTTTTGTCTCCTTTTGAGGATTTCACAGAAATGTGACATTGCATTGTCATTAATCAGATTCATCACTCGCACTGCTACTGCCTTACTTGGGTGATGCTTTTCTAGAAAATTTTGCACATTTTCCCAATGTTTACTAATGTCCTTAATCTCATTTGGTGTGAGGGATTCCTCTTCCTTATTCTCCTCCTCTGCAGATGAGATCTCCTCCATAACTTCTTGCTGTTCCTCAAGATGCAGATCCATCAATTTGTTTGTTTTACAACAAATTTTCATTATAAAACTGTCTTACAAGGCAGAATTCCTCAAATTTTAGTTTATCTTACAAAACATTTGTTTTACAAAGCGTTTGTCTTACCAGGTACCACTGTACTCTGTACTTGTTAGCTTTGCTCTTAAATTAAAAAAATAAAAAATAAAAACTCATGGACTTTCCCGTTTGAAAGCTGCATTCTCTTGTATTCTCTTGTATCTCATAGCATTGCATTGCAGTGTAATACTATTCTTGCTCTAGTGAGCTGAGGCTCCAATGTATCATGTTTGTAATATTATACTCGTATTTTTGTATTTTGTCTATATATCTTTAAAAATGAATGGGATAAAATGACACAAGTGTGCATTATAAAAATGTTGCTTTAGGGCACAATCTGTTGGGGCTTATTCTTGCATAAATTCTGTTCATGTTAATGGAAGTTGAACAAATAACCTGGTCATCTATTTCAATGTGTTTAAATGGAGTTTGCTTGACAGAACTTTCTGGTCGGTTGGTCCTCTTAATCCTTATAGATTGCAGGCAGCAACTGTGGCTAAAATTTTTGAGAAGTTACAGTACATATAAGTAAAAGGCAGATGGAGACTAGGCTTGGTGTGTGTCCACTTATGTGAACCCACATAGGTCTTTATAGGTCATCCATCAGCATGGAATGCTTTTAATTGAAGCACAATGCTTTTCTCTTTTGCTTTTCAACAAATCATCTGAAGCTTTTCCAGTGCTATTATTAAAACAGATCACTGTTGATTCTGAACTACTGTATTAATGATTAATATGAACTACTGTATTAATGTAAGCTCCTTTTCAGCAGAAACTTGCAATGGCAAAATAAATGAGAAAATGGATCCTTGTGTGCATAGGCTCAAAATATCAAGTTATACCATCACTGGAATGTGCTACTCAGGGGTGATCAGGAACTGTTGCTGAAATCAGAGTAAGGAGATTATTCACAATCTTTTAACATTAAAGAAAAAGAAGAATATTTAAAAACTATTTAAGGGAGGAGTTGGATTACTGAGGTCACTCATTTCCAAACAATAATTGTATTAAGCATGGCCGGCTTATCCTGTCTCAAACTAAACTCTTATTTAAGATATAACATTGTGTGTCTAAACAAAATGGGATGAGTGTGCTACCACAGTGAGCAACACAACTAGAATTATGTACGTCTATAAACAGCCATATTTTTCTAGTACTTTGCAACTACAGGGAAAACATAATTCTTTCCCCAGGTGGCACTTTCACTGCTATTATGATTGCTATGTGGAATAAGGCTGTGAGTCATAAATCCTTTTTAGATACCATTTAGGATTTGGTTAGCACTGTTGGTCTGAGCCAAGCATTGCGGAGAATTGTTTTGTAGTTGTGTTTACTATTTGGGAGTCAAAAACCCCTAACAATCAGATCTCCTATAAATCCAATCTATTTTCTACCTTCTATTAAGGACTTCACACTTTCATTCTTCACTGGAGTAATCTCTCCAGTAATCTCTGGAGTAATCTCTCTTTTAAAATAATTAAGGAAGAGTTTTTAAAGAAGGAAGGAGAAAGTTATATCCCATGTAGTAAAGCTGGCTCCCCCCCCCCAAAAAAAAAGATATTATAAATGATTGTATCATTGTGGTTGCAAAAAACGGGGTTAGGTGTACATTGTGTAGAAGCTAAAATTTAGTTGGGGAATGATTTTGGCAGCAATCCTAACAGTGTCTACTCAGAACTAAGCATCATTGTGTTCAATGGATCTTTCTCCCAGTGTCTAGGACTGCAGCCTTTGTCATGTAGAAACATATATTTTTAAAAAAGAAAGAGGTACTTTTATGGCCATTTATAATAACTGAACCTGTTCAAGCTAAGCTAGACTTATTAAAATATGGGTAATGTATGTATGTCCTTCACTATCTGATGTGATTACATGCAAGGAGAGAGAATGGAGATGATTTTTTTCCTTAGTGATTTGCAGGACAATCTTATGCATGTCTATATAGGAGGCCTCACTGAGCTCAGTGCAACTTACCCCAGGAAAGTGTGTATTTAGAAATGCAGCCTTAGATGATGGCAATACACAATCACTAAGTAGGCACAATCCAGAGTAACTACAGGGAGTCCTTGCTCCAGTGTAAGAACAATTTGCTGTGGATTGCAGTATGAATTTCCCATAGGTTTTCATTAGATGGTGCAGTAACTACGGGTACACGTAATGTCTCTTACGTGCTCCCGTAGTTATTCTGGATTGTAGGGCCAATCTGTCTACTACACAATCACTAAATCTGTCTACGAAATACACAATCACTAAATCTGTCTACTAAATACAACTACCAATTGAAAATACAGTGGTAACTCACTTAAAAAGTGATCCATATAACAAGCAAAAATTTCTCTATGATTCTGCCTCGCTTAAGTGTGCTTCACTTAACAAACACATTCATTGGCAGTTGGGGCAGACGCGCTGGCCAGCAGCCCTTTTAAAAAGCGTCAGGGCTGGCTAGTGTGCCTGCTGATAGCAAAAGCAACACTTCTGCACTGTTCCTCGTGTGGCTGGGTAGAGGGAGAGAAAAGCAGTGGAGAAGAGGAAAGCAGCTCAGGGGAGAGAGAGGCTCAGGATGGAGAGAAGGAGAAAGTGGGGAGACACTTTGAAAGTGTCTTGGATTGCAGCCTCCTAACCATGTCTACCCAGAAGTAATCCCCATTGTGTTAAATGGGTCTTACTCCCAGGAAAGTGTCTTTAGGATTGCAACCTAAGTAGACTTCATAGGATCATGCACACTGAATGCATGTTTTGAATTCAATTCCAGTGTTTTGTCATCATTTTTACATCCAGTTAATATTTTTATATGAATATTTTTGGGGTTCTGGAACCAATTGTCTGAGTTTCCATTATTTCCTATGGGATAACTCACTTCACATAAAGAGCGTTTCACATAACAAGTATGCTTCCAGAACAAATTAAATTTGTTATGTGAGACACCACTTTACTATAAGGAATCAGTGGCATAGATAAGGCAGTGCAGGGAGTGACAACGATTTCACTTGGCAACAAGATTTAGGAGGGCAACAACTGAGCATGGCATTACTGGCCAACATTGTAAAAAAATGATAAGTACAAACATCATGTTATATATTATGCAGCTGCACCCCGGATCTAGAACTCCCCTTGGAACATAGGAAAGCTCCCTCTGTCCAGAGATTTAAGCAGGGCTAAAACATTTTAAGGCAGCTTTTAACTGAAGCAGAGGTGGGAGATTCTGTGTTTTAATTTATTCAAATTTTTATATGCTTTTAATATGTTTTTAAAATGTTTTTGTCTTATCAATGATTTTTTAAACTCTATTTTGTTAATATTGTTATAATATTTCTCAGCCCTTGGCTGAGAAAGACGGGCTATTAATCCATCAAACAAACAAACAAACAAACAAACAAACAAACAAACACAAACAAATAAATATCATTGTAAAGACAATTCAATGCTGAATTCAGTGAAACAAACCTCATTGGAATATCTGTATTCTATCAAAAGTCATGGCCAATTAACCAGAAAATGAAAATTCAACTGTGTATGGCTGGGTTGTCAAACTTATTTCAGAGAGCAGACCAAATAGCGTTTGTGGTGCCTGCTGAGGACCAGAGATGATATCAGTAAGCAGCATCATTAACTAGAAATCAGCTGTTTTTCTCACTTAGGAACTCATTAAGACAGCTAATATGCAAACCTTGATCATATTTTAAAGATATGGGAGAGCCCAGTTATCATGTGGACCATTCTTTCAAATACACCACTGGTGAAATGTCCTTTGCAGCTGAGCTGATGATGGTGATGTCATTTGTCATGGGGGCTGGAACAAGTGCTTTCAAGGCCCATATCTGGCCCAAAGGCCTTCCATTTGACACCTCACATACAGTATTATGAATGTTGTCTTCCTCTGATAAATTAAGTATGAATTGGTCTAACTGTGGATAATGAAGGAATGGGAAGGTTGCACAGCAGTGGTGGCTACCTATAAATGTGTTATAGCAAGAGTAGGGCATTTTTAATGCAAGCTATTTCTCTTGATCCCCACCATTGAGAGCTAATGCTGGTCACCCCAGCAGCCTTGGGTTGTCAGAGACCCATTTCCAGGTGCAATTGGGCAGGTAGTATTTGTACTTTTGGAGGAGCATTTGTTGTTTGACATGGTAAAAATGGATAAAAAAATTTCTGTTTCATTTCTGTTTCATTAGTCTTGTTTAAGTTTCCCTTGCAGTTTCTAAAGTTAATGGATTTGATAATATTGTGTCCAGTAGTGAAAACCTGATCCTTGGAGGAAACTAACATGAATGGAATGATTTATGGGTTGCGGCCTCAAAGCTAGATCCCTCATCCAAGTAAATATAAATGTTTGTATTTAAGCTAAAATAAATACAATAGATCAACAGCTGAGAGGAGGAAGAATTGCCCTCTGTGGCCTCTGACAGCAGGAATAGAATCAGTGGGTTGAAACAGGAATATATAGGCTAGATATGAAGAATTTCTCATCTGTAAATGCTGTCTGGCAGTGGAGCAGCCTTCCTCATTGAAGGTTTTCAAGCAGATGCTGGCTTGCCTCCTGTCAAAGATGCTGTTGTAGTGGCCTGTTCTAAGCAGGGGGCTGTACAAAATGATCTCCACAGTCATTTGAAACATGAGTAGTCTATGAAAACTGGTTTGTGGAGTATATTTTCCTGAAGTTTTTGATATTTGCATCTTGTGAAGGATCAAGATAGGTTTCCATCGTGAAGCAATTCCATATATAGGTCCAACTTCATTATACTTTTTTTATGCACAAATTTGACACATGAATAGCACCTGCAAACCACTCTCTAAAAAAAACTGCTTTTCTACTGTTGTAGAGCTGTAGTCATGCAAGCAGTCATTCCATTCTTCAATCCCAGAATCAAACCCTTGCAGATATTGAAGCATTACCTTATTCCATTATGCGCAAAGGAGGAGCAAGAAACCTAGAAGTGGATCTTTCAACCTATTTTTCCATTGTTTTCTTTATACACATTTTTTGTATCCATGGGAAGTTCTGGACTGGAACCTTAGTGGATAATGAGGAACATCTGTATTGCAAACAATATGCTAAGCCTAACTGCTTCAGCATTTGTCCTACATGGTGATAGGGGTCTGTATGTTGTGGACTGGGGTAATCAAATCCATGATGGATGCAACATGGGGAAACCTGACCAGCCTGACCAGCCTGACGCCTTTCCCACCAGCTTTCTCCTGGGGCCGCATGAACATTTTCACACCCAACATTCCTGGCTGGGGGAAGGAGGAGGAGGATTCCTGTCAATGCCCGTGGGAAATGGCTTCCCAGAGACACTGTAGTCCATTACATTTCAGTTTCCAATTTGGGCATTTGCAATTTTATCAACTATGGATAGGGTTGCCATAATTTTCTTCCACAAAATTGGGACAGGACCCTCTGTTCCCTTTGCCGGTATGTGGACATAACCCCCCAGAATTGGGATTGTCCCTGTTTTCTGGTACATATGGCAACCCTAACTATGGAGAGCTGAGGAACAGAACTCGTGGATAATGAGGGTTGACCTATATTTACAAAATAACTGTATGCAACTTCTTACTTACTTGACGCGAACACAACTGCAACTAATGCTTTTAATAAGGCTACCCCACCCTATCATGTGATGAAAAGAGTCGACTAAAATAATATCATATTTTGGGGTCAGCTATGTTAGCTTTCTGTATGTTAGAAACTGAACAAAGCTTGTAATTGCTAACTGTTGTCTAGTTGCCAAGTACATGGAAGGTGCTGGAAGTTCTTGCCTGGGCAAGTCTGCAACACGCTTAACAAGTCCAGGCATGCCTGCTGCCACTCAAACCTCAGAGACATTATGCTTTGCTGTTGAGTGTGCTTGATTGCTTTATCAGCATCTCATTGTTGGGTTAGTTGGAGGAGTACTGCAAGAGACTTTGTCAAACTGCTTACTGAACTTAAGAACCTTTTGGACTGCTATTATTCTTTTGGGACACTTATTTAGACACTGTTTGCTGATTTGGACACCCTGGATTGCTTTGACTACCACTGTTTGTATTGCTGTTTTTAATACAGTTTATGCAAACAAGTTGCAAGCGTCTGTCGTCACGCTTGCACCTTGCACCGTCAACTGGACGCCTGTCAGAGCGAACACTGACAAACTAGCCCAAGCATAGTGCTTAAGTGGCAGCACCTTCTGTTTTCCCATTGTGCTACACTGCTTCTTGTGGACAAAAAAAGCAAAAGATGTTCTCAGGGCGGTTTGATTTTTGCTTTTTCTGACTAGGCAATCACAAGCAAAATATGAAATGCCCTGATATCAGTGTGCTGGATTGATTTGCTGTGATTTGCAAGGTGGCTTCCTTCCTATGCTTCTGAACAGTGATTGAGTGCTGCATGTAAGGGAGCCACTGTCGCATGCTGTAGAAGCAAATGGAGGAATGCCATTATTTATGGCCACTGAATCACTAACTACTGTTCTTCAAATCACACTGTACTCTTCCTCTGTGGGCGCAATCCAGAATAACCATGTGGAGTCCTTGCTCCGGTGTAAGAACAATTTGCTCTGGATTGCAATATGAATTTCCCATAGGTTTTCACTAGGTAGTGCAGTAACTAAGGGTACACGTAATGTCTCTTACGTGCTCCCATAGGTACTCTGTATTGTAGGGTATATCATAGACTGTGTTAATGCAGATGGGAGAAACTGAATAGGAGAAGGAGCAGACCAACTAGTCTGCTTTCATCATTGTTATGTGTAAGGAAAACAGAGGTGGTCCTGAACTTTACCCCATCTAGGACATCCTGCCACCCTTTTGCCCCAACCTGGAAGTATTTATGGTGAAGTCAGCTCAATTCTTGGCATGCCAGGAGAAGATGGGACAGTTTCAGTGGCGCCCCCAATGCAGCACCTTGCTTGTCCTGCTCTTGATATGCCACTGAAAAAAATAGTATTTTCCCCTTTATTTGGGAAGCAAAAGGTAAAACCTTATTGTCATCAATAAAACAGATGTGATGTGCTGTTATAAATGTGGAATAAAAGTGATCTGGTGTGTTGGAGTTCAGATCCAAGCTCTGCTTCATACTCAGTTTCTTGGGCAATTTACCTGGGTCTCAGCTTCACTGATTTGCTTCTCTAGGATTGGTGTTGTATTAAAACATAAAAGGAATACTGTAGTTTGACAGCTGCATTCTTAAGATTCCACATCTTCCTTCCTTCCTTCCTTCCTTCCACTTTGTGACTTTGGCAAGTCATATGTTTAAATAATACACATCAGTGTTTGACCAGTTCTGACAAAATGGAAAACTATGCTTTCCCAAAACATGAAGGTAGCTTTGAGACAGCTGTGGCATTGGAGGTCAGCCAGTTAAGGTAATTTCTGAGGGTTCATGTGCAACAGGGAGACTAAACAGCTAAGGTGACTCCTAAATCTTTTATATTTCCCTCAGCTGTTATTGAAAGCTCATAGTATGCTGTTTGATGGTAAGCAAAGATGCCCAGTGCAGAGCTTTGCTCCCTGGCCTTTATTATTCCAATGTTAACTAGTCTATGCTCTGCCTTTCCCAACACTGTTGACTCATGATTTCTGTAAACCATGATTCCATGGTTGATGTGATATCAGGGTGACCAGATGCTGGAAACTCAAAAGGAAGACAAGGTCTTGGATTCCTCTCAGCCTGGCCTTTCCGGCGGACAATGGCATGTTTGCCTACTCATGAGTAAAGCCACTTGTGATATTGGGCACTTTCACTTTCCCATAGAGCATGCATATGTTTTATTTTTATTTTTTGGCCATAACATTTGATAGGAAGGAGATATTTCAAAACCAATTTTTGCATTGGATTCTGCTGTTCAGTACGAATCCAAAAACATATAAGATGATGGGGTACTGCATACCATTGCAGAGTTCCAAAATGAAGCCAAAATGGAGGACAGTAAAGCCCTTTTGGAGGACATGTGGACAGGAGGCTAAAAAAGAGTACAAATCCAGAAATTTCAAGTCATATGATCACCCTGTGGTGACATGGGAAACTGAGGTTTAGTGGTTGGCTTCTAAACCAGCATTTGGGATGCAAATTAAGGTGAGCCATAAAGCCATGTTTTAAAATTAATACGCTGATATCTTGTTTTTGTAACAAAGTCAGGGAGGTAAGGGTTATTGAGGGAGTCTATGTTAAAAGCAAAACAAAAAACAAAAACAACAACAACAACCAACTAAAAGTAAATTATGGTTTCTTACAACTTTTGAACCAGTGTGTAGTCTATGGCTGTCTAATATTATTTGTTTCTGAAACTATCTATGTATCTACTATCCAGTTGTGTTCTGGATTCTGCTAATTTGTGAGGTCTGATATAATAAACAGATGGTATTGCTTTGATAGCAAAGGACTTGTAAATAGATGGGCAGTGGGTATACCTTGGGTGAATGCTGTGTTTTTCTGTTTGGTTCACCTTGTGACCTGACTAACTTCGCTGCTGGGAATAGTTTGTCAGGTTGAGTAGACTTGTAGCACTCTGACCTTTTTGGCAGCATCACTACTGAATCTTTAGAAGCTAGTCTTTTATTATTAAAAGGATTTGCAGGGAGGAAGTGTATGTATAGTTTTTCATTTTAAATTAGTGATGGAATTTGGAATAAACCCATGAAAAATTCCACAAATATGTGACAAATGTGATGCAGCACTGTGGATTGGAAGGTGGATAATTCTTCCTCTTTAATATGGTTATTTTTGCTCTGTTCATTATTCTTTCCTTTCTCTAATTTGATGATGGTGTAAACTAACAAGACTTGAAGGGGATGTGTCTTTAAGTGGAGTGGAGCATTTCCCTCTTAGGAGATTGAGCGTACATCTCTAAACATCAGATTGTGGTCTCATAAATATTGTATGAACAGCCACACATTGCTTGTTTAAACTGTAAAATCCATGAAATGATGCTTGTTCCTGTAAGTCATGTGTGTTAAAATAAATACATTTTGAGAGGCAAAGAGACCCACAGAACATTGCTAACAATAATGCTTTTTCTGCCCCATGTGATCAAGAGTTAGATTTTCTAGGTGTATTGTGGAACCAAGACAGTGGAAGAATCGAAATTGGAGCTTAGCGAGCAATTGAGGGAACCGCATGTCTATCTGAATTTGGGAGCCCATTATCTTGGTTTAGCACACCTCTTGAATCTGCAATGTCATCTGCTTACAACATACCTCAGCATCCTGTGTCAGAAAATCAGCAACTACCTGACTGTGGACTTGTCAATGTGATAAATGGGATGCACAGATAAAGACAATCTATCCTGTTTTCATATTGCATGATTGCCATGTGTATGTGCTGTCTGTGAGTCTCTCAAACTCAAGGATAGTTGTGTAGAATATAAAAATGAAAAGGTGTTCTCATATTTATTCAGCTTCAAACATCCTGACATTATGTTTCTTCTTCCCCAATTCTTTCCCCTCCCAAATACTTTTGTTTAGATGCAGACAGAGAAATCCATTCAACACCTCATACTAGTGAAAAGTTAATTCAGCTCTTCCGGAATAAAAGTGAATTCACATTTCTGGCCACCCTGCAGCAGCGAGCATCGACGTCAGGAGTTATTCTGTCTATCCAAGAACTGGAACACAGGTGAGAGGGGAACCTTTGGCTTGTATATCTTTTCCTTTACCAAGAATATAAAGTCACTGTGTAGTTGTTGCTTTATCTGATGACACTGTTTTAAAGTAGTCAGTTGGGCATCTGAAGAAATGGTGTCTCTGTTTTCATAGATCCCAAATTCTCTGTTTTTATGTTTAGTAAAGAGACAAGAATGTCATGCCTCAGAGTGGCTTTGCTCAAACACCTTTGAGCTGCTGTTTGCTCTGCTTGGCAATTCCTGCTATAGAGAAGAGCACATATCCATAAAAGTTTTTTTAAGAGATTAATTTAATTTTATTATTTACAATCTTGTTTAATTAAATTTATTACAATCTTTTCAAATCTTCTTGAAACTTATAATTGTGTATAAATTTTACAAAAAAACAAAACAATGAACATGAAATTGTCATTAGCCTGTGCCCCTGAAACCCAAGGAGAAATGAATAACAGTGATGTTCTTGGGTGTGTTCTTGACTTCACTGTGGAACAAATAAAAACTGATGGCCCAGTCCTATCTAATTTTCCAGCACTGATGCAGTCATGCCAGTCAGGCATGTGGTCCATCCTGTGGAAGCCTCTTCATGGGAAAGGAATGCAGAAGAGGTTGTTATTCCCTTTCCTAAGAACTGTATCGGGTTTCTGGAAAGTTGGTGAGCATTGGGCCCTGAATGAGTTTCTGCACAATCCAGAGTAAGTATGGGAGCCCTTATGTCGACATAAGAAAAATTTACTCTGGATTGCTCTATGAATTTCCCATAGGTTTCCACTAGGTGGTGCCGTAACTACGTCAACGTAAATGTCTCTTAAGACCTCCCATACTTACTCTGGATTGTACACTTTGTTAGGTAGACTGAATTTGTAGGATAGCCTTCCTAGATGATTTCAGTAAGTAAGGATATTTGTATGAGGGGAGTTGCTAAGTGTTCTCATGTCCACCTAAGCCAGTGGTTCTCAAACTTCCTAATGCCATGACCCCTTAATACAGTACATAAAATACAACCATAAAATTATTTTAGTTGCTACTTCATAACTGTAATTTTGCTACTGGTATGAATAGTAATGCAAATATCTGATATGCAGGGTGTATTTTCATTGTTACAAATTGAACATAATTAAAGCATAGTGATTAATCATAAAAACAATACGTAATGATAGATAGATAGATAGATAGATAGATAGATAGATAGATAGATAGATAGATAGATAGATAGATAGATGTGGCATAGCTAAGAGTAGGTGACTGGGAAGGAAGGGAGGGAGGGAGGAAAGGGAGGGAGGAATGGGAAGGTAAGTACCTGGGTGAGAGGAGGCCTCCATAGGATTGGGATCTCAGGCAGCAGATCCAGCCACTGTTTCCTGGGAGTAAGTCCCATTCATTATCATGGGACTGACTTCTGAGTAGACATGCATAGAACTGGGCTCTAAGGCTGCAATCCTCCCCACCACCAACGCTCCACATTATCTCACAGCTGCTCAGAGGCTCCTTCTGAGCTGCTTCTTCCAGCCGCAGCGGCTCCAGTGTTTCTGCAAGGTCTTCCCACCTGGCCCCCTGCACCAGGAGTCTTTAGGCGACCCCCTGGAAAGCTCCAGACGACCCCCAAAGGGGTCCCAACCCCCACTTTGAAAAACTCTGACCTAAGCCAGTGGTTGTTCATAAAATAGCCAATTTATCATACACCAAGTATGCCTCATGTTATAGGGAGGACTGCAAAGCCATCCTTGATCAATAAATATTTCTAAATAGTTACGACTATGTTTTCTTACTTCAGGAGTACAAACCTTGTATCAACATCTCTTTTGGATCATCATGCATGCTTTGGGATTTACTGTTTCAGGGAGGTTGTATTTACAAAGAAGGAAAAGCACTATATATCCTGCTTCACTATATTTTATTTAATTTTAAAATAGACATCACAGTATAGCTTTTTATGTCCAGCAATCAGCTTCTTATTAAATGTTGTACTTTGGATGACCTCTAAGTGGTGACCTGCTTAATTATTCCTTCCGTGTACATAAATATATATTTTGAAATGTTTTATAAGAGAGAAAGTGTGAGAGAGGGAGACTTTGATGTTAGCGGTACTGTGTAATCAACGGAGATTAACTCTTCACTGAAGGAAATTAGGCCAGATTATTATGAAGAAGCTTCACTTGCCTTTTCATACTTGGCTGCCAGGTTCTGTAAAGGAAGAATCATGCTGAAAAGTAAAAGGTTATGGTGATCCCGAAGTTCCACTTGTAACTCTTGCTGTAATCTTGTACCAAGGGCCATATTATTCCATAGCTGGGCCCCTACATTTTCAGGTAATTTGCCACTCCCCCAAATACCTGGGGAGTTGGGTGGGAAGATGGACAGTTAATAGCAGCCAGGCATGATCCACCTCCTGGAGAGATGGGAGAAGGATGTCATTTGCACAGGGAATTGGAGGGTGAGAAGAGTCCTAGTCTATTCTTTTGCTGGGAAAAACCATCATGAGTAAAAATTTATTGGGGCATTCTGATTATCTTGTGACTTATATGTAAAAGATGTTCCCGTATATTTTTCTTACTATATGCTTTCATAACTTTTGGTTCGCCAGCCTGTGAAATATAGTATTGCATGGTAGGGCATTTTGATGAACAGTTTCCTATACATTTTATATGACAGTAAGCACTAGGTCCATAGTAAATGTTGTTGTCTAGTTTTCTAAAATGTATGTTACTCTAGTTAAGCAAGCATTTCATTTACACACATGTGCATCCATGTGTGCGCACACACACAATTCAAGGGTGTGCCCATAAGGCTTTTTAGCAAACCAAGCAAACCAAAGAAATAAAAAAGATGTTCTCATAGAAGCTAGTGTATTAGTTTCTAATATTGGGGTTTTTGCTTAGTTTCAGCATAGAGGAAAATGTGGATAGATCTTGTTCTTGACTGGACAAGACTAATTTTGATTTTATATACAGAAATCCTATATAGTTTTATCCAGAAATCCAGATATTGCTTGTATTCTGGGCATGCCATCTGATAGAAATGATTATGTTTTGTAGTATTTGCTGGGAACAGATACAAAACAACATGACTCCTCTCTAATTTCAATACATCAACATTTTCTGGGGCTACACTATAAAGAGTAATAAGGCTTTTTGTTGCATTGTTTATATGGCTGTTGTTAGATCATGATCACTTGGTTCCATCTTTCATTATTGCTGTATTGTAAAACTGTTCCATAGTTGAGGAAACATCTGGCAGTGCTGTTGGGTGTTGTTGCTGAACATTTGTTAATGAAGAATGCTACACGTTGGAATCTTCAAAGGTTGATGAAGAGATCAGTTTGGGAGATCAGTGCTGGAAGAGGAACATTTTGTGACAAACTTGAATTTACATGTTAGGTTAACATTGGTTGTAGTAGCAATGCTTGCTGCTGGACATAAAAAGTTGTATTTTTAGATTCACTTCACACATCTAAAGCAGGCCTCCGTCAGTCTTGAAAGACTATGGTATCGTGCTTGGCACTGCATACGCTGCACGCAAAGCACGAAAGCCTGGGTTGGATTGTTATGGAGGATAGGCTGTTACCCAAGCAGCAAATCCCCCCTCTCCATGCCACTGAATTAGTCCAATGGAAAGGCAGAGCCGATATGATTGGATCCAGCTGGCGTCATAGAGCTGGGCTAAGGACAGGAGCTCACCGTGTCTTGTGCGGCCGATCCGGGTCTTGAACCCTGGCCTGCTGGTTAACAGGCACAGCGACTTAAGGAAGTGAGAGGATGACTGAGAAAAATAGCATCTAGTGGTTAGCACTCAAAGTACTTTTTCTTGTTCCCCATTTTGGTCCTGAGTCAGAAGCTGTGCTGAAAGTTGGATTAACTGGTCTGTGTGTGTTTGGACATACCAGTACTTCGGAAAATTCAGAGATGCTGCCTGAGAAAAATATTTACCAGGAAACTTGGTTAAAATAATGATACTTGGTTAAAATCAAATCCTAGTAACATGAGTCATCTAACATGACTCTTCTCTGAATTACTCAAAAATGAACTATACTTGCAAGAATATAACAAGAACCCCAAACAAAGCAGGAATTTAGCAAAATGCAGGAAAGATTTTGAAAGTATTTCAAATCAGGTTGATTTGAACTGGATAAAACCAAAGAGGTGGCTTGACTGAACAGGATTAAGTAATTTGCAGAGTCCAGCAGGGGGAGAAGGGTAGTTGCTTAAGAAAAAAAAGCACACACAGTACAGTGTCGATACAGTAGTGTTGTGTCGATACAGTAGTGTTGACACACCAGTGACATTTTCAGGTTGAATTGAAGAGAAAATAACAAAACAATTTAAACTCCTTTAGCTAGAAATGCATCTATTGTTAACTACATCTGGGAATCCTTTTCCTAGTAGGATTTGGCTCTCAGTGGACACATGGCAGTCTCAGCAGTCTGGATGGCTAGAAGCTATTGCTTGCAATATGCATCCAGTCATTCATACATATTGGAGAGTGCGGGCCAGTGGCTTGCATCTGTCGCTTGCATTTTGGAGAGTGGCTTGCATCTGTGAGGGTGGTTGTGGTGGAGGACCAGCAGAGTTGGGGTGCCTGCTAAAACAAGATGCAGGGATCACTGGCTTCCTTACCTGCTCATCTTTCTTCTGTCTGATGTGATCCCTTTACATTTTAAGGAACCATGTCAGGAAGGAGCAGGATGGAGGGGTGCCACAAAACTGGTTTCTGCTGCCTGTGTGGCTTTTTTGTGTAAGCAGACAGTGGAAGACTACTCCTTATGATGTCTGCAGGGATGGCCAAACCAGATGCCAGATGCAGCCTGCAATGAGCCTCAGTGCGGCCTGTGGCAAGACTCCCTATCTGGTCCATGGGCAATCCTTGTAATCCTCTGGATCTGTCTCTAATACACTTTTATATGCAAATTTATAATGTACCATATTTACTCAAATCCAATGCACCATTGAATCTAATGCATACAGCAATTTTAAAAGCCTTGAGAAGAAAAGATTTACTGGTGATTGTAATCAGCTACTCAGCTGCAAAGCAGGTATAAAATTTAATTTTACCATATACAATAATGAGTTATATGACAATAATAATATGACAGTGGGTTAATGTTATGACTTTTATCTAACTGCACTTCTTTATACAACAATGGGTTTATGTTACATTTTTATTACAATATAGTAAGCTGTTAAACAAAATACTGACCTATACTTATAAAAAAATACTTGCCCTACAATCCAGAGTAACTACGTGAGCACGTAAGAGAAATTTACTTCGACGTAGTTACTCAAATCTGATGTGCCATTGAATCTAATGCACATCTTGATTTTGGAGACTAAATTTGGTTGCATAAAGTGTGTGTTAGAGTAAACAGGGTAAATCATTTTTCTGGCCCTCAACAGTGTCAGGGAGTTGATGTGGCCCTCCTGCCAAAATGTTTGAACATGTAAAGGGACCACATGAGAAAGGAGTGTATTTAGAGACCACAATTACCTGGTTTCTTCCTTATGGTCACCTTTTAAATGAAACAGAATGGACAAGATGTTCTGGGAGTTCCAACTGCACTTCCTGTTCTGCATGCGAAGCGTCATTGTTATAGTAAGATAAGAAGGTAAAGGTCCCTGGCAGGTTGCCCTGCCAGCCCTGACAGGCTATAGGTTTCTCTGCTACCTATACAGGCACCAGCTGTTGGGTGCAGTGCTCATCCCTGATTCAAGGCCCTTGTGATATGTGTCCATATTGGCTGCTGCCTGGGCCAGAAGTCGATTCAAAGCCAAGAGCCAGAGCTGTCTGAAGACATCTCTGTGGTCACATAGCCAGCATGAGGGCACAGCAAACTATTTACCTTCCCACCAAAGTGGTATCTATTTATCTACTTGGATTTGCATGCTTTTGAAGTGCTGGGTTGGCTTAATGCTAAGGACGGGAGCTCATTCTGTTTTGTGGCACCCGGGTTTTGAACCCCAGCCTCTCTGATGAAAGGAACGGTATCTTAACCAGCTGAGACAGTTCAGCCCTGACACTGTTATGGTTTTGTTTTTACTGTCTGTGAACATCGTAGCTTGTTTGTTTGTTTTTTGATAACCCACCTTTTCCATGCCAAAGCAAATACCCAAGGCAGCTTACTAAGCTTTTATCCTTTCTGCTCACAACAATCCTGGGAGGTAGGTGAGGCTGAGAGTGAGTGATTTCATGGCCAAGGAGGGATTTATACTTGGTTCTTCCAGGTCTCAGTCCAACTTCCTAACGACTATCCCGTACTGGCTCAATATTTGAATCCTTTTGGTTTTCTATGGTCCTTTACAAAGTAACCAAAATGAAAATTGCACTGCTGTCTGTGTGTGAAGCAGGGAGGAAACATAATGACATTGTTGAACTTTGGAATAGATATCAATATTGGGATAGAGACTTTGAATTGACTGCCAAGAATGCAGCTGTCACTATATTTAAAAAAACCTATTTGTAGGGGGGTATGATATTTGCAAGATTATTTTTTTACCATTGCAGACACAAGCATAAACTGGTGACTTTGTTTCATGTGAAGTAGGAGAAACTCACAGATGGAATTGCATGTGAAATAAGCACAGTCGAATATAGTAGTATTTCAGTTTTTATGTATTCATGTTGTATGTAGCCCTCTGTCCTTTATTCAGTTTTTTTTAAAGTACACACCAGCCAATCTTAGTGATGTGAACTCACCCAACAGTACAAAACAGGCCACAACCAGCCCATCTGTATATTTATTCTCTGTGCAAGTAGGTTATTCTAGGTTATTCTAGGTGCAAGTTATTCTAGGTTATTCTAGGTGCAAGTAGGTTATTCTAGTGAGATGTTGGGTGGTGGAAGGAAACTTTTGCTAGGAGTACATAAACACAGTGGTGTCTTGTGTTTTTTACTACTTTTGAAATTGTTGCAGACACGTAGACCTTGTTTTGAAAGTATTGCCTTCAAACAAATACAGTATTGCACTTTCAAAGGTTGCTAGCTGACCGTTCCTTTGGTTAAAAGGATAAAAACATAAATTGCGAAGGTTGTAAGAGACAGTTGAATTAAAAATAGTAAGTTGTCCCAATTTTGAGACATTGGGGGATAAGATGAAACATAAAGATCACACTTTCAGAGAGAGGTGAACCATCCTGTGTATGGGTTTGACAAGGACACAAACAAAGCCAATTTTTATTATTTTATTTTATTTTGCTTATGATCCTGCTCCCTTACCATTGTGAGACAAATTGCAGGTTTATAGTTCAGGATGGTTGGTTCCTGTTTCTCAGTGGGAATTAATGTCTAGGTCCTAGGAGATAGTTGGGAATCCTTGAGCTTTTGAATGAGAATCTTTTCCAAGCTCCTACAGGAGATACACAACCCTGCTCTACTAATGGAAGGTGCTGCATGTATACATGTGGAGAAATAGTTGATTGAGATAGAAAGGGGGCACTGAAAAACAAAGGCTCGTTGGTGTGTCAATGCATTCCTTCTGAAGACCTATGTGTAGTAGGGAATTTGCTACTTTATATAAGTTACACTCGACTTTGGTTGTGCATCTCAATAATACCATGTCTCCTACACTAGTTGTATTCACTCGGAAATTTCACACAGCATCACCTATTCTTAGGGTCACTTCAGCAACACAATCCCAAGCAATTTTCCAATCCTAACCAACATTCCAGCACTGGCATAAGGGCAATGCAACTCTGGCTCCAATCCTTACTACACTTTCTTGGGAGTAAGTCCTTTTTAACACTATGATACTTACTTTTGAGTAGACATGCTTAGGATTGCATTGTCTGAGTAAAAGGAACAAACATTCCCTTACCTTGAGGAGGCCTCTGTGACTGTCCTCCAACAACAAGATGCAACATGTGCTCCACTGGAACAGCTAACGCTGAAAAGATCCCTGAGTAATACTAGCTGTTTACATGGTTGCCCTCTCAGTTCTATACGTCTGTAAAATGACAGTGTTTAGTCTGTGCACATCTTAGAGCAGTGGTTATGTACAGTAGTTAGTGCTAGGTTTATATAGTCTTAACTCTCTATTCCAGTCATGAATATATAAGCTGCGTGAAGTATTGCTGAGAGATAGTGCTCAGTTGTTTCATATAACAGTGTTCGTGGTGGCTGGTTTACAACTCCTTTACTACTGAGGCTCGTCAAGGCGTGTTTTGAACGTTGTCTGGCATTATAAAACATCTTATTGTGCCTGACAGTAAATAGTAGTGGGAATTTAGCTGTGTGTCGTATTTCATTATACATGTTCAAGTTTATAAATATTGTTTTGCCGTAGGCTATAGTGTGGATTGTAATTTTAAACAAATGTTTACATTGACTGAATTCAAAGGTTTATTAATATGTATTTGTTTAACAAACTTGTACTACATATTGTTTTATATATTTTTTCCTATCTCCCTTTCCGTGGGTGAATGTGTGTGCGTGAGAATAAATGTTTTAAATTTGCTGTTGGATAGTTGTTTCTGATGCTAAAATGATTGAACACTACACAACCCATAGAATAGTGGCTCTAAAACTTGCTACATTTATTATTGATATCAATAATTGCTACATTCATTTGATCTGATTTTAAAAACCCTTTAAACATTCTTGATTTTCTAATCTAAATGAGTTGATAAAGGCAACACAAATAAATTTTAGTTAATGCAAATGACTGACCTCATGTTGAAGGTTTAGGATGGTGGACTATGTCAATCAAATTTGCATTTGTTCAAAGGTCAGGGTCTTCCAGTGTGGTGATGGCATTTGCAGTACCATCTGTTGCTTGCCTCATTTTAATTTCTCTTGTTGATCTTTAATTTTTAAAAGTCTTTCTATACTGATGCAGTGCCTGTTCCACTATCCTCTACCTTTATTTTTTTTAACAGTTCCTTGACCCAGCACAGTTATTTATGCTGAGGATGGTGGTTGAGTCTTGAATCTATATTTATGGTGTTGTAATTTTCTTTCTATGAAGACAATGTTTTCAGCTACATTCACTTTTTTCTTGATTTGACCTCACTGGTCGCAAATTTGGTGTCCTACAGTGCATGTGTTCATAAACTTCATGCATCTTAAGATGGGCCCTCAACTTCAAATGTGCATACAAACATACATTTGTTAGTATTTGACACCACAATCCTGTCTTGTGCTGGAAAAGGCCGGCTGTCATAGCCTGTGCTGTTTCGAGAGCAAATATTGGGACATCTGCTGTGCTATCATCTGGAAGAGGAGGCTTGTCCCCTTCTCCACTATAGGGCTGCAGCAGTCCCAATGGGACTTTGGCAGCCCCAAAGTCTGAGCAGACAGGAGCAACCTCTGGCTACTCTACTGCATCCTAGACAAGGCTTAGATCCAGCAAAACTGCCATTCCCCCCTCCCCTTCCAATGCTGACTGCTCATCCCCTCTAGCTATGCTACTGCTTCATGCAGCTCTGGTGGGTCAAATTAACTTGTGCAGTGGCAGTAAAGCACATAGATGAATAGGGAATGAAAATCACATTGGGTTCTGTGGCATGATCTCATATTCTTCATAGAATCCTGTGGGAACTTTTGTGAGGTGAACTGATCAAGAAAGCTTCTTTTGTAGGCCATCCAGTTTGCTTAAGATAGGTGCTCCTGTTTTGCATCTTACCCAAGAAACGTTTGACATTTGATCCTGGAACTGCCATGAATAATGAATGTTTCTTTATCTAATTGTTGCTAACTGCTTTATTTACTTCATTTTGGGTGAAATCCTAATCAGTTTAGGCCGGCCTAACTAACCTAGCATATCTTCCCACAGTGGTATGGGGAGGTTGGCATGTGCCTGCGTGAAGTGGCCTAATCACCTCAGGTGTGGAGCAGAATTGCCTTTTGGTACTTTGGTGATACCCAGTTTAGCACAGAACTTGTGCTGTGTGCAGTGGTCTAATCTCCCCAGGCATGGGGCAAAAGTGCCTTATGGCTCTTCACAGGTTCACAGGTATGTTAAGCCAGCCTAAGTGGAGTTTCGGATTGCAGCCTTTGAGAAACTGGCAGGATGTGGCTCTTGTTCACAGGTTCACAACATACTGTGCAAGTCCAGTGTGGGTGCTCATGGCATGTTCTAAGAAACAAGTCAGGCAACATTTCTCCTAGCCCACTTGCTAAAAAGGTGTCGGTGGGGGCAGTGGTGGGCTTCAGGGGGTTCTCACAAGTTCTATAGAACCCTTTGCTAATAGCCACCTGGTTCTGAGAACAGGTTTCTAATGGGACATAGAACCTGTTGTTAATTTAGGTTATTAGGACATAGAACCTGTTGTCAATTTATTTGAATCCCACTACTGATGGGCGTTTGCTCTTGACAAATTAAAAGGTTATTCTTCCTTGTAACCTATGGAGTCTTGGGCCTTTTGCCATAAGTCAAGAGATGGGGATGTGCTGCCCTGGCAGGCACCCAGCGCTCCATGTTTCTGTGCATGAACATCATGCTCATGGATTCAAATAAAAGAACTGAAAAGGTTATTGGGCAACAGCTTATGAAAATAGCATGTGGGAAAAGAATTAACATTCCCTGACACTTGTACTGCTACCCTGATTTAGTTTGAGTCCCCTTGCAACTAGTTTCAAGTTAAAATTAGACCAGTGAGAGAAAGTTGATCTCAGACAGCCACATATTAGAGTGTTTGGCCATAAGTTTTCATCCAGATTGTATTTGTCTTATGATAAGGGAACAGTGGTAATGCCCTGGTTTGTAGGGGATTGTAATGAAGGCTAATGAAGACCAAACAATCTTAATTTTTACCTCAGACAATTACAACTGGGGCTTCAGTGTGACTGGAGACATAATCTGATATGTGCTTAACATAAGAGCTTTTATACCGAGTTTTCACAGCTAAGCAAATATTTCTTTTTCTAATACATGATTAGTTGCATGCCCAGGAGTTCTGTCACACAATTGCATTAAATAAATATTTCTTGGTGCTTTTGTGGGGTTCTCTAACTCCTGTGGCTTTTCATTGCCGAGATGGCTCTCCCTGAGTAATATTAGCGGATGAAGTGAAGCCTAAAGGATGTTAATACTCTCCAGGGAAGGAGTGGAGATAAAAGCTGAGAGAAGGACCTGAATCTACCATTTTTTCATATACAACCAAGATCAGTTTGGGTTCAGTGCCATATTCTGGTTCCTTAGATTAGCTGTCGGAGCCTGAATGCAGCAGCATATCATTATTGAATGTTCATCATTTAGTAGTCAGCATATGCAGCTGCCTTATAATGAGTTATACCTTAGCTCCATCTAACACAGTATTGCCAGCTCTGATTGGCATCAACTCTTCCGAGTTTTGCACAGGAATTCCTAATAGGTGTTTTTTCAGCCATAGCTGGAGATGGCCAGAAACTTAATCGGAGATTTTCTGCTTGCAAAACATACATTCTATCATGTTCTTTCCTGCTCTGCATTACAATAATAAGTTGTCACACTTTTGCATCACCAACTAGTGACAATGAAGAACTGTGAATAAAGTAAAATGCAATGAAGTATATAAAAGAGAAGGGGTGCAGTGGCTTAGTGGTTAAAGGTGGTGTGCCTGTCATTCTGAAGATTGGCAGGTCAGCAGTTTGAGACCTGAGTGCTGCAAGACCAAGTGAGCTCCCATCAATTGCTGAGCTCCTGCCAACCTAGCAGTTTGAAAGTATGCAAATACAAGTAGATAAATAGGTATCATCTTGGTGAGAAGGTAACAGCATTCTGTGTGCCTCGACGTAAGTTATGCTGGCCACATGACCATGGTGATGGCTTTGGACAGCGCTTGATCTTCAGCTTAGAAACAGGGATGAGCACTGCACCATACAGTTGGTCAAGACCAGCAGTACAGTCTGCAAGGGACACCTCTATCTTTATAGCAAAGGGACTTCAAGGAAAATGAATACAGACTAAACACATTCATAAGATTGAAATCCTTGGGCCTGTGACTGTGCATGCCATTGCACATGTGCACACCCATGTGTCCCCCAAATGTATTTGGAAGAATTGTTTTTTTACTGATATAGTATGCATTTCAGTATAGGTTGTGGTTCTATCATTGATGAAACAGTGGTGATTTCCTATCTCAGGATACTTTCTTACCCATCTGTTAACTGCTATTCCATCTCCCCTGGGACTTTACAAAGAGGGATAAATGTTAAAATGTGGTGAAGCAGAAACAGTGTGGATTTTCTTGCCAGAGTGTACATGCTACATACATAACAAGCTAGTGGCATAAAAATTGAAATCTAAAGAAGACAAAAAAGAGCCTTCACATATTCCTTCTGACCCTGATGGGGAAGCTGAATGATTAGTTACTAACTAAAGTGCTTTGACTTGCTCCGACTGGTATGTATGCAGATCAGATTCTAGATTGTACAATAGTCAAGAAATAGAAAAACAGCAAATGTACCCATTAACCTTTATATTTTAAGGCAAAAGTCACAAGCTTCATTAATATTTATATGCTGAATTGCTTAATCCATATGCAGTACTATGGAAGAATTTCAACAAGCCTAGATGAGAAGTGTTCCAAGTGCCTTAGATTCAGCTGATGTACAGCAGGGATGAGATTATCAGGGAATTAGAGTCAGGTGCCATGTTGAGGGGAGGGAAGGTTTGTCATGGCTAAGCTTGGGGTCACAAAGTATGGAAAGGAAAAAGGTCTGCTCAGAATGTTGCATGCTGCTGGCAGACAACTGAGATGGAGGTGGGCACAGTGGGGGCATGATTTATGTTACCATCTGCACCTTTTTGTCCAAGCCTTTCTTGGCATATCTTTCCTGTCGTCCTGTAGCTGGCTTTCCAGTTGCATTTTCAGTTTCAGAAGGGATGGGTGCATTCTACACTGGCTGACCTGGGACGTTCCATTGCCCTTCCATGACCATGAATAGGAGGGGTTTTGTTTGTCATAGTGGGGTGGGATTGAATGGTGGAAGGATGGGAAGGGGTCACTGAGTTCTGCTGCCAGACTTTGCAGTAGGTGTGGACAGCAGGGAGTTTTGAAAGGGAACCTCCAAGCATGAGATCATCTGGCAGCAATCCAGCATCCAAAACAGTTTTTGTTTGGAGGGGGGCAAGAATGACTAGACTCAAGTTGTACTGAATTGCAAAAGGGTGACTCAGCAACATGCAAAGTGCCCTGTGCAGAGGAAGATGTCAAACAGGTGGAAGAGGCCCAAATGGACTTATTACACCTAATCCTTTCCGAGGAGGAAGATTAGAAGGGGGTCCTTGTACTATATGCCCAGAAAATGGGAGGGCATGGCTGACAAGCTTTAGGAGGAGCAGGCTAAACACAGGGTGCTGGGGAGGAAGTCAAAGGAACAGGTCCAGGGACCTGGACAGCTATGGAAGGAAGTACCCACCTCTCCACCTCCCCTGGAAGAACCAAAGGGGAGGGGAGAGAGGGAAATAGGTTAAAAGAAGGGGACCAAGGGGCAGTTGGGGAGTCTGGGCATGGGCGTCAGTGCCCTGCCCAAGCCAGAGGCCTACAGATCACATCACGTGGCTGGGGATGAGCTGGAGATGAGCAGAGTTTTGGGTTGTTCTGTAGAGAGACTTTGGCTGCAATCCTAAAGACACTTTCCTGGGAGTAAGAGCCATTGAACACAATGGGGCTTACTACTGAGTAGACATGGTTAGGATTGCAGCCTTTGTTATACTTTGTTATAACCAAGCTTGAAGTCTCCCCTCATCAGGGGGATGTAACAAATTTAAGAGGATTGTTTTTGACATACTACACTTACCTGAATCTCCAACCTCTCTTTATCTGTGTTACTGCCATGGAACTCTTTCTCTATACCTACACCCCCCAAACACAGAAACACCAAGAGCACCCGATTATGACTCGTTTTGAGTCAAACTATAGGTGATGGTGTCTAGACTCAAACTCTGCTGGACTCTTCCAAACACTGGAAAGAATATATATAGATGTAGAAATAAAGTATATTATCTGCAGCAGTTGTGTTTTTCAAATCATACTACCCCATTCATATAATAATTTCCAAAAATTCTTTTTGTTTGTGTGAAATCAGCTATATTTTTAATAAGAGAAAAGCTGTTTTGCTTTCTATGTAGGTATGGATAAATGCAAGGGGAATTTAATGTGGGAACCTGAAGTCACTGCAGGTTATTTAAAAGCAGAAACAGAGAATTAAATTAGGGAAAGGTAGAAGGAAGATAAATAGGGAAGACAAATGTATACAGAAATCAATTCTACAATAATATCACATTAAAATAGCATCTCTTTGATAGCATGAGTTCTGTTGTAGGAAGTGCGACCGAAGTGCAGCCAATGGGGCTGATTGTGGATTTAATTTTCCATGAAATTTGACATCTGTGAAGAATTTGCATGTGAATGGATCTCCTGCAGATACTAAGGCCCCACCTATAATACTTTCTGTATGCAAAGCATATTCCCAACCTTACAGTAAGGTACAGCAGTCCTCTAGATGATGGCTTCTCTCACTTTCTCCCTTATCTGTTGGTACGTAGGGTCTTTGAGAGTAAAGTTTGGGCTTCCTTATTTTATTTTATTTATCTGATTCACTTGAAATTGCAGATGGTAAAACTATATTTTTCTGGCCTGCTTATTTTATACATTTTAGTTTTAAATTACCTTACAAAACAGAAGGTAAATTAACATGCTTCCATAGAGATGCAAACTTTTACATTATACTTTATTAATGAAAAAAAATAGGTACGATGAAGAGGGGCATGAAAAATTTGTTAATACTAAAAACTAATCCTTGGGGAAAGTAATTGGAAAGCAAAATGTTAATGGGAAAAACTGTTGAGATATGAAATGTGGGTGAATGTGTGCTCTATTTCATGTTTCCTCAGTTTTCAACTGATATGGACAAGCCCTTCAGTCTTTGTACTGTATAATGGTACATGTCCAATCTTTATACACAGATTTGACGTGATGCGAAAGGCCATTGCAAATTACAGTTTTAAAAATTGCTTTTCTACTGTGGTAGAGAGACAGTCGTACAAGAAGTCATTCCATTCTTCAGCTCAGCCTGGCAAAGGCAGGGTGGCTCTTTGCATTTTAGATTGCTGACTGCCTCTCTACAATAAAAAGAAAAGCTGTTTTCAACAATTATGAAGGGACACACTTATTTTTTTTTAAACTGCATTTGTTTAACACACTTTTTTGATATTAGCAGGAAGTCCTAAAATCAAACCCTTGTAGATATTGAGATACAAACTTACTTCATTAGGGGTAATGGAAGAACAAGACAAATGGAAGTGGTTCTTCCAATCTGTTTATTTATCCCTGGATTTTTTCAATCCACAGGAGGTTCTGGAACTGAACCCTAGTGCATAATGAGGGAAACGTGTATCAACCTAACCTTATACAAAATTGTCCATAGAAGGAAATTGTGACATTTCTGTATCTATCACTAATGGATTTTGTACTAAGAACTTGGTTGAAAACCTCTGTGAAATTGATGGAGATTCCTGTTGATTTGGGTAGATTTCCACCACCCCAATTCACTCTTTTAGTTAATCAGACACAGGATAAAAAGTCTGCATTTTACACAGCAGCTATTGATTTAAGCACTGTGAAAGAGGAACTGCAAAAGGAACATCTTGGGCCTCCCCACTGAGAGCAGGTGTTCTGCGTACAATGGTCTGACAATTGTGTGTTTAGACAGTTAATGTGATGGCAGTAACCAGCTGTTGCAACTCAATGGCAGTGTGAGCCCATGGAAATACAATAGATGACAGTTCAGCTACTTAAGACTTAAGTTGGATGGCATAGGTTTTCAAGATTAAGAAATACAAAGTATGGATTTCTAGAAAGGCTTTTTAGTGCTTTGCTTTTGAAGGGTATGAATCCCTCTGAATACAGAATTCTTTCACTGCACCTGTAAATTATTCTGCACCTGTTATGCAAAATCAGTGGTTGTTATAAAAATGATCTGTTTTGACTGCTTGAAAATGTTTTATTGCAACATTTATTGAAAATGTTGTATCCTGAGGAATGCTTTCTTTTTTCTTGACTGTACTTTATAGTTCAACCATTCTGTAGCTTTTTGCGTGCTTAGAATAAAAAAGTCTTGGCTTGTTGATATAATTAGGTTACTTGGTAGAACTTCATCTTGATTCTTCCTTCCACCTTTATCCAGATAAAGGTCATGACTGCCCAATCTTTGGGCTTGACTGCCCAATGGCATGTGCAGGCTATGTCTAGGCAGAATAGCTTTGCAGAAAGGACAACTCTACATTTACATGTGGCTAGGGGGATAGTGGCATTTTAAACAGACAACAACAACTGCTTGCAAGAGGATTCCCTCTGCTGTGTCAACACAACCACATCTGATGCTCTGTCTTCCCACTTTGAAAAAAGGAGGAGGAAAGAAATTGCCCATGCTCCAAAGGAGCTATTCATGCCACTCTTAGCAATATGGAAGGCTCCTTAAGAGATTTTTCATGTTACAGGATGGCATCCAGATGAGCATCACTTGCCGCCAATGTACCTTTTAGTGATGTAAAAAAGCTCTGAAGGAGCTGTCTGTGCTGCCCGTAGCAGTTTATATGGCTCCCCTAGGACTTGAAGCTGCAAGCACCACTCCAAAATGAGAAGAGATACATGTCATGTCCTTCTGAGTGGGTTCTTCAACAGTTCTAAGAGCCTCCCTTACTCTTCTCCCCTTTCAAGGCTGGAGAAGAGGGTGCCCCTTAAGCACAATCAGGAAACACACCTAGAATGGCTGCAAAAGTACCATTAGGTACCATTTATCACTGATTGTAGGGCCGTCCACTTTCCTTTCCTTTAAAGCAGGGGTCTCCAAACCTTTGCCCTGCAGCCGAACGTGGCCCTTGGCAAGCCTCAATGTAGCCCTTAGCATGACCCCTCTATCCGGCCTGCAAGCAAGCCTTGTAATGTTTTTAATACAATCTTATATATAAATTTATTCAAATTTGACATTTAAATAATTTTTCAGGCCTCCAACACAGTGTCAGAGAGATGATGTGGCCGTCCTGTCAAAACATTTGAAGACCCCCTGCTTTAAAGGAACTGCACCAACAATTGCTGTAACCACTGACAAGGCCAGTGGCCAGGTTTGGGGGACAGGTTCCTGTGCCACCCCATCCTGGGCTCCTTAGTTCCTGGCATCTGCAACATTTGTCCCTCTGTCCTTCTGGGTGCTGTTTTTAATGGGGGGAGGAGAAAACAAGATTGGAAATATGTTGGGGTGAAGGCATAAGTCAGTTCTTCCTACTGCCACCCCTATTTTATTGTTCTTTTATCTCACTAAAAACCGTTGTGATAAGCTTTAGTTGTAAAGTGTGGTTTGGCCTTTAAATGTTTCACAGCTTTAGGCATTCCTTGTGGCAAGTAGAAAAGCCTGAGGATGAAAAACATATATTCAGAATACAAAACACTACAATAGATTCTTCTGTCATCAAACATTTAGAACTCAGATTTTCAAAAGTCCTCAGAGTAGTCCAGCTAAGACAAAATTGTTAGAGAATTGTGCACTAAATCTGGCTTTTCTTGTTATGCAGCTGTTTGGGATTTAGCTTTTTGTGATGGTGGTATTCAGGAGGATATCATGACATCTGATTTGAGTGAAGTTTTAAATTAGCCTTATAATTTAAATGCTTTAAATGGTGGAAACTTTGTATTTTAACCTTAATCTGCACATCTTGTGTGCAGCATAGTGATCAGTTGTGGGCAGTGATTAGCATTCTGACACATCACTCCTGATAGATAGATGGCTGTGCAATGAAAACAGGAGAAAAGACATTTTGCTCTTGCTATCTTGCTATTATTTAAGAAATCTATCCCTGCAGCATCGTTATTATCAACTATTTTTATTATTTTGTTGTGTTTGAGGACATCCTGAGGAAAATAGGATTTGGACTAAGATTTGCCCATGATTAGAAAGTTGAAGGTAATGACTTTAATTTCTGCTTAAAAAGATTTTATGAAGCTAGGCCATTGCTTCTAAGTATCAGCCAGGACCTGTTGTGGTTCATGCTTCCTTTTGACTTTGATTTGAAACTGTGTCACCCTTCTCTCTTAGAGTAATTTTGAAATATTGTATGAAGAATAATCTCACAGCATCAGCGTACTTGTCTCTACATGCAATTAATGGTGGTCTATTGATTGTTGTGCAATCAATTCAATAAAGAAGAATTTAAAAAAAATTAAATGTGTAATATAAATGGTGGAGGTAGAAAATAAAACACATTGATCTCGCCTATTCACTAGAGGGCACTGAACATTTTTCTAATATTATCTAGCTTCTGCATCTAGTTCCATGTACTGAAGGGAGCTTTTGAGATAAACAAGTCACATGGTAAATAATGTTCAGAACTGGAAGCGTTTCGGAAATGATCCCTGGTATGGCAAGGGATTGTGTTCCAAACACACCCAAATACCTGTTGAACTGCCCTTGCAAAGTGGGCACCCAAAGAATATTCTGTATTCACCTTGTACGTTATTTATAAAATCCTACGGACCAGAACTCAAAGTTTGCCTGTCATTCTCGAAGATCAAACATAAAGTGGGTTGTTGAACAATACTTTGTGCTTGACACAGTTTTTCATTGCATCTTTAACCAGCAAATTAAAATAGCATGACCATGAGCAGGACGTGAGATATATTTTGTTCTGGAGGAAAAAAAAATAAGAATAATCATGCTTAGAGAAGGCTACTGATCAAACCATAAACTTCAGAGGAGGGCAAAGGTTATTCTCCATTAAGGAGACCCCGTGAAGTATAGGAAGGATTTGTACTGAAAAATTTGCACTGAAAAATTGTCTTAAAACAACGTCATTCTAAGGAATAGAATCGATCTATTCTATAGAGAATAGAATAGAATGAATAGAATGAATCTATTCTAAAGAATAGAATCATTTTATACTTGTCTGACCTTGGACTTACCTAGTGATGGTGGGCCCTAAAGGTGATGGATGAAAAGCAATGTGTTTTTCTGCAAGCTGCTGTGATGGGATGAGATCACTAGTAGTCAACCATGTTTAGTTCCTTTAGTGTTGGCACAACCTAATGGGGAAAGAGTGGTGCACAGGCAGAGGTAGAGGAGATGAAGAGAGGTGGGATTGAAAGAAGTGGAAATTCTGCCTGAAAAGAACTATCAGCATCATTCTCTCTCTTTAGCTTCATGCCAAGAGTTTCTCTAAGACATCCCTCCCTGGCTCTCTTTTACCTGGGGAGAGCCCTCTTGAGCTCACACATATACACATCCACACATCTCTCTCTCACACCACACACACCCACAACCACAACCACATCCCGTCTCCTTTCTCTGGCTAGGTCCAAACCTGGGATTTGTACATAGCCATTTCCAGGACCCCCAAAACCAGAAATTTCTCAATTTTTCCGGGAGCATGGCAACCCTACACCCATCAGTACTGCCTCCAGACATCGACAATCACATAATCACACCATTGCTGAACTTCTGGATTACCAAGCTCCACACTGCTCCAAACTCACCTGGGAGACATGTGGCCATACTGCTGTGCACATTCATGGAAATGCTGTCTTTTGGATTGTTAAAACCCTCTCCAAGTAGACAGGAAAATCCAGAGATTAGCACCAATGCAACCTAAAGGAACACCTTGAGGGGCAACACTGGAGCTCTCATCCTTCCTTAGAGTTATATTCTTTCCTGCTGTTTCTGGGGCACAGATCACAATCCAAACATTTATTATTATTTTTAAAGCTATGGTGTAGTTCAGCATTTTGGCCGAATTTCAAACTGTTTTTTCTTTGTCCTTTTTTCCTGTTAATTTAAAAGTTGCATAGGAGGCTGATCTGAAATGAATGCATGTTAAATCAGGTAATTATGAGGAATGAAAATAGATATTGAAACATTATATGTCCTTGTTGGCCTTTTATTGCTTGATATCCATGATAGTCTGAGGCTGCAATCCTATCCATATTTTCCTGACAGTAAGCCCCATTAGTAGGACTGACTTCTGAATAGACAGGCCAAGGATTGGGCTCTAAGTCTGCAGTCCTAAAACCCAGTTACAATGCTAACTCCCAGTTAGGCTGGCATAACTCCAGTTAGGAATTATGGAAACTCCAGTTAGGTGGGTAAAAATCATGTGTTGGTCTGGGACTTTCACAAAAGTGCTATAAAGCACTTCCGCACCACTCCTGGAAAGCTTAGGTGAATGCACAGGCATGCGCCTGCCTCCTCACACTACCACAGGAAGTTATGCCAGGTGAGTTAATGCCAGCTGAAATTAATTAGGATTGTGCAGTGAGTACCTGGGATGCTATTATTTACCTCTTTTATTACTATTTACTATTAATATATCATTATGTCAGTTATTGTAAGGAGTATTGATTATTCTCAAAGAGCTAGCCTTGTATATCTGCTTTTAAAAGCAGCTGTTAGAACATTCCGTCTTTTTGTTTTAATTCTGTCTTCTGCATTGTTTAATAAGAACTTCTTTAGTCAATCATCACAAGTGGCAGGAACCAGTGCAGCATCTCCATTCCCTCTTTCCTCCATTAGGTGATTGGAAAGGTGTTAAAAACAAGTGACAACTTTTGATGCTTTAAGTTTAAACCCTTCCAAGTTAAGTATGATTGTTGTTCCAGTGGCAAAGGGATTGGCTGTGATAGGCAGTCTCTTTAGGGCGCCCGCTATAGTGTTACATTTAGCCTTATTGACCGCTTTCAGCATGAGGAAATTCCTTTTCACTAGACATTGAATTCTGCAAGACCTAGCTTGTTTTTCCCTTTTGTTTTGGTCCCTGTAGAGAGCCTGGGGACTGCATGTTGTTTCTTTTGCCTTAAATAGCTGTAAGAACTTGAAAGAAGAAATGAAGGTTAGAGATAAAGACCTTTTCTTTCCTTTGTGTGTTACTGGTTTGGTGACTTCTGCACACCTTGTGTTGTTTCATGCTTGTCAATAAAAGTCTTAAAAAAGCAAGAAACAATACAACCCAAACCACATAGGCGTGCCTCTAACAAGCGAGCCCACAGTCTTTTTCATGTAAAGATGTTCTGTGGCTTGTAATGTATAAAATATTTGTAATACATTTCAGAATAATTTTTTAAAAATAGAGAAATAAGAGTTGGCTACAATGAGTTGAATACAATGGGACTCTTTTTATTAGGATTGTTCTCTAATACAACTTTCTCTAATGATGAATATACTAGTAAAAAGTGTACCCACGTTGCGGGAGTAAAATTCCCCCATATGCCATCCCCCCATGGCACATCAATCCTCCATGTGCAACAACTCCTCATGCGCATCAGTTCCCCCATGCGCATCAGTTCCACCATGCGCATCAACCTACCATGCATCAACTCCCCATGCGCATCATCTTCCCCATGCACATCATCTTCCCAATGTGCATCAATGTCCGTGTGCATTATCTCCCCATGCACAACCCCCCCATGTGCAACCCCCCCATGCACATCATCCTCCCCAGTGCAACCTCTCCCTCCAAACAACATCCCCCCCAACTGCACCGGGCACCAAGCACCAAATTCATGGAAGGAATACCCACCCCAAATTTCACGCTTCTAGGCCTAGCGGTTTTGGCAGGGTGTTGATGAGTGAGCGAGTAAGTGAGTGACTTTTCTCTTTTATATATATATAGAAGATGGGTGCAATCCTAACCAACTTTCCAGCCCTGGCATAAGGGCAATGCAAGACCGAAGTTAGTAAATATTGCATTACCTGGAGGAGGCCTCTCCAAATAAACATTGCCTTATGTTGAGGAGGCCTCTGTGACTGTCCTCCTCTGTAGGATGCAGCATATGCTGTACTGACACATCTATGCCAGTGCTCAAAATTTGGTTAGGATTGCACCCTAAATTTGATAAGGCTCACTTTCACTTTCCATATGACTCGATGCATTTGTTATCAGCTCATCAAATTTCAGAACCTATCGACACTTAGGTTGTGATAAGATGGTAATTATGCTCCAATTTAGCAATTGGCATTTTGTTTCTGTGTTTCCCAGAGAAAAAACTATGTATCCAACTTGAGAGAGAGAGAGAGAGAGAGAGAGAGAGAGAGAGAGAGAGAGAGAGAGAGAGAGAACATTATTTAAAGGAGTAAATGGTTTTTCTGTAATTGTTCTTAAAAGACACTTTCTCCACCTCTGCATGTGAGAATGAAAGGGAAAGATTATTTTTATCCACGTAGATAAAATTTGATGTTTTTGAAAAAAGTAGAAATTACTTTGTACTAGTTCATTTCTATGTTCTAGTACTTTTGTATTTAAATCTGAATTTTACATTTTTGTCATTATTTCGTGAAAAACAGATATCCTGCCCTTCCCTTGCTTGAAGCAAATGCCCAAGATAGTTTAAAAGGTCTACAATAAGGAAAACATGCAATGTAGAAGTAAAATATAAAAAGTAAAATCATTTAAACGCATGCACACACACTAGAGATTTCCAGAAATCTGGCTGAGCTCTTTCATGTGGTCTGGAGCCAGAGTGCCTAGACCTCTGGGTTTCCCCAGAGGTCCCTGGAAATTGGGCCTCTGGATCAGGGGTCAGGGCAGGGACTCCCCTTCTCCAGAAAAGGAGGGATTCTGGGGTCTCTGGATCTTCTTAGTGGCTGCTCCAGCAGCAGCAAGGCTTGGAGCTGGCCACCACTCTGGCAGGGGGGCAGCCGCATGCCCCTACAGCTGCTGGCCAGTTGATCTGGCTTCCTCCCAAGGTGTGGGGTGTCACAAGTCTCTCTTCTATCCCCCATGCTATTTAACATCTATATGAAACTGCTGGGAGAGGTCATCAAGAGGTCTAGATTGGGATGCCATCAGTATGCTGATGTCACCCAACTCTATCTCTTCTTTCCTCCTGAGGAAGCAGTTGAGGTCTTGGATCACTGTCTGGAGACAGTGGGGAACTAGACAAGTGCAAACAAGCTGAAATTTAATCCTGATAACACTCAACTTAGGTATTAGATCACCATCATGCTCTGGATGGGGTTGCACTTGCTCCGAAGGAGCAAGTCTGCAGCTTGGGAGTTTTCCTGGATTCATAGCTGCTTCTGGAGTCCCACATGGTGACTATAGACAGGGGAGCCTTTGCTCAGCTTTGGCTGATTCACCAGCTGCATACTGTACAGAACTTTTGGCAGGACCTAAAAACATTACTACAGTCATAGAATCATAGAGTTGGAAGGGACCTAGTAGGTCATCTAGTCCAACCCCCTGCCTAGAGCATCCCTGACAGGTGCTCGTCAAGCCGGAATCTCCTTTCTTGCCATTGGTTATAGTTCTGCTTTCAGTAGCAACTATGAACAAATGAGCCCCTTCCTCCCTATGATAGCCCTTCAGGTATCTGAAGAGGACAATCATGTCTCCTCTCAGCCTCCTCTTCTCCAGGCTGAATATCCCAAGTTCCCCCAACCTTTCCTCGTAGGGCTTCCCTTCCATCCTACTGATCATTCTTGTTGCTCTCCTCTGGACTTGCTTGAAGTTTGGCTGCGTCTTTCTTAAAGTGAGGTGCCCAGAACTGAACACAGTACTCAAGGTGAGGTCTCACCAATGCAGAATAAAGAGGAACTATAACTTCTCGTGACTTGGAAGCTACAGTCCTCTTAATGCAACCTAAAATGGCATTTGCCTTCTTTGCAGACACATCACACTGCTGACTCATGTTCAGCTTGTGATCCACGGCGACTCCAAGATCCCGCTCACATGTTGTGCTGCCAAGCCAAGTGTCCCCCATTTTATACCTTTATTTTTGGTTTTTATTTCCTAAATTCAGAACCTTGCACTTCTCCCTGCTGAAATTCATTCTATTTGTTACTATTTATGAGAGATTTTAAATGAGGCAGATAGGCTGAGGGGTTGTTGACATTTTAAATACATGAATGCTTTAAAATGTTTTTTAAATGGTCTTATTGTTTGTGTTTTTAATTATGTAATTGTTAGCTGCCTTGAGTCGGCTATGGCTGAGAAAGGTCGGATATAAATCAATAAAATAAATAAATAATAAATTTTAGAGCCATTTGGAAGACCTGAAGCCATGGGCAACCTCTTTGCACTTCAGAAGACCTCCGAGAGACAGCACTGAAAAACACTTCTTGTCATGTTCCAGAGGCCCTTCAGCCACGAGTTTGGCAGGGTGGATGGGAAGCCTTTTCTGAGTGTAAAAAATAATGGTTTGGAGCTCTGTCCATCAAGCAGAGCCTTGCTATGATTTTATTATGGTCTCACTTCTGGGTGGCAGATGAGTGCCATCTTAAGTACCACTGGTGCCATTGTTTGTGAAACACAATTCTATTATATAGTGGCATGTTCCTAGCCATTGCTTTGAGTCCTCTGGTGTGTAAAAGGCATAGGTTTAGAGAACTGGGCCTGACTATAACTATACATAACTGGCACAGGGAAAAGTTTGTACACACTTGTGCAAGTTTACACAGGTTTTACACATTTGATGTTCTCAAGTTGTGGTCAGATAGGTCTGGAACTGGGCTATGAAATACAGAGGCTATGTGGTAATTGCTGTAGTTCAGATTGTACAGATATGAACCAATGGATTGTTTTCACCTGCAGTTTTATCTCAAGGTGAATGAGGTTGGCTCAATAAATTGAAAGATAAACACCCCTTTAAGTTTAAAGAGACAGAATGCAAAGCAGCTGGGAAATCATAATCACTGCATTTTCCAGGAGGAAGGGGGGGGGGGTCTGTCTCTCAGTTGAAGAAAAGCTGAGAGCCCTGGAGAGGTAGAGGGAAGCTGATTGATTGACTGCCTTGTGACCAAGATAAGCACATTATTTTTAAACCCAAAGGGGTGTTTATCTTTTAATTGCTTGTGTTCTACATGAAAATCTGCATTCACAAAAGTTCCAGGAACTGTACGGAGACTTTGCGGTCTCAAACTGTGTATTTATGCACCATCTTTCACTTTCTTAATGGGAAGAGCAGATTTGTAACAACAAAACTTGTGGAAGTAAGACATACTGGCAGTTCAGTTTTCTTGGATGGAAATTAAAGACATGGCCTTATTACCCCTTATTCATTTTCCAAAGTAGACCTTTAGGAAAAGTAGTAGCAAACAAAAGTTGTATATAGTTGCATGTCTTTATACAGTTCTTTTATATCCCCTTTCCCAACCTTACTTCTCTTTCCTCTACTGTATAAATGATCTGATGAATTGAGGAAAGAAATTCAACAAGTGATTTCTCTTTGTGCTTTGACAAGAGCTGGCAATTATGAAACATTTAAGTTTCTAAATGGAAATTCACTGACAGTATTTGTCTTCCTGCTTTGATGGCAGAGTGCTAGCAGCTTGCTGTTTTCTTAAGAGCAACAGTGCTTCTCAGTGAGTGATGAGAAAACTAAAATAAATTGCAATCATAGAACCATTTTTAGTTATGCTTTAAAACTCCCTTTATCAGGGTTTCTTTGCTGGGAATCCAGTTTCTGCCCATTGTTTGCCCCATTGCTTTTTGGAAATAAGATATGCTGGGTTCTTCTGGATATTTGCCTAAAGATTTATGCATAGGTGTTTTGGTTGTTGCTTTTCACTAGGTCAGTTAGCTATGTTCAAGATTGCATTTTTACCTATCCCTTTAATTGCTGTTTGGATTCGTTTAATGGCTTCTAGGCTTAGCCTAGATTCAGTTATTTTAAATTATAAATTCAAACCAATGCACCTCCCTTCCTCTCTGTGTACATGAGGAAAAAGTGTGTTTTTCCCCACTTAAAAGCATCCCAGGATTTAGCTGTTCACATACTAGCTGCCTATAATAGTAGTTTGTGAACAAGCCAGAACACAGAGGATGCCAGATTTTGACACAGTGGCTAATGCCAAGTGTTTTAGATAAGGAACTGAAGCAATCAGCTTTGTGTATTGAAGGTGAGAGACGTGTGTGTGAGTCAAATTTTAGATAGTAATATGAAAGCACAATTTAGGGCGCAATCCAGAATAACTACGGGGAGTCCTTGCTCCGGAGTAAGAACACTTTACTCTGGATTGCAATATGAATTTCCCATAGATTTTCGTTAGGTGGTGCAGTAACTACGGGTGCACGTAATGTCTCTTACGTGCTCCCGTAGTTACTCTGGATTGTAGCCTGAGTGACATGTCTGAACTCTGCCTATATGAGTCCTTGGATGAATTAGATCAGGGGTATCCAAACTTTAAACTTCGCGGCTCTTGGACTTTTAACAATAGTGTAAAAGAGGGAATTTCAGCAAGTGCAACTTGTGATCAGTGAGATCAAAGTCTATACCTGCTGAAATTCCATCCTCTATACGATTCTTAAAGGTCCAAGAGCCCTGAAGTTAAAAGGTTGGACACTCCTAAATTAGATGATATAAGCTTTATGTTTTGTTTTCTTTCTGTCTCTGTTGCCAGCCGTGCACAAATTCCTATTTATCATATACAACATATGCATGTGTGTCAGAGTTACCAGTTTTGCGGTATGGTCAATATTTTTGGTTGGGAAAAATTGATATATACTGTATTATTGACCATTCTATGTGTTTTTTCTGTCAACATTTCCAGTCTTTTGTAGTAGAGGAAACAGATTCAGGAGACCCAGGTGTAAAAATAATAAACTAAAATCCACCTTTGAAAGGAACTGTCAATGTAATTCCCCAGTTTTTGTAGTATTTTTGTACTCATAGAGAGCTGAAAAGGAAAACATACCACTGAATTGAACCAACTGCTACCAAAAGGAATTCTCCATCACTGGGTTCATAATAGTCTTTCCTGGAGAATGACTTTGAATAAACTCTCAGACTAAATAGTTTTCAAAAATACTTCTGAATATAAGGTTTCTTTCTAGACCAGTGATTTTCAACCAGTGTGCCATGGCACATTGATGTGCCATGGATAGTCCTCAGGTGTGCTGTGGGAATTTGGAGATTGATATTCATTAATAGGATAATTGGGGGATTTGAACAGGCTGGTGTGTCTTGTCAATGGTAAAAACAATTGATGGTGTGCCTTGACAATTTCAGGGCCTTGTTAAGTGTGCCATGAGATGAAAAAGATTGAAAATCACTGTTCTAGACAGTATATTAATTGGGGTAAAATTCTTAAAATACCTACACTTTCTTTTATTTAAACCAATGTTCAACTGTAACAGTTCTGATACATTTTTACAACACACAATAGGATACAGTATGTTTATCAAATAGAACTGAATCTTCTTGTTTTACTTGCAGTTACTTTGAACTGGAAAGCAGTGGCCTGAGAGATGAAATAAGATATCACTACAGATTTAATGGAAAATCAAGAACAGAAGTATTTCCATATCGGCTAGCGGATGGACAGTGGCACAAAATAGCATTGTCACTTAGCGCATCCCATCTCCTGCTTTATGTGGACTGCAATCGGTAAGGTTGTCTTATTTGTCTCCCTTGAATAGCTTCCTACCTACAAGCTAAAGCTCGAAGTTTGTGGGAACCTGGAGTACTTTGCCTAGAAAAATCATTGCCATATGTCTATAGAAAAAAAGTAAGACATAGTACTGTTGCATGAAAGGATAAGCTGTGATCATGAATAAAAGTAGTTTGATTTTTTTTCTTTTTGTAGCTAGTGAGGGTATTAAATATGGTGCCCTATCCTGCAGATAAGAGTTAAAGCAATGCTTGTCTTATGGCACAATCTAGAGTAACTACAGGGAGTCCTTGCTCTGGTGTAAGAACAATTTGCTCTGGATTGTAATATGAATTTCCCATAGGAAATTTTTCACTAAGTGGTGCTGTAACTACGGGTACATGTAATGTCTCTTACGTGCCCCCGTAGTTACTCTGGATTGTAGGGTTAATCACATTTTTAGTACATTGTCTCTTTTTGAGGAAGGCTTTTCTTCAAAACCTGAAGGTGTAATTGCAATACCTTTGTAATCAAATGCCTTTAAGAGAGAACAAAAGCTTTACAACTGAAACTGGAATTTTAAAAACAAGATGTATTTAAATTGGTCCAAACATAAACCATGGATTCTGGTAGCACACTGTTTCTCCCCCTTTTCAAAGTGTCAGGAAGTTCAGGTCAGCCACCAATTAGACATTTGGATGACTAAAATTAATGAGTTTGGCACCTGAATTAGAACATAGTATCTGCAGCCTTTCCTAGCTACCAGCAATTTCTCTGTATGATCTTGATCCAGAAAATAAACTGCCAGGGCATGGCTGGCGTTATAACAAGTCACACTCAAATTTCCTTCCCCATACTACTATAGTTCAATGGATTCCAGACAGTTGCACCTTGGTAAAATTATCTCTTGCACAGACAGAGCTCACCATTTTGCACAGGAGACTCATTTTGGCACTGGAATTCACCTCCAATGTTTGCACCAGCCAGCCAGGCATGTCTGGAAATCTGGATGTAAAACCAGCTGAGAAAAAGACCCAAAAGAAGCTAGTAAGAGCAAAGGTTGGGGGCAAAGGTAGGCACTATTCATGTGGGGAGGGGGTGGATTAGACAGGGTGCCAGATTTGGCCTAAGTGCCAGGGTCAGGAGAACCCTGCTCTTGTTTATTGTGCATTGATTTTTTCTAACATTTTTTTTAGGACAAAAACATATACTTGGTATCGAATGTATTTTAAAATGCCAGCTATCTTTAATAGTATTTGATTGTTGGAAGAATGGAGAAAGTGGTATTGCCATAGGTATGCTTGCTATCTAGTTCCCATTATTGTCTGGTGCAATGGTTCCTCCACCCTCCCAGTTTAGTTTCCCTTTCATCTCTGTGTTTCTTAATGAGAGCTTGAGAGGGCAGATTCTGTCAGATCTTGACAACTTGTAAGCACTGCCTTGAAAGGCTGCATGCGAGTCCATGTAAAAAAAGATAATGAACTTGATCCTGTCCTCCTTGGAGCCTTGACTGTAATTAACTGAATTGCTTATTTCCTAATGCTGATTGATAGCTCAGTTGCCTTTGACATGCTCATATCTGTAGTGTTTTATGGTGTCTTTGCTTTGCATGGTATAAAGGCTTTCTGCATTTATCTCATTGATGGGATTATTCAATCCGAAGTTTATACATCTCCCATAAGAAAATCCAATAAGAAAGATCTTAAAATCGCTATCTTTTTGTTGGCCAAAATAATAACAAGAAGCACAATCCTTTTGCATGTCTTCTTAGAAGTAAGTCCCCTTGTGTTCAGTAACATGAATCCCAGATTTATAGTCAAAAAGTTCTTAAGGTTTTTGAGACCCTAGCAATATGGCTCACCTTCCTTCTTTATATGTATCTAAACCAGTGGTCCTCAATATTTGTCAGACTATGGCCTGGTTCCATGAAAAAAAAATTTCCACAGACCTGATAGGCTGTGCTTGTCCAGTTTGCTCCAGGCAAGCTCACAGTGGCTAGACAACCCATGTACAGTTTGTTCCAGTCTGGGAACGAACTGAGCATGCACAGCCCAGTGAAAAGGCTGCATATTCCCAGATCACTCTAGGGCAGGAATGAACTGGGAAAGTTCAGCACAGCCACTAGGCTGTGCATGCCCAGTTTGCTCCAGGCCAAGAACGAACTGGGCATGCCAGCCTAGTTGCTGGGCTGCAAATACCTAGTTCACTACCAGGCTGAACATTGAGCCTCCATTCCTGGTACAATGTGGCCTGGCCAACAATTCACCACTGATATTAATATAATGGGAAATATTCTAACTCATTCCAAAACTCTTCCAAATTCCAAAATCATCCTAAATGCCTAATAGCAAAAAGAAACAATTGTACAACACAGAAAATTAGAATACAAGTGGTGCATCAAATAACAAGTTTAATTTGTTCCAGAAACATGCTTGTCATGTGAAACACTCTTTATGTGAAGTGAATTTTCCCATAGGAAATAATGGAAAACTCAGACGATTGGTTCCACAGCCCAAAAAATATTCATATAACAATATTAACTGTATGTAAAAATGATGACAAAACACTGTAATTGATTTCTACTTAGGCTGCAATCCTAAAGACACTTTACTGGGAGTAAGACCCATTTAACACAATGGGCTTACTTCAGAGTAGACATACTTAGGAGGCTGCAATCCTAAAGACACTTACCAGAGAAGTGTCTGAAGGCTGCAGGGGGGCAGTCACGCTGGCTTGGGGGGCGGTTGGGAGGGCCTCCGGAGGCCATGGGGGGAGGAACTGAGGGAACCCAGCCTGCCATTTGAATTGTGCACACAGGCTGGGTCCTCTTGTCCAATCAGAGGCAACTATGAGTGCTCTGCCTCTGATTGGCTGGGAAGCGCTTATCTGGATCGCTCATTGTGTGGGGCACTCATTAAGCGAGGTACCACTGTGTATAACATTGCTAATATAACCTAATTGTGTGGTTTTTTAACTAGTGATTTTAATTCAAGATGAATCATTTGCCCTTTAAATTAAAAGATAACATTTAAGCAAGCAGTTAATGCCTTAAAAACCGGCTGCTTACCATAAATGGGGCAGTCAATTAATCTTGCCTGAGGAAAAATTTCAGAAAGGCTTCATGTTCAGTCCCCCCCTTGTCCCTTATGATTATCACATAATCATACAAAGAGATAATAACTTCCCAATAGTGTCACATTGCATTTTATCTGCCTCAAAGCTGAAGCTGTTTTAAGTCCAGGAAAGGAAATTGATTCACTGGGTACTTTTTCTGGAACCAAACTTTGTGGATTCAGAGCACATGCATCTATGCAGCATCAACAAAGTGTGAAAGATTCCACAAGTTTTGGAAGCAGGGTGACCATATGATCAGAAAAACCTGGATTTGTCCGGATTTTTAGCCTCCTCTCTGGGTGTCCTACATTTTGGCTTCATTGTCCTACATTTGGCTTCATTTTGAAACTTCGCAATAGTGCATAGTACCCATCATGCCATATGTCTTTGGATTAGTATTGAAGAGTAGAATCCAGTGCAAAAATCAGTGGTGCCGCGCAGGGGCCATGAGCCTCCTAGCTGGCCGGGGAGAGGCTGCTGCTGTGTGGTGGTGCTGCGCAAGTGCCCCTGAGCCCACCTGGCAAGAAGGAGCCTCTTGGCGCACAAAGACACCGCGCACCCTGGTTGTCCGGCGGGGGGTGGGACAGGAACAGGAAGAGGCTCCTGCAGCCACCTTGCTGCGGCAAGGAGGAGCCTCTGGGTGCACAAAGATGCCGCACACCCTGGTTTTCTGCCTCCCACACAGCTGAGAGCCCAGCACCCCCGCCGGGCTGTGGGGAGGGCCGCAGGCTGGATTGAGGGCCCTGGCAGGCCGGATTCGGCCCGCGAGCTGTACTTTAAGGACCCCAGCTCTAGATGCAAGCTATGAGCAACTATTACTTTTCACCTGTCTATCTATGTTTCATGAATTTTTAAATCTTTTTTATGTTCTTTACACCGTATTCACAGTAATTCATAATAACAGTACTGTATAACTTCCATACCTCTGTCCTACCATGGGAAGAAATTCAAAATTATATCTAGTCTCCTGAAAATTATTCATTGGCATGCAATGCAAATTGTCCCATTCCTTGTTCTATGGCTTAAATCTGAAAAAGTCTATCCATTGGATAAAATGCACGACTATGAATCAAATTGTGAAATTTATTTCCTGGTCCAGAGCAGGGGCAACGCTGGCATGGTGCGACTGGTGCACTGTACAGCAGGATGATGCAACACATGGGTGACATGCTGAGGGAGTTTGACATCCATGCACCCTCGCATCGCCCCTGATCCAGAGCTTATTTTTACAACTTCTTACCCAAACTTTGTAGATCAACAAGCACTGAAGTTTTTTATCTTTGTTTTTTTGCTGACACTTCTGTGAATTTCATAAGACTGTGAAAGTGATTAGCTGAGCCTAACAAAAGGGTATAGCAGTCAAGGATGCAGCTGAGAGCTTCCAAAGTATCTGAGCTTTGTTAATCTGCAGTGGGAGGAAGGCTGCACTTGAAAGTACATGTGGAATCCAGTATTAGGGATGGCAGATTTTACATATCAATTGTTCCCATTTTAGGACAGCTTAGTAGTGTCTTAGGCTTGTAGATAAGTTCTGAATGCTTAACGAAGAGCAGTGGTTTTCCGTGCTTATTTGAGCAAATTATAAACCACAGGAGAAACTAATATTGTTTTAGTCAATAGCTGTGGGTTTTGGCAACCTTTAACTGTCTTCAGTAATTTTTCTTCTAACGACTTCAGGTGAGAAAATGTTGGAGACGGACACAAATTGAAATGTACAGTTTCCTTATTTAACATGTTGCATAGTGATGAACAGTTTGGTTATTACAGAAACATAGACTTTAGGCCAGAAAAATGGCCCAGCTAAGTTGGCCTAAGTAGGCCATATCTTGAGCTGACAGGCCAAATCCGCAGAGCTCGAAAATCTCTGGCAGGCCTAACTGCTGCTGAAGAAGTAGCTGTACAAGGGCAGCATCAGTGATGGGATTCAAAGGAAGTAACAACCAGTTCTATGCCCATCTGGCAGCCACTTTTAAGTGGCTATTATTAAACTGTATATGTCCTATCTCTCATTAACAACTGGTTCTATAGATAGGTGCGAACCTGCTGGAGCCTACCACTGGGCTGGTGGTAGGCTCACTGGACTGGTGTAGTTGTGCTGTATCCTGTGGTAGACTGGTATAGTTGTGCTATCTCCTGAGATTGAGAGGCAAGGGTTAGCCTAGGACACAAAATTTTTGCCATCACTTTTAATTTTACTCTGGCTTATCATAGGCCCATATGGATCTACTTAAATTTATTCCAGCTCCTGAGGTGCCTAACTCTGAGGAGCTTCTGAGGAGGCATGTCTGCCCTGGAAACAGGCTCTGGATACAGCCTAACTGTACTGTTCTAGGCCATGATAAACATGCCCTCAGCGTGCCTCTCCTGAACTGCCTAGGCTGGAACAGCTAGGCCAGCCCAGGTCCATCTGTCTTGGGCCAGCCTGAAGTGACTTATGCCTGCCCAAACCTTAAGCTGGCCTAAGGCTTTCTGGTGTAAATGGGCCAGCCCAGTGATAGTTAGGCTAGCCCAGGTGAATTTCAGGATTGCAGCCATAATTAGGATTGCCATAGTTCTCTTCCACAAAATTGGGATAGGACCCTCTGTCACATTTGCTAGTATTTGAACACAATCCCACTAAATCTGGACTGTCCCTGTTTTGGATGACATATGGCAACCCAGTGCTTATAAGATCTGAGATTCAGGCAACAAATAACATTTTGGAAACGTGCAACACAAAATAGACATAGCATTTTGCCTCTCCAGGGTGTTTTTGATGAGTTGTCAATACATCTTGCAACACATTTGGCTTACTGATACATGCAACACACTTGGCTTTTTGGATTTTTCCTCACTGACAGAGGCAGGGTGTCTTCTATGTCCCAGTGAGTTAAGCATTTAAGAAGAGCCCTGCTGATCAGACCAACGGCCCATCTAGTACAGCTTGGTGTATCTCACAGTGGCTCACAAGATATCTCTGGGGACCACCCAAGACAAAAATATATTTGTATCCTGTTGCCACTGCTTTGAGCTGCCAGACAAAGAAATCTGAATGTTGCATATAGTGATCATGACTTGCAAATTCTGATAGACCTTTCCTCCTTTAAAGAGGATATAAGAATATATCTCAGAAGAGGAAACCATGGTTAGAATTCTAGTCATGTCAGCCTAGCACAGCCTTTCCCATCTTTTCCTCAGTTGTTTTTTTTCCAGTATTCCATGGGAGGCTGAAAGAAAGTACTTGCCAAAATGTATCACAAATGCATAAAAAAATGCATTTTTGTTTCCCAAAAGCATTTCTATCTGGTCTCCCAGTGTTGTTTTTCCCCACAAACTTATTTATGCTTTTAGTATATACAAAACAGTTCCATGTTTTTGAAGACCCAGAGGGTCCTAGATCAATGAGCTGATTCTATCATATGCATGTAAGGATGTTAATGTATGCTATTCCATAAAAAATGGATTGTGTGTGCTGTGAATTTAAATTGGAGCACGTGATGAAGGATAAGTGAGGGTTTGTCTCCTGATCAAATGCTTCAATCCATATTTATGGATTTCAAAGTTTTCTATATGCTGCATGAGGACTCAGAACAGCGCTTTTGAAACTTGATTAATCCTTGACCTTAGGCAATAAAATAGAGTGTAAAATTGTAATTTGAATACCCGTTTATGCAAAGAGTGATTATAGTACTTGCAAGATTAGTAGCATTCTGGGTTGTAAAATTATGAGACCACTTAATGTTCTAATTTAGCTATGCAGTAATGAGGTGAAATTAGCAAGGGAGTTTTGGTGAAATAAATGAGTGTGTCCATGTGCTGGTCAGTTTAACATCTGCTTTAGCATCTTTCTGTGTCCTAATTGTTTAATAGCCTTTCAAAACTTAAGAAAGACCCACATAATTCCAACTTTAACTCAAAAGATGCCGACACAAAGATTTCCTATTTCTGGATGGAAAACTGGAATTTTTGTATTAGTCTCAAGTGTTTTGAAGAGTAGTAGGAAGGAAAATGTTTAGCAAGTTGTAGTTTCTCTTAAAATTATCAGAAACTGTAACAAATTTGGCAGGACTGAAAACATTTATACATGGAAAAGTATATTAATTTGTGTATCATGAAACACAAGTGGAACCTATGCTCAGTAATTTGAAATCTACTGTTTGAAATACTGTACTGGAACTGTGAAACAGGATTTAAAAAGGACAATATACAGGAGTTACATAATATTTGAAAAAAATATAATTTACTGAGTAAAAGTATTTGCCAGACTTTAAAAGTCATTTTTTTTGTTTCATAGTTTCCTACAGTTTCCATCTGGCTTTGAAATGTCCAAATTCTAACTGAAAACTTAAAAAAAATTATGAATTTATGTGGACTGTTTGATTCCACTGCCTGTTGATCCCTTCCTTCCAGGATGGGACACATCCTTAATACCCAAAAGGGTGTAGTTCCTCCTAGTTATTATATATTGTCCCTCCTAGTTATTATATATTCTTAATTTGTGCATATTCTTAATTTGTGCCTAATTTGTGCAATATTCTTAATTTATATATTCTTAATTGTTGCTGTTTTTGCAGCAAAATTCCTAATTTCAAACTTAGGAAATTAGGTGGCTGATAGTCCTTTGGAACTGTTTGCATTTCATAAGACACCTGTATTAAAGCCTGAAATTAATGGATATTTTTTTCTGAGAAGAAACCATTTCATAATTGTGGTAAAAATGAAAGTTGGAAAAAGGATGTTAGGATACCTTCAGTTTAAAGCATCATAGGTCATGAGCTAGGATTTCTGATAATTAGACCCTTTGTTGCTTTCAGTCGGCACCACCAATTTAATTCACCCAAAATGAATCATTGATATATTAGGTTTAGGAACCTTTAGGAACCTAAATTGTTTGGGAACTGCTGGCACAACATAAACCTTACAATCGTATACTAAAATGATTACCAATCATCCCACCAGTGATTCCACATACCATTTTTAAATATTCCATTATATGGTATAAACATATCATTTTTAATTTTTACTAATCTGTGGGCTCTTAACAATTTCCCATGAAAAGGCTGCTGTTCTCTTTACAATGTCCATTGAATCAGTAGATAGAACTTATCAAACCTTTTCATATCCTGATCAACCTTTTGTATTAAGTAGAATCAAGTCGAAAAGTTTCAAATGTGCCTCCTCAAAGAATGTACATTCTAAAAGTAAATATGCTACAATTTCTACATTACACCCACATTGTTTTTCAGTGTATGGCACTACTTTAGATATGCATCCATTAAGGCTGACAGCATTGCAACACTTCTGGCTAAAGAGTATGCTCTGTGTTTTTGAGGGCCTTTGAAAATAGCAAAAATAGGCAATTTGACCTATCTTAATTAAGATTTGGAAATACCATACGTCATAGCCACAAAAGAGGACAAGGACCCACAGAATGTAGGACACCCAAGAAAAAAGTCCCCTGCAGGTTACCCTGCTAGTTGTGAGTGACTCTAGGTCATGGTGTTCATCCTCTTTCTTAAACCATAGAGCAAGCTTTTCTTGGGAGTCCTCCAAAGTTACTGTGATATGCTTTATTTCTGATATGCTTTATTTGTGACATTTTGAATTCATCCTATATGTATGCTGGTTTTGTGACCAAAGAGAAAGGATGCATAATGAGAGAAAGAATAATTTAAAATTGATGCTGTTTAGCTCACATGCACTGGCATGTTGTTGGATCCATCTTGGAGAGCAGAGTCCAATGCAACAATCCATTTTGAGATAGCACCTTCATATTGAAAGCTATGGCCAAAAAAGTATAAAAAGCCCCATTATTTTGTATATTGTGGCTTTACTCTCAAGTAGGCGAAAGGGAAAGGACAATCCAATGACATTCCTGGGAATAAGACTCTTTGAACACAATGGGGCTTACTTCTGAGTCAACATGGTTTGGATTCTGCTCTGTATGTATTAAATTTTATGTAATAATTTTAAATGTAATATTCAGTTATATATTTTGTTTAAGCACATGGAAGTAATATACACAAGAATTTTGAGCTTTTATTTTATGTTCTACACTTTTCTTGGGTGTTACATTGAGGGGGAACCGTCTTCTCTGTCTGATTTTGACATGGTCACTGTAGCAAAAATAAGAAAAACTTGCTGGGTTTAAAACTTATCTAATTTCAAATCATACTGTTTAAATATAGCAACTTAAAAATAGAACTGGGTGTTGAAAATCTTACTGAATTGGGGTGCTGAAAATCTTACAGGTTGGGGTGGAAAGAAGAGAGATGTATAATTTATAATAGAGATGGTCAAACTTGCTTAAAATAAGGATAAACCTCATGTGTTTCAGAACCACAACATATAAGAACCATTAAAATTCTTAAATATATTTACTCACAATGAATATTCAGTTTTTTTTCATCCAGTGGATTTGAAGTTTATAGTTAGAAAATGATTATAAAATTTGGAATTTTTTAAATTTAACTTTTACTGATACATTTATTGATATTTTAGTGATACAAAAAAGAAGCTCATGCAATATAATTCTGTGAGCCACATGATAACTCTCAAAGAGCAGCAAGTGGCTTCTAGCTGCAGTTTGCATACTCCAATCCATAGTCTGAGATGAGATTTGGGAGATGTAAGAGGTCATGTAGTCCTATAATGGATCCAAATATGATGATGAGGGGTGAGTGATTTAATTCCCTTATGATCAGTGACCTGTTGAAAGAAGTCAATCTTCAGCAGGCAATAGGCCAACATATTCTTGCTTCCTATACATGTCAATTTACACTTATATTCATAGTTTGCTAATAATTCCATAATAATTCCATGTTTAAATATCTGTACAGGTCTTGTCTGATCATCTGTGGATTTCTCATCCATAAATTTAGCTCATTTCAGGGGCCTTGAACCTTGATTAGGGGCAACCACTAGCCCTCTTAATGTGAACCAGTGGGTACAAACCAATGGGTACAAACCAGTGGGTACAAACTGCAAGAAAGGAGATTCCAGTTGGATATCCAGAAAAAATTCCTGACAGTGAGGGCGGTTTGGCAGTGGAACAGATTGCCAAGGGAGGTGGTGGACTCTCCCTCACTGGGGAGGCTTGATGAGCACCTGTCAGGGATGATCTAGGAGGAATTCCTGCTACAGGCAGGGAGTTGGACTAGATGACCTACAAGGTCCCTTCCAACTCTAGGATTCTATGATTCTATGATTGTCTAGTGAAAAAATTGCATTTTTATTCCTAAAGCACTACTAAAACTTTAAATACGCTCAAGAGGTCACATAAGTTACTTTAAATAGATGGAACAGGAAACAGCAGTAATGAGGTGAGCAAAATTATTTTGATGTGAAAACAGTTGCAAATAAGACAGCAATATCAATTTCATAGAACTCTATATTAAAAGTTATATCATAAGCTTTTCACTAATTTGTGCGTTATACAGCTAAACAAACGACATGCTTAATCAAATTTCAGGCTTCAAGGAGTAAGTTGATTAGCATGGGGAACAAGCTTTGCGTCTGTATGGGAAATGCTGTATAATTTAGGTATGTTATGTTGCTTAGAAATTTTCAGATACACTAGATGTTAGTCTTTGGTGAACTTTCGTGTCACTGAGATCAAAGCAAAGGCAGTGAATTTTTTTCTGAACATATTGGCTAAGGGCAAAATCCAGAGTAATTATGGGGAGTCCTTGCTCTGGTGTAAGAACAACTTACTCTGGATTCCCATATAAATTTCCCATACGTTTTCACTAGGTGGTGCAGTAACAACAGGTGCATGTAAAGTCTCTTACATGCTCCCGTATTTACTCTGGATTTGGGGGTATGATTAGAATTAAGATATGTTTTCCTGTGGAATGCATCTTCCTGTATAAGAATACCAAGGAAAAGAGAAAACTGGAGTTTGACGTACAACTACAGATGGCAGCAGGATAGCAAGTACTCAGCCGTTGCAATGCATACTTGTGCTAAAAGTGGCATTTACACAAGACAGGATGAATGTCTTCCCACAGTGCAGAAAAAAAATTAGTGGTCATGATTTTAACAAAATACCTAGAGGAACAGCATGAAATTTATGACTAAAATTTCAAATATCTAAGCTTGCTGTTAACCTTTCAGGTTTTCTTAAAATGTATACCGAGAACCAAATTTTAAATGTCAGCTGCCGTTCAATACTTCTTGTAATAATTTAGAATCTTTCAGAAAACTGAAGGCACAGACTAGATAGAAACACCCAACACATTCTTGTTCCACATTAACAACTAAGACAATCTAGAGACGGGCTTAATAAGCTTACATTGAGCCTACATTGAGCCTACTCAAGTAAAAATTCAAGATCACCTAATAGTACATGCACTTAAAAACAAAGGCTTTTTTAAAAATATGGTCAATTTGTGTCCTATTTGTGATAGTTTATGCAAATAGTTCTTTTACAAATTATTTTATATTAATGTCAAGTGAGTTTTTTTTTCAAATTCACAAGAGGAGATTGTAGTGCTTTCCAGAGGTCAGGGTGACCAGCTCTTAAAGTCAAAATGTAGGACATGGTAATTTGAAAATCCAGACTTTTAATAAAAATCCAATGTAGGACAAAATGCAGGAGCTCATTTTCACTTTCCATATGGCTTCATGCATTTTTTTTAGTTTTTTGGCCGTAACTTTTGATAGTAAGGAGATATTTCAAATCTGTTTCTTTGCATTTGATTCTGCTTTCAAATTCCTATCCAATGGTATATGATGTGACAGGATTATTCAAAATTATTTTAGCAATTTTTGTGATTTTGGTCACTGTGAGTCTCTGGGGTGGGTCAGGGCCTCTCTGCCTGTCAAGGTCTCCAAGAAACACATCCACTAGTCCCATCCAACTTCTAGCTCCTGGAAGGGCAGGATGTCCCTTAAGCCTTGGACTCAGTTGATTCAACTGGGTCCACCTTTCTGCGAGGTAGGAGACTGACCGCTCCCTTGGCTAACTCCCATGGTCTTGCTCAGTCTCCTCCCCTCATCACCAGCCAGCTTTCTAGGCACAAAAAAAGCCTGAGGGCTTCTTCCTGCATCACAAGTGACTCCTTCAAAACATGTCCTACCTAAGCTCTGCCCCTGGAGGTTAGTTCCCCAACTGTCCCACTTGTGCTGGAGGGAGCTGGGACCCTCCAGGTGTCTGCTGAAGTCCCTCCTGCCTGCTGCAGTTCTCCCAAACTTCCCAAGCTTGCTGCTAAGGCATGCAGGGCTGTTTGGGGGGTGGGGAGCTTAGACCACCTGTGGATTTCTGCCAGTGGGTAGGTGATGTCTCCCCACTGACAGGACGGTGACTGAGCCTGCCTTGACCTGCCACTGGCCCTGTGGCAGATTTCCTCTCTATGAGCAACATGCCTGGCCCCAGGAAGCTCCTGTGCTCTCTCCACCAGCTGTGCTGCTCTGCAGGACCCTGGAGGATTCTGTAGGACCCCTTGGGCTAGATTTAAGCCCAGTGGAGGAACCTTTTCTGGGGGTTTGAGTGCTGGCTGGTGGTTCCCCTCTCACCCCAGTAGCTATCAGGCATTGGGGGGAATCCAGTCCCTTGACAGTCACCTCCATTGTGTCACCCCCCTGAGGATGGTACCTGTGGCCCAGGCCTTCCAGCTTCCCCTATGGCATTGGTCTTCAGCCATTTCATCCCGGGACCCCCTTTCAATCTTTGGAATCTGCCCAGGACCCCTCTGTCAAACTTGCTACCTCAATCTGGGACACCAAGCTGAAAAAGAGGACCTGTCCTGGAAAAAGAGTACATATGGTGATGGTCACTCTGCCCCTAAATCCCCATGCTCTCTCCCACCCCAGTGTCCACAACTCCACAGGTCCTCTCTTACCCCCAACTTACCCCAAATCCCCAGACTCTCTCCCATTCCACTGCTCTCAACCTCCACATGCACTCTCAAATACACACATATGCACACACCTTTCTTCCCATGCCTACACACACACACACACTCACACAACTTAGAAGGCACTTGTCAGGGTTCAGGTGGTGCCTGCAGCAAGTGGCCCTTGTGAAGCCATGGAGGGATTGGCTTCACTCCCTCCCCTCCCCAGCTGTCCCTTCTTTCTAACAGCACTCCCTCCTCAAAATGTAGGACTCCGAAGAAAAGTGTAGAACATAACAAAATAAAAGCTCAAAACCCTTGTGTATATTGCTTTCATATGCTTAATTTAAACACTATATTACCGAATCTAACATTTAAAATTATTACAGATACAATTAATTCATATAATTTATTAATTCCAAGCAGGCTGTAGGCTGCCTGCTCACAATGAAAGAGAGAACAGTGAAGGGAGGACATGTATCTTTTCCAGGATACAAGGATAAAAAGAGGACATGTCCTGGAGAAAGAGGACATCTGATTAAAAAATAAAATTAAAAACAGCCTCCAAACAGCCTCCACCCACCTCCAAAAAGCATTAAAACCCCAGAGGGATAAGGATAGGAAATTAGGCTTGGGGAGAGCGGGAAGAGGAGTTTGGACTTACAAATAATTTTTTTTTTTTTAAAAATTCACATTACCTGTAGAGCCAGGTTTTTTTATCATTTTCAGTGTTGTGGGGATGCCTCTGGAGCACTTGTGAGCTCCATGTGCCTGGGATCAGAGCCATGCTGGAAGCCTTGCACTCCCTGAACTGACCTTCCACACCTGCCTAAGTGTTTTCTTACTCTCGAGAAATGTGGCTGTGTGGTGAGGAAAGAACTTCCTTCTGGGGTGATATTGGGGACTGCACTCAATGGATCAGGACCCTTGGATTGATCTCAGCCTGCCCTTTCCACTGGACTATGGCACGTTTGCCTACTCATGAGTAAAGCTGCAATAGCAATTACTTTTATTTTTCCATGGATTTTCTATGCACATTTTTGCTTTTCAGTTTTTTGGCCATAACTTTTGATGGGAAGGAGCTATTTCAAAACAGTTTGTTGCATTCAGTTCAGCTCTTCAGGATGAATCCAATGACACATGGGTTGTGCACACCATTGCAAAGTTGATTTTTGGGGGGTCTCCAAGACGAAGATGATGGTCCCTCAGTGCTTTCAACCCTCCTGTGGAGGCTCTGGACACCCACTTTGAAGACCACTGCCCTAGGGACACCACTGCTGCCATGCAGAGTAGCATAGCAAGAAAATAAAAATGAATTTTAAGGAGGATATGGCAATTGCAGAGAAGTTTAAATTTTTTGGCATCTATCTTCACTATCAAAGATGTAGGGCAGATAACAATGACTGAACTAACTTTCTCAAGAAGTTATCTTTATCTTGAAGAACAGATAAAAGTAACAAGACATGATGTTCTAAAATGCACCAACAAATTAAAAAGCAACATGTTGCTCAGTGCAGATGGCATATGCCCTATCAGTTTATAAGATCAAGCTTGATGCAGATCTTAGCCAAAGGTTCTTGAGAAAATTTAGCAATCATGGAATAAGTGGATAAGTGGTCTTATGGACTGATAACTGGGCATGATGCTGGAAGCAGAGGATAAGAATAATTCAGCAATTTTTATAACGTAGAGGTAATCATGCGTACAAAATATCACATAAACCAGTTTTGACTGAAATTATCAAATGCTTCTCTCGCACTCATAAAAACTGCAGTTGAAACAGAACATTTTTTTGTACTGTTAAACAGAAGAGTTCTGTATGCAGAATGAAAGTGAATCTGCAGTATTGTCAAAAATATATTTTCCAAACTTTTTGTGGATTTTTTTAAGTTTGGCATTTCATTATGAAGCTGCACTTTTAAGTTGAAAACGAGAAAAGAGGCATGCAAAATGTCAATTCCCCCCCCCCCCCCCCACAAAAGCTAACCTTTTCAACATTTCTCACTTTTTGTAAGAGCGTGACTTTCCACACAAGCAATATTTTGTCTGCTGTGGTCCAAGATCAGAAGACTGGCTCACTCAAGATATCTGAGATAGCATTTAAATGGAGGAATTGCTCATTTGACTAGAAATTATCTTCAAAAATAAAAGTTATCTCACTTGTAATAAATAAACCATTAATGTAAGAGGCATTTTAACGTTATAGTTTATTGTATAAGTGCTTAAAAAAAGCAGGCCTCCGTCAGTCTTCAAAGACTATGGTATCCTGCTCAGTGCTGCATACACTGCATGCGAGGCATGAAAGACTGGGTTAGATTGTTATGGAGGATAGGCTGTTACCCAAGCAGCAAATCCCCCCTCTCCACGCCGCTGAATTAGTCCTATGGAAAGGCAGAGCCCATACGATTGGATCCAGCTGGCGTCGCAGAGCTGGGCTAAGGACAGGAGCGCACCCTGTCTTGTGGGGCCAACCCGGGTCTCGAACACTGGCCTGCTGGTTAACAGTCACAGTGTCTTAACCACTTGTGCCATCCACAGCCCTATGTCTAAGTGCTTAGAAATTAGAGATTAGTGATTAATCTTAGATTAATTTTAGAGAATAGAGATTAGGTTTAGTTTGTAAAGCATACTTTGTAACAATGTACTTACGGTAATAAAAAAATTAAGACAAAATAAAACTCAATATGCATCTTGATGTATAGAACCAAGAATGTACTGTTGAAATGTATGTTTAGAAAGGACTGTCCAAATCTTGGGTTAGGGGCCAGCTGTGCATGCCTCCATGCAGCCAGCAGCAAGGTCACCCACTCCACCATCGTAGCTCCAGTCATGTTTGATCTGGTGATGCTAAGAATTAAACCTGCAATTTTCTGCATGCAAAATGTGTATTCTGCTACTGAGTAATCATCCCCCCTTTGCTGTGTGTTTCTGTTATTAATTATATGCATTATTAGATACTTTGTCTTAGGAAAGAAAAGTGTGCTAACATTTTTAAATAACAACAAATGCTTCTAACCACAGAATTTCTGAACCACCGCATAAGGGATGCTAGAAATCTGTTGCTTCTTTCAGTCTCTCTTGTCTGTCTTCATCCCAAATAAAATGTGTTAATACAAACTGGATTGCTTTTTTTTAATAGTGTTTACAGATAAGGTTGGGTGTCTTTTTAAATCATGTCAATTTTATTTCAGTTGAATTATTCATGTGGTTTTTGGCTTTCTTTTTCTGAAAAAGAGTCATCAGGTTGCAGGGCAATTCCTTTTCACATGCCCCATACTTGGATGCTGAAGGAGTTTTTAATCGCCTAACAAGAAGAAAGCAATTTAGATAAACATTTCAGATCTTGAAGGAAGGGTTTTTTATTGAAGTTGGACAGCACAATAGTACCTATCAGCTATTTAATCAAGAAGTTATTGTTTGGCTCAGAGGGAGAAAGAAACATAAGAAAAGTGCTGCTGGATTAGGCCAAAGGCCCATTTAGTGCTGTACCCTATTTCCTAGTGGGGTCTATAAGCTGCTTGTAGGAAAACCACAGGAGAGATGTAATTCTCTCCCCCAGTTTTATATGGGTATGTATGGCCACTGAAACAGAAACCCATAAAGACTAGTACTTCCAGACAGGCAAATCCAAAGTTGTGCTGGTACAGGCAGGCTAACTTGCATGTGATGCAACCAGTGCTCAATTGGGGCTTTTGCCGTGGTACTGAGGGGCATGGGAAAAGATTTTCCCTTATCCAAGGAGAAGATGCACAGGCCCCAATGGGTCTCATTTGATATCAGCCACCTTCGGAAGTGCTGCGTATCTGAGTAGATGGGATCAGATCGAGGCAGCTCATGGCTGCCCAAGGAATGGGACTTGGATATGGCTTACCTGTTATGTCTAAATGCTGTCTCCCACTCATGCCACCCCTCGGTTCGCCCCACTCCCGCCTCCACCATGCCACTACAGACCCCTGTGTTGGCTGAGACTGGCCAGTGCAATTTACCACTTTGCACAGCCAGGAGTCGTGCAGAGAAGAAGAATTTGTTGGATGTTATACATTCTTTGACATACTGCACAATCCAGAATAACTACGGGAGCTCTTAAGAGACATTTACATCGACATAGTTACGGCACCACCTAGTGGAAACCTATGGGAAATTCTTAGAACAATCTGGAGTAAATTTTTCTTACGTCGACGTAAGAGCTCCCGTAGTTACTCTGGATTGTGCAGACAGAGCTCAATCATCCCCAATACTCTGCTTCCTGTCTTTTCTATAATAGTTTTGTATGGTTTTGTAGCCAAGGTTTAAAAAAGATCCTTGTATTTAATCTGAATAGTTGCCTGAAGGAAAAATTGAACAGATACTTTAGCAATGTAATTAGACTGAAATGGTATTTGCAGAAAAATAGAGTCCTTTGCAATTTACCTTCATTGATATGAATGTGACTTTCTAAAAGGATTCTGAAGTTGTTGCAACCAGCTCTCACAAAGGGCAAAACCTTTGTTAAATCCTGAGAGAAGCCATTTGGGCCTCGTGCCTCATTTGTCTTCCTTACATTGTACTATTGAGCTGCAGCCTAATACATGTCGATTTGTATGCTTTACATTGAAAAATTCATTTTTCTTATGTCACTGAAGACAGATATTGTGTTGTTTCTTTAGAGCCTCTTACTAGTCCAGATAAATAAAAATCCAATACTCCGTCGTAAGTAGTGTTGTGGAGAGCAGGGCATTCCTTTGTTTTAAGCTTCTGATCTTTTAGCTGTTAACAGAAGATGGAGGAGTTTGTGGAATATTGACCAATATTTTGAAAAGGCTGTACGCTTTCTTGAAAACAAATCTAAGCCATGAATAAATATAGTCTATGTTTAATGAAAAAATCCTGAACTGAGTTTGTTGTTTAGTGGCTTGCATTTTCAATGACTAAGGTTTTGTTCAGTTTCTAAAGGTATATTGAATTATACTTGAAAGTGTATTGGAGCAGTGATTTAATTGTGCATTTGTTGCTGATGAAATGAGGGGGTTTGGGCCTTAATATATTGATAGCAATAACAAATTCCTCAGTTTTGGTGACCTCCAAAATAAAGCTAGGTGAACAGCAACTTATTTTGCTGCACAAAGAGGTGAATTTGTTTAAGGGGATGTATGACAGCTTATTACCTAGCTAGAAAAATACCCCTTCACTCAAGGATTAATGATTCCAACTTGGTATATGTTTTTGTTCTTCAGAATTCTGTGGAATTAGAGTTTATTATAATATGGTTAAGCAGTTACTCCCCATAATTACGGTATATGAATAACTCTTGAGTTTGGTTAATGTTCTGAAGCCATAGGTTTTGAATGGGATATTTTTGTGTGTGTTTTCCCATGGTCCATTCCTTTTCAGATTTTTCCGACATCTTCATTGCTTGTTCCTCTTGTTTCACATTGTTTTTATTTATTTACATCTTCATTGCTTGTTCCTGTTGTTCCACATTGTTTTTATTTATTTAGAAGATTTAGAAGATTTATATCCTGCCATTATTATACCTAAGCAAATGCTCAAAGTGTCGTACAAAGCTTATAATAATGAGTACAATATATAACAAAAAGAAGAAACATCAATATAAGCCATTAATAGCAATTAAGTATTTTATTACAAAGTGAGAACATAGCCATTACAGGGTAGAAACCATGAGTATATCAAAATAACAATTAAGTATTTCACATTACAAAGGAATTGTATGACTACCTGCATTTGACTTATTTCATCTGTGATTTTTGTTCAAGTTGTTTAAAAATCAGAGGTTAAGCGGGATTATTCAAACTGTATGACTTTCTAAAGAAATGGCAAGCTATACCGTAAAAGCTATCGATTATTGGGTAATTCTAGGTATGAACATGTTTGAAACCTCGTCTCAAGAGTGTAAGTGAAACTATAATGCTGTACAGAGCTGTGTTGATTGGCTTTTTTCTCTCTGGAAACAGCTTCTCATATTCATTTCAAAACTACAGTTGCAGTGCTAACTTAGGTTGGGAATAAGAGAATAAAAGCTCACATCTGCTTTTCTTACAGTACGTACACACACACTGAATGAAAGCGATTATAACAGTTTGTAGAAATAACAGTTTGGATTCCCACTAATATACATGGTAGCTCAGTTGTGGATGAATGAATGAAATTTGTAAAATATTCCATGCTTTATGCCAGTCACTGAATTTTGGTTTCTTAACATATTCAATACTTTATAACCATTCTTTCCAGCGTTTTAGATAAAAGACTCTGTTGAATATTATATATTGCAAACTTTAATCTTTAAGGATCATTCTTTCAAGAAATGGCTTTTCTGCAGTGGGAATGAATATCTTGTGATGTCTCTTTTGAACTAATTTCACTTTAAGTGAATCTGTGTGTAATGGAATATTTGTTTGTTGGCAAACACAGTACACTCAGTCCTTATCTGGGTGTCATTGTAGTGCCATATTAAGGGCCAAATCCTCCAGTGCACTGTAAAACATGTTTATAGGTCCCAGCACTGGCCCAGTGCTGGTGTATGCTCAGTGCAAGCCAGTTCAGGACTATTGCAAGTGTCCAGTGATGTCTTTGTCCAGTGATGCCTGGACTTCTAGGCAGCAGAGAGAAGTATAGATTTATGGAGAGGAGATGGGGAGGAAGTCTTCTGGGTTGGGGGACGGTGGGATGGAGACATTCTGGGAGAATAAGAGTCGCTGGACAGGTGGAACTCCAGAGCCTCTGTGTCAGACCTTGTGGCTCAGTACGGATGTACTTAATTTTACAGCAATCCAAGGTTAGCAGAATCAAGTACTCTTACTTGGAGGAAGAAAACAAAAATTCATTTCTGAAGAAGCTGCCAATGATTGCCCAGTAGCACTCAGGATACTGGATCAGCCATTTTTTTGGTGCTGCAGCAGACTTGGAGTTCCAGGCCATTTAGAATTGGGCCACCAATCCCTATTCCATTTTGATTCTTATCTTTTTGATTTTTTTCAATCACAAAACGAGAAATAGAAGCTTATATTTTGCCTTGGATTGTGTGTTGTGTATATTATTTAATCAATGACTTTGAAATTTTGTAATGGAAAAGGAAGCCATTTTTTTTTTGCCTAACAATGACACTTTTCTCTACAGGATTTACGAACGTGTAATAGATCCTCCAGAAACAAGTTTGACTCCAGGAAGTAATCTGTGGCTTGGTCAGCGTAACAGGAAACATGGCTTCTTTAAGGTAAGCCAGCAAAATTTTACAACGAATGGTAGCTAGCAATTTTGTATTGCATTCTTTTTAACTTTTCATTGTCTTGTCATAACAATGCTGGTATTTCATAGGGGTGTATATGAGTGCTGGTGTGTGTTCATGCATAACAAATCTTGCTGGAATAGCAACTTCATTTTTCATTGATTTTGTGCAGTGTTTTCCTGGTTGTAACTTGTTTTGTATCCCCTGTGGGTTAAATGATGAATGTGAAAATTTACATTGGATCATAAAACCAGTAATGAGCAACTTACCCTACTCTTTATGCAGTCAAGAAAGATACAGCGGTCAGTTTAGGAACCCAGTGGATGCTGATTTTTGTTTAAAACAAAAGATTAGGTGACCCTTTAAAATAGCCTGCTTACCATGGTAGCAGGGTAGGCAGGTTGGAGGTAGACCCATGGTGAACTTATAGAATGGAGGACAGAGTGCCTCTACCTTTAACTATTGCACAGAAATGGTAATTTTGGCAGGTGCTGCTTTTTAATCCCTTCTATGATGAGTTAAATCTGCCTAAATTCCCCCTTATATGCAATAGTTATAGGTAGAGGCACTCTGTCCTCCATTCTACATGGTCACCCCGGTGATATGGTATTTTAATAACCCACTTGTGTATTGATGGCAGACTCATCAAAAAGAATATAAAGTGATAATCACTTCCTAAGTGTTTTGCATTCTGTCACATGCAGGGGAAGGAAAAGGTCTGTCTCCAAGCTAAAAGGAAGCTGATCTAAGCCCTGGAGAATTGAAGGGAGCTTGCCTTGTTATCATGGTGAACAGTATTTTTAAACCTAAAGCGTCATTATGTTTTAATGTAATGGACCAATCTCATTCCCATTGAGATAAAAACTGCAGGTGAAAAAAATGTTCTAATGTATATTCTTTTATATGTATATTCTTACTACACAAAGATATATATATATAAAATAAAAGCTTATTTTATATATATATAAAATAAAAAATTTTATATATATAAAAGCATCTTATTTCCTGCCTAATTCCCCCTGCTTATTTTATTTCTTTCTCAAAAGTGTCCTATACTCACAGTTGCATGGAGGAAATAAGATATAAGTTGAAAAGTCCACATACCTTTCTGGCAGTGGTATGTGGACACATTTTTAAAAAGTCTAAGGTTCACACAGCGCTCACAGGGCAGCTGCATTGTCCCACCATCCTCTATGCCTATGGCTGTGGTGGGGACTGCTCTGCATAAATGCATTGATATGTGTGATCCAAACTGGTCCTTCATTCCTGGAAATCTCTCTCCTTGTTCATAATCTCTGGAGGCTGAACTTTCTCAAAAACTGGGCTATAAACTCATCTCAAGAATATTTGTTTCCCTCTTTTGTTTTTCTAGTTTGAGGTTCTTGGACATATGTTTTTTCACATATAACTACAAATTTTAACAACCCACTTGTGTATTGTTTTTATTTGATTGTATTTTATGCTTTTAATTTATTTTTATATTGTGTAGTGTCCTGAGATCAGGGAATAGTGGTATAGAAATCTAGTAAATAAATAAATTTACATTGGATAGAATCATGGACATTCATGTTTATGAGGCTGATAGTAAGAAAGCTAGTTTGTTGTGGCCTGGAGGCCTGTTTTGTACAGGAGTCTCACATTACTATTTGTAGCCAAGTTCCATGATTTGTTCTTTCAGACAATTGCCAGTGGCAAGAGAGACATTTATGTGAATACAAAGCAAATGGATTGGGAATCTTGTTGCCTTGTCTACTCTTGATTATCGGACATTTTAAAGCTGGTTTCATCATCCTCAGTGTGGAACCTGCTTAAAAATTTCTGCCAGCTCCTGTTTCACCGTGTTGAACAACACAATCAACTTACTCTGAAATAATACCCATTCTCTTGAGTGAGTTTTTATGTTAGGAAAGTTTGGACAGAATTGCAGCCTCAGTAGTGATGGGAAAAGCCTTGGGTGGGGCAGAAATGGCTTATGGCAGTTTTGTGACACCCAGGTCAGCATAGGACTTATGCCAGACTAACTGGAGATATGCCTGCCTAACTGGAGATAGCTAGGTCATTTGGCACCCAGGGCCCATGAATTTTTTTGCACCTCCCCCCCATTACAACAAAACAATTTTCAATAATTTTATGTGAAGTTTTATGAAATAAAAATAATGAGAACAAAGATAGTGAACACAGTGAGAAAAATAACTTGTAAGACAAATGCTTTGTAAGACACACAAATTTCTAAGGAATTCTGCCTTGTAAGACAAAGAGTTTTACAATGAAAATCCTCATTGTGAGCAACAGCAAGAGATTATGGCAGAATCTCATCTGCAGAAGAGGAAGAGAATAAGGAGGAGGAATCCCTCACATCAAATGAAATTAAGAACATTTGTAAACATTGGGAAGTGGTGTAAAATTTTTTAGAAAACCACCACTCAAATCAGGCTGTAGCAGCGCGAGCAATGTATCTGTTCAATGAGAATGCAATTGCCTTTTACCTAATACAGTTCTCCTGCAATGCATCCTATCTCTTCCATCTTTGGGGGGACATTCTTCTGGAACCCCCTGGAGGTTACCACCTGGAGCGACATGACCCCCACTCAAGTCAGGAAAAGACTCAAATCTGGGGGTTTCTGACTTGAGTCCTTTATAGCAGGCATGTTAAACTGGCAGCCTGAGGGCCACATGCAGCCCTTTGCAGGCATACATCTGGCCCTCAAGTGAGCTTCCTGCCCTCAGAAGCAGCTCAGTAGTGATGATAGTGCACTTGATTTTGAGTTGGAGAAAGAGCCCAGGAGGAAGGAGGGCTCATGCACAGCAGCAGCAGCTTCCCGGGGTGGAGAAAGAGCCCAGGAGAAAGGAGGGCACTTCTGAGTAGACATGCAAAACATTGGATTGTGGCCCACGGGAGAAACCATCAATGCTATTGCGGCCCTCTGTATGAAATGAGTTTGACACCCCTGTTTTAGAGTTTCCTAACTTTTCGTGAATCTGGAGTCTTTGAGTGACTTGAAAAGTGGAATTTTTGTGACTTGAGTCTAGGTCTTTTGACTCTCTTTCCACCTCTGAGCCTCAGTCTTTTAAGTATATTTGAGATGCATATTAAATGTTGCTTCTCTGTGTCATAAGACTCAAAGGTATATAACTATTATATCTTTGTCCACTTTACTTAGACCCATTTCTTGACTGAGTGTGGATGAATTGAGTAAAAAAATTCTTCACAGAGCTAGTCTACACATTATAGTTCTCTTGCAAGAATATCTGCACACAACAATTTCTCTCAACTGCCACTATAAAATGTTGCACCATCTGCATCGTGTGTTCTTTATTATGACACAACTCATTACCAACTCCAGATTCTTCCAAAAATGTATGATCCTAACCATGTTTACCCAAAAGGCCCATTGTATTCAAAGGGCCTGATTCGCAGGAAAGAGTCTTTAGGATTGCAGCACTAATCATGGATGTGTGATAGCGTGATAATATACATTTACTAGAACTTTACGGTATAACATTGTAAGAGTCTGGGGATCATCAGAGCAATTTCTGCATAGTATGCATGCTGACATTAGACCAATCAAATTCAAACCACATAATAAATTTCAAGCCATTATATATCTTACTTGTATATTTACTGCTGAATAATTGCTTTGTGAGCACCTCTTGCAGTGCACCTGCTCTCTGCTTGTAACATATGGTTTTGCTTATTTGTGAGCAGATCTGTGGCAAACATCTGTACATGCAGCCTTGTCAGTAGACCTATAGTCAATGTTATTGTGTATGGACAAGGCTGCATATCCAGATGTTTGCTACAGATCAACTCACATCTGATCAAAACCATTTAGAAAGCCTTTTGAAATCTGAATTTGCTTTACTTATGAGAAGCAGTACATAGTAGTACACACATTTATTTTATTGAGATCAACAAGTCTTGTCTTTATTGATAACACTCTTCTTCCATTTCAAATGTTCAATATTTAAAATAATTGAAGCAACTTTGGCAGTGGTAGGAGGGTGTTGTAAATGATACTGATCAAATTGGACAGAAAAGCAAACTATAATATTTCATATGTGCCCCAATCAGTCGAAAATATTATAATATTAGTAAACAGCCCTCTACTGTCAGTTTCAGAGGTACAATATAACAACATTCATCAGTTAAGAAAACCACCTCCCTTTACAGCAGACATCGTAACACACAGTATAAGGCTTCTATGTAGAAACCAGCAGAATGAACACACCATTACAGGAGTAAAGTTTCCAGAATATTTGTGGGCTCTGGGCACTGGAGGCACTGCAGGGCACCTGGTGGTGGGCACCAGAAACCAGCACACTCTGGGCACTGAAGGGTACCAAGGGGCAGTGGTGGGCAGCAGCAGCCACTGGTAAGGACCAGACATCCCTATCAGGCACCATTGGGCACCACTGTGAAGTCACCAGCTGGCAACAGTTGGCATCACCGGGTAGTGGGCGCATGTGGGCGTTGGGCATCCCTAACTGGCACCATTGGCATTCCTAACTGGCAGGCACCACTGTGCAGTGGGCAGCAGGCATCACCAGGCAACTTTCCCAGTAGGTATACTGGGAACCTACTGAGCACCACTGGGCACCACCAGGCACCATAGGGCAGCAGGCCTCAACGGACACCAGTGGACACAGGGTACCCCTAGCAGGCACCAAGCACCACTGAACAGTGGGCACAAGTGGGCACCACATGGCAGAGGACATCACTGGGGACCAGTGGGCAGCAGACACCAACAGGCAGAGGGCACTGGACATCCTTACTGAGCACCAGGCATCCTTACCAGGCACCACACGGGGTACTGGGCATTGCTACTGGGCAGCCACAGACATCGTGTACCAGCAGGGCAGTGGGCCCCAGGTTACCACAGGGCACACCTGGCAACCCTACTGAGCACTGGGCAACACTGCCAGGCACAGAGCAACACTGGGAACCAGCACCATCAGGCACCAAATTGATCTTAATGGATCCTTACATCACAAAAGGAATACCCTCTATGAATCTCATGCTTCTAGTTCCAGGGGTTTGGGGTTGGGTTTTGATCAGTTAGTCTTCAATATTAATTAATATAGGGGCAAAAACACACTGCACCCCTTTTCACCCTCTTAAAAATTTCTAAAAATTAGTGGGTGCTCCTGTCACCTATGGAATACCCTCCAAGAATTTCATGCTTCTAGGTCCAGAGGTTGGGGCAGGGCGTCGATCAGTCAGTGAATCTTCAGTGTAAAAGTATAGGGATGAAAATGTGTTCAGCTCCTTTTCACCCTTTTATGGATTGAATTTCCAAAAATTGGTTCTTAGTGGGTGTCTACTTCATGGAAGGAACATCCTCTCCAAATTTCATGCTTCTATGTCCAGTGGTTTTGGCTGGGCATTGATTAGTCAGTGAGTGAGTCAGTGACTCTTCAATTTTGTATACAGTATATATATAGAAGAAGAAGGCTGCAATCCTAAAGACACTTTCCTAGGAGTAAGACCCATTGAACACAATGGAGCTTACTTTGGAGTAGACATGGTTAGGATTGTGCTGGAAGAAGTAGGAGAAGAAGAAAGTGTTAATATGATACAGATAATATTCATGCCTCTTGCTTTTCTATTAAATTAAGGTGGAGGAATGAGTACTTACCTGGACTGCATTTCTCCAACAGCTGGGCTGTCACTGTGAAGTGAAATTGATGGCATTATTTTATTCTACAGCTGTTTGGTTTTTAACCTCAGCTGCTTCCTGTAATTCTCCAGATGGCAAACATATGTTTATGAGCTCTTAGCAAAAAGAAAAAAAATAAGAAGAGGAAAGGAGTCATACTGGTTTTGTCCATCTTTAATTCTTATTTGATGCAGACACTCAAAAGAGTTTGAGAACTGAGCGATATAATGCAATTATAAATTAATATTTCTATGCATTAACAGTTTGGAAACAGCAGGGTAGCTAATTATATAATAATGAGCTGACAGTTTTTATTGATCATAATGAAAGTTGACAAGTGCCTCTCTGTGCTATCGATGTCTGAATATTTTACGAGTTATCTGCAGGGCAGAAATACATAATTGGTTGTATTTTTAAAGAATGCTTGTGAGTTTTACAAGCATTAGTTTTGTTGTTGTTGGTTGTTACCCACTGAAACAGTTTATTATTGTGGTTGCTTATAAGCAGTGCACATTCCTTTTCTGTATATTTACATGCTCAGCAGGACCTCCCTTTTCTTTTAAAAACAATTCATTTCAGCATTTTAGCATCTAAAAGATTTTTTTTCCCTTAAATGTAAACATAGATCTACAGGGAAATAAGAGCGTTAAGAAAAGAATTAGTATTTTTCTATCTGCAGAAGAATTGTGCTAGAAATTGTATCTAACAAGCCCTGAATGGTGTTATGAACATTGAACATTCCGCTAATAATAGTTATTTCAACTCTATTAGGAATTTAAGGGTATAATTTGCAAATGTGTTTCCAGTGCATCTTCTATTTCTGTTCTTCAGGCAAAATAAAACCTTCTGAAAAAGTTAGCATTGATGCAATCTTTGAAGAATAATCTACTCTTGTTCTTCCACATGTTGGGGGATGTCTGATTAGTAAAGCTATGACACTGCAGTACAAAGTGTCAAATAATAAAAAAAGTCTCATGCTGAGTAGGTCCTTGCTAAATTAGGTTGTTTCCCTGAAGGAAGGAAAAAGTTTGGCTTTGTACAGGCAGGGCTCACACAGCTTCTCCTCCTCATACCTGCTAGAGGTCTGTCTCCTACTGTTCTGTATTCCCCAAAATTCTTGATAATATCAATGTTTTTCAAGCTAGTAGGATGTGGGGGTATAACACCTTCCAGAATATCTCCCCAAGATGGATAGAGCAAATGAAGAAGAAAAAGGAGTTACAGTATGTAAAAAGTTGAGGACTGTAGTGGCTCAGAGGTTAGAACGCTGCTTGACCAGAATTCTACTCAGCAGGTCAGCAGTTCAAGACCCCAAGTACTGCCAGATGGGGTGAGCTCCCATCCTTAGCCCAGCTCCTGCCAACATAGCAGTTCAAAAGCATGGAAAAACAAGTAGATAAATAGGTAGATAAATAAGTACCACCTCAGTGGAAAGGTAAACAGCATTCCATGCATCTTGGCGTATATCCATGCTTGTCACATGACCATGGAAGCACCTTTGGATGACGCTGGCTCTCTGGCTTAGAATTGGGGATGAGTGCCGCACCCACAGCTGTGGCTGGTGCCTGTATAGGCCGCAGAACAACCTGCAGCCAGTCATGGCCGGCAGGACAACCTGCCAGGGTCCCTTTACTTTTTTCCTTAAATAAAAAGCGGGCATTCCATATTTGTCTTCTACAAGACAATACCATGAATGTTCTAGAAATAACAGGGAAACAATGCAGTATGTTAAACATGCATGTTGAACCTTGCCACCTGCAATGTTTGGTTCCAGAAATTTAAATTGCCAACCTCATTTGTGTTGAGACAAACTAGCTAATAAATAAAACACTGATAATTAGGTTATACTTGTGTATGTTATACATGTATACCTCATTCATATTTTGTAATAAAATATGTGCTCTTGTGCTAGATGCAGTATCAGTATCTTGTATACAATATCTGTATCCTGGTGTAAGAAGATACTAAGAAGATACTTTTCAATAGCAGAGTTAAAAGCTGCAAGGAAATTTTTGCTGAGAGTAGATGAGGAATAAACCAAGCCTATGTGATTATGTTGCAAAACTCACTGGTCTAGTTAGGCTTTTCTTTTAGGCTTGACACAGAGGTGTCACTCACTGTTTATATCAAAGGTTCTTAAAGTGGGGATAGGGACTCCCTTCTGGGGACTGCGATTTCATTTCACGGATTGCAAATATCGGGGTGCCGCCATCTTTGAATTTGGCATGGAGCTCCACCATCTTGGAATGGGTACTGAGGTTGCTTTCCTGGGAATTACACCTCCTTGATCACAATAAGACACAATCAATGTTTTGGTCTTACGAAGAAATGAATTTACGAACGAATTTCCAGACCAGAACCCGTTCATAAGTAAGAGACTTAGGGCACAATCCTAACCATGTCTACTCAGAAGTAAGCCCCATTGTGCTCAATGAGTCTTACTCACAGGAAAGTGTCTTTAGGATTGTAGCCTTAGGCTACAATCCTAAAAACACTTTCTTGGGAATAAGATCCATTGAACACTATGGGGCTTACTTTTGAGTAGACATGGTTAGGATTGTGCCCTTACTGTAATTGTCCTATAGCAACCAAACATTGCTGCTTGCCTTTTTGGAGTCTATTCACCACTTTTCCAGTCATTGGGTATAGTTCATTCCATTCCATTGCTTTTCATTCCATGCTGTGTAGCTGCTGGGATTACTGTGAGTTTTTTGTTTTCTTCTGCTGTACTATATCTCAACAGCAGGCATAACTAGAATTTTGATGCTGCTATAAGACAAGGAGGGAAAGCCTATCTCCTCATGCCCAGGTTGCTGCCATTGCTTTGTTTTTATAAAGGTGAATAAGCTGCACTACAAGTTGCGTTAAAAAAACTCAGAGAAGCTCTGGAATAGAAGATTCCATTAGGGGACTTCCTTTTTATTTTGCTGCAAAGCTATGCCTACTGTCTCAAAAGTTGCTTTTGGTTCATGTGGCATTTTGAAACTATGGACAGAGTTCCCCTTCAGCATAATCTTTCACTCCAGAATGCAGCTTCCTGTTGCTGCTTGGTGGGTTTTTCCTTTTAAGTGGCTGGAGTAAACTTTTAAGGAGACTTAAGGTCATGCGTAGTTGATCCTTGGTACCAGAACAGTAGCAAGGAAGGCATCAAAAAGGAAAGGAAGGCCTTTTCCAAAAAAGGAAAGGAAGGTTTCTGGCTTAAAAGATTGCAAGGCAATGTGACATGTGGCAATCATGCTTCTGTATTAAATAAAGCCCTGACACCTTTTCAATCAATCAATCAATCAATCAATCAATCAATCAATCAACAGTATTTATATACCACTTTTCAGTAAAAGTTCACAAACAGTTTAAACCTTTTGATGTCTCTTCTGTGTCCATTCCTACTTGCTTTTGCATTCCATCTGGACATTTTTGCTCTGGTTTTTGAACATACGTTTCTCATTTATTTGAAAATGAATTTTCTGCAGGGGAGATGGGTAGTGATTCATCCAGACAAGATAGTTTGTACATTTTCAATATCCTGCACAATCAGATCTCTAGGCAAAGCTAATACGTTATTAGGAAGCTAGCCCATAAAATTAGTACAGTACTTCTTGCTAGCCATTGAAGTCAACTGTAGTTTTCTATTCCTACAAATTCTCTTCTTGATAGTCTAGTTTTTGCTTCAATCTGTGACTTGCGCTTGTGAAAGTAAAATCTGTGACTTGCACATTCACCAAATAAACCATTAGTGATCTTAAAGCACAAGATACTGAGAATGAAAATTAATTATCTGTTAAAATAGGCAACTAACCTGCGTAACCAGGAAAGCACACTGTCACGGTCAGTGGTGGGCTCCAGCAGGTTCTAACCTACTCTATAGAACCGGTTGTTAACGAGAGATAGGACATATAAAGTTTAAAAATAGCCATTTAAAAGTGGCTGCCAGATGGGCATAGAACCGGTTGTTAATTTCTTTGAATCCCATCACTGGTCACAGTTCAAGTTTAAACTCAGTTCAAGTTTAAAGTTGAAAGCAGATATCTAGCCTATGACTAGTATACACAAACTGTTAATGTTCCCAGTTTAGAAAACTAACACTTAAATTTTTAATAAATTAATAGCTAATCATGGGGGCAAAATTTATTCTTAATAAGTTAATAGCCAATATTGTATGAGCATTTATTTGGACAGAATATGTTCTGTAATAGGCTGAACATCCTATTGCACAATGCTGTTTAGACAAGGCACACCAGGGCCCATGAGCCATCAGATCAAATCCACAGGTGCTCAGGTTAGCAAAACAGGTCAACAAAATCTTATTAAAGTGAAGTGATGAGATTTATTTGGTTTCCAGGGTTTGCTTAAGGTATTTGTTTGTTTATGCTTATTTAAACTTAAATCTTTGGCAACAATGTGGATGGGAAGACATGTTTCTCGTTTGATGACAATCATTTTCAAAACCAAATTAATGAATGCTTCATAGGTTACCTCTACTCAGTGGCAAGTGTTATGTCTCATAATTATTCTAATGGCTTCATTATGCTCACAGATGAAAAGGTTAATAAACATTCTGTGAGATAGATAGTGCAGTCTGGTTATTGCCATTAATATTTTCAATTAATATTTGATCTTGAAATAACAAGCAGGAAACGGTGCCTGCCAAATACCTTCTGCTGTCAGAGACCATGAACATATAAATGTTAAATGTTGCTGCATTTGCAAAGTGTGAAAAAATAGGTCTGTATTTTATTCATAGCACAAACTTGGTCTTATGAGTGAGTGTCCCCAGTCTGCTCTGTAGCATAGATTTTGTTAGATCCTTCCCTGAATGTAACTGTTGTAATTGCCCGCCAAGGCAATATATTTTAATTGTTGACCTTGACAATATAATATTGTCAATATAATAATATAATGACAATAACTTTAAAATAATCAGTTATTATTTTATGTGTATTATGTTCAAAGTTGCAATAAGTGTCAAAAATTGAATTCAGCAGGAGTTCTGTCGAAATTAATTTGGAGTTCAAGGATCTTATCCCATTTTCATTTTCCTTTAATAAATGTTGACATTTGTACAAGACCTGATTATGTCAGAGAGGACTCTGGGATAATCTGCAAAAGGGTAAAGGAACTTTCTGAGAAAGTCATGATATTAGGATTAGGTCATTTGGTGCAATAGCCATCAGCCCAGAACGCAAAAACCCAAAAGGGGTAGCTCTACAATGAGCTTTTCAAATGATTTGCCTCTCGATTTTTTTGAGAATTTATTTTGAGAGTGCCACGATCAGTTGAACAGTTCATATCCTAGCAGAAGTCTAAGCCACTACTGAGCTTTATTGGGTCTACATTAATCTATGCAGTCAGGTTTTCTGTTCAGAATTATTTTTTTCATACAAGTTTAGCTATGTGCTAGATTTGTCCTGTAAAATAGGAATCTTAACATTTGTTCCTCTTAAAATCTGAGACTCAGTCAAGAGGATTGAGTCTCTAGTACCAATTTTGTTTGATTAGTTGGCAAGATAATCTTGTATTTTACCCCCTCAGTTTCAGATGTGAAGTTCTTAAATTATGAGCAAGATAAATACCGAACACTTTGGTGTTCCATTGATTATACTAGAAATGGAACACTACAATGGTGTTCCATTGATTATGTTAGATCATAAGTAAAACTCACAACAAATATATGTGACTGGCTAGAGCCAAAGATTTTGAAATCTGAGACACCCTGATTTTATTTATTTGTGAGTCCTGAGAAAATGGTGTATTAATTATCTGCGTGTTTAAGGGAAATCATAATATTATTAATTGATTCAAGCATAGTTCAAACCAACTTTCTATCACTGGCATAGCTGTGGTATTGGGGCATGTGCTGCACCCTGCAGTTGAGGGGCAGTCACAGGGGTCTTCTCAAAGTAACAAAGCAATCCTAAGCATGTCTACTCAGAAGTAAGTCCTATTGTATTCAGTGGGGCCTACTCCCAGGGAAGTGTGTTTAGGATTGGAGCCTATGTCAAAGTTTTTCCCTTAGTTTGTTCTAACTCTCCAGAGTTATGTTGTGGTTATTCCAGAGATGGAAAATTAATTATGTTTGCACCTTCAGATAAAAACCACATTTAATTGAATCCAACGCTTCAGATAAAAACCACATTTACTTGAATCTAACGTGCACCAAACACTTAAAATAAAAATATCTTCTTTACTCATATCTAATTAACCAATGAATCTAATGCACTCCCTGATTTTGGAGACTGGATTCGGCAGAAAGAGGTGAGCGTTAGATTTGAGTAAACATAGTATGTGTTCTAAACACTCAGATGGTGCTAGTTTTGTAAATCAGTGTATTAATTTTTCATGCTATCAACCAGTAACTTTCTGAATGCTTTTGTACAATTTTAATTATATGACTATAATCTATATTACCAGCTATCTCTTCTGTTACAAAGGGTATCATTCAAGATGTGAAAATCATCTTTATGCCTAATGGATATATAACACAATGTCCTAATCTGAATCGCAGTAAGTTGCAGTTTTTATTTATGCTATAAATGTAAACTATGTATAGTGCTCTTAATGTAGAAAAAACGCTTTCATTATTTCAAAAGCATGTTAGGTTAGCCTTTAATAGTCCTGTTCCACAGATGAGGAACTAAGGCTGCAAACCTATTCACAATAACCTAGGAGAAGCTCTATTGAACATAGTGGGACTTACTTCTGAGTAAATGTGGCTAGGAGTAAATAAGACTATGATCTGTCTGCCCTTCCCAGTAAATTTGGGTATCAACATTTCAGAGGTATTTTAAAACTCAAATCACAAGGTGTTTCAATACTTTTTTATCTGTATCTAACTACAGTGGCACCTCTCGTAACAAATTCAATTCGTTCCGGAGGCATGTACTTTATGTGAAACGTTCTTTACATGAAGTGGATTTTCCCATAGGAAATAATGGAAACTAAGACGATTGGTTCCACAACCTCCAAAATATTCATATAAAAATATTAACTGGATGTAAAAATGATGACAGAACACTGGAATTGAATTCAAAACATGCATTCAATGTGCATGATCTTATGAAGTCTACTTAGGCTGCAGTCCTAAAGACACCATCCTGGGATTAAGCCCCAACACAATGGGGCTTACTTCTGGGTAGACGTGGTTAGCAGGGTGACCAGATGCCAAACCCAAAATTCCTGAACCCCAAGGCCAAAATTCCTAATTCCAGGACAAAATTCCTACCCGCTGAAAAAATTGCAAAAAAAGTTTTTGTTTTGTTTTTGTTTTTCAGTTTTTTGACCATAACTTTTGATAGGAAGGAGATATCTCAAAACTGATTATTCCATTGGATTCTGCTCTTCAATACGAATCCAATGGCATATGGCATGATGGGGTACTGTGCACTATCATGAAGTTTCAAAATGTTGCCAAAATGTAGGACAATGATGCCAAAACGTAGGATACCAGGACAGGAGCCTAAAAATCCGGACAAATCCGGGTTTTTCTGGCCATCTGGTCACCCTGACCCTGGCTGCAATCCAAGACACTTTCTTCTGCAATCAAAGACACTTTCCAAGTGTCTCCCCACTTTCTCCTTCTCTCCTTCCTGAGCCTCTCTCTCCCCTGCTCCCTTCTGGCTAGCCCTGAGCTGCTGTTCTCTCCCTCTGCCCAGTGGACACCCAGCCACAGGAGGAACAGCATGGAAGTGTTGCTTTCACTATGGGCAGGTGTGCTAGGCAGCCCTGACGCTTCTTAAACAGGCTGTTGGCCAGCGCGTCTGCCCCAATTGCCAACGAATGTGTTCTTAACGTGAAGCATGTTCTTTACGTGAAGCAGAATCCTAGAGAAATTTTTGTTTGTTACGTGAAACATACTTTACATGAGGCATTCTTTACGTGAGGTGCCATTGTATATAAGAAAATATAAGTTTCATTTTAAAGTTTGTCTTACAGATAACCTAGATTGGTTTCTGTGATCTAGGTTACTGTGATCAAGTACCAGTTGTACTTGTACCACCAGTGATACTTGTGGTGATGTTTAGTGGTATCCATAGGACCTCCAGATGGTTGCCTCCGGCAGATAGACCTAGCAGATGGCAATACAACATGACAAGCCTCAGTGGGAGGCTTGGCTCAGAATTGCAGCGTAGGATTTTGTATGCTCAAAAAAGCCCTCCTGTTCACTCTAAACATCTTACCAGCATTTATTGCTTTGCATCTGGCTTCCCAATCTGGAGTAACTGTGATGACATAATTACCAGTTACTTCTGGAGGTGGACCATGCAAAGTGGTCCAAAAGGTAGACCTTGCAAAAGGGGACAAACATTGAGAAATGGTCAACTAGATTACAACTCTCATTATAAAAGCGAAGGGGTTATGCTATCCCTGAATTTTGATTGGCATACTAACGAGGTTTAAATTTTACTGACAAATTTATTTATTAAATAAATATCATTTATTATTAGGGTTAGTGAGGAATAGAACCCTCCACCAGCCGTATGGTGTGCCTTGTCAATTGCCCAAATATCGATGGTGTGCTTTGACAATTTTTGTATCTGTTTGGTGCACCCTGAGATGAAAAAGTTTGAAAATAACTGGGTCAGAGAGTAATGTTTACACTTTATCTACCTGTATACCTCCCCTTATAGCTAGAGAAAGTGAATCACCCCCATGTGTTATGGAAAGAATAGCCACTGGGTTTATCTTGTTAGTCACTAATGTATGTGTGTGTTTGCTTTCATGTTTTACCCTTCATAAAACTCTTAGGAAATACTACGTTAGTAGGTGACATTAGCAGTTTGACGGGGCCCACATTACCACAGGGCCCACACTCATCCTAAGGACCACCTGGCCAGGTTGACTCCTAGGGGGATGCAAGATGTTATTGACAACAATGCATAGAGAATGTGCCGCTGTGTGTTGCACATGGAACCATGATCACTTATGATCTTCTGCACTCTGTTCTGCCAGTAAATGGGGCAAGTTTCAGGTTTCTTAATACACAGTGGTGAGTTGCTCTCACACTATTTTGTCCATTATGCAGTGTATATTAATGCAAGAAAGACCATAAATTCCAAGAAGGGAGTTATTGGGTTTTGTAAGTCTTAGCGAAAAATCAGTCAGTTCCGATAAAGCTGTTGAATGTGTAGCTAGAAAGCATGCCTTGGAAAATCAGCAAAGGATACTGACCCATGGAAAACCTGTTTAGATCACTCAGAAAAACTTAGCCTCTTCACAATGGTGAGGTGCAAAGTCAGTCAATCATCTTTATTTATAGTCATAGACCAACAAAATTCACCTTGGAAAAGAAAGCATTTGAAATAGTCAGGAATTGTGGACTGAACACTACCTGGGAGGTTTTATTGGTTGCAGTCCTAACATCCAGTTCGACTGGCCTAAGCCCCAATATAAGTCCTGTGCTAACCTAGGGATGTCACAAAAGCATGTTAAGAAACTTCTGCACCACTCCTGTGGGAGGGTTAGGCCAGTGCACAGACATGCACTTGCCTCCTTGCATCACTGCAGGAGTGGGAAGACCAGTGAGTTGTGCTGGCCTAGGTTGGGACTGCACCCATGGTATTATAAGTAGTGATCTGCTACACTTCCATTTCAGTTCAGTTCCGTATTTAAAAGTTTATTTTTATCCCTGGGTACAATATGCAAAACAATAATCCTTTAGGCCAGAGGTCTCCAAACCCTGGCCCTGGGGGCTAGATGAGGCCCTCAGCGAGCCTCAATGTGGCCCCTGGCAAGACACCTCTATGCAGCCCTTGGGCAAGCCTTGTAATCCACTCCAATACATTCTTATATACAAATTTATGTAAATGTATTCATATTTGAAATTTAAATTAGTTTCTCGGCCCCCAACACCATGTCAGAGAGATGATGTGGCCCTCCTGCCAAAATGTTTGGACACTTGCTTTATGTCATCATCAGATAACACAAAGATAGAAAAGCTAATCGCTAAAATATTAATAGTACTTAGACTTACATAAATTATGCAGTGGCGCCTCATGTAACAAATTTAATTCGTTCCGGAGGCATGTTTGTTATGCGAAACATTCTTTACGTGAAGCAGATTTTCCCATAGGAAATAATGGAAACCCAGACAATTGGTTCCACAACCTAAAAAAATATTCATATAAAAATATTAACTGGATGTAAAAATGATGGCAAAACACTGAATTGAATTCAAAACATGCATTCAGTGTTCATGATCGTATGACATCTACTTAGGCTGCAGTCCTAAAGACACTTTCCTGAGAGTAGGCCCCATTTAACACAATGGGACTTACTTCTGAGTAGACATGGTTAGGAGGTTGCAATCAAAGACACTTTCCTGGGAGTAAGACCCATTTAACACAATGGGACTTACTTCTGGGTAGACATGGTTAGGAGGCTGCAATCCAAGACACTTTCCAAGTGTCTCCCCACTTTCTCCTTCTCTCCATCCTGAGCCTCTCTCTCCCCTGCTCCCTTCTGGCTAAACCTGAGCTGCTTCCTCTTCTCCACTGCTCTTCTCTCCCTCTGCCCAGCGGACACCCAGCCACAGGAGGAACAGCACGGAAGTGTTGCTTTCACTATGGGCAGGTGTGCTAGGCAGCCCTGACGCTTCTTAAACAGGCTGCCGGCCAGCACGTCTGCCCCAACTACCAACGAGTTTGTTTGTTACATGAAGCACAGTTTGTTATGTGAAGCAGAATCCTAGATAAATTTTTGTTTGTTACATGAAACATACTTCACGTGAGGTGTTTGTTACGTGAGGCGCCACTGTACTGTATTTACTGAAATATAATGCTCATCTTTTTCTGTTGAATCCAGTCTCCAAAACCAGGGTGCACATTTGATTAGATGTTAATTAGAATTGAGTTAATACATTATTCTGATTATGAGTATAGGGTGCACATTATATTCAATTGCGCATTATATTTGAGTAAGTATGGTAAATACACCTTTGGGATAGAAATCAATGTTACTCAAACTTTTCCAATAATTTTCAAAAACCAAATATTTATGTGGTGCTACCATGTTTTGTCCTCTCCAAATGTATTTTTAATAAAGAAAAAACTATGTTTTAGAACTATGATTCCATAATTCCATGTCCACCGAAGTTCAGGAGTTGGACCTGGAAGATCCAGGTTCAAACCCCCATTCAGCCATGACGTTTCCTGGATGACCTTGGGCACAATCCAGAGTGAGGGCAGTGAGGAGAGCCCTAGCTGGGCTGCCCCAACTATTCTGTATTCAGAAAATTGAGTTGTGCTGGATCCAGAGAGTGAGGAAGCCTGGGCTGCCCCAGTTGCTCCAGAGCATGCTCAGTAGGCACCAGGATAGTGACACCTGGGGAAGGCTTGCTCCTGAGGAGATCCCCTTAGATTACACTGAACAAGGAACAGCTGTGGTGCCTGCTTTATAAGGAGTCCCTGATGAGATGCCAGTACAGTCTACAGCGAATACAAGGGGGTTCTTGGAGTGGCCCGCTGTATCTCCAAGTTAGTGGGCTGTTGTAGTTGTGCCATATCCTGAGGTGGAGAGGCAGGAGTTGCAGATAGGCTGGCCAAGAACTCAGATTTTTTTTTCAACACTGCCATTCTTACTCTGCCTTATCATGGACCTCTATGGGTCTACTCATTGTTATACCTGCTCCTGAGGCAGTATAACACTGAGGAAGATGGCATTTCTGCCCTGGAAACAGGCTCTGGATACAGAGTAACTGCTCTGCAATGCTAAACATGTCCTCAACATGCCTCTCCTGAACTGCCTAGACTGCCCCAGCTAGACCAACCCAGGTCCACCTGTCTTGGGGCAGCCCAGTGATAGATAAGGTAACCCAAGTGCACTTCTGGATTGTGCCCTTTGGGTCACCATCAGCCACATTTGTCTCTCAGGGATATTGTCAAGAGAAAAGTAGGAGAGTAGCAATACATACAGTGAGCTCTTTGAAGAAGGGAAGTATAAAAATGTGGGAAATAAAATCTTTAAAATGGTATATCCGTTTTTCTCAATAAAATTTTAAAATATGTAAAACTTAAAAATAATGTTGAAATTTATTTGGATGATTAAGAAAGCTATAGCTGCACTGCTACAAGGAAGTTTTGTGTTGTTTGTGTGTTAAACGTATGGTGTTTTAGTTTTAAAAATATGGTATTCATCTTTTTCTTCATCTTTTTTTCCTTTATTGAGCCTGTCCAACCTGCAGTGACTTCCTAAGCCTGGTACAAGGAATTATGGATTTGCAGGAACTATTAGCTAAAATGACTGCAAAAGTAAGTGTTTACACGTTGTTAATTTTCATGTCTTTCAGCCACCATCTATGCCCTTTTTTGTATATCTGGAAATATATTTATATTTTTGAGATCTTAGAGCTGAGATAATTGAGAATTCAGTATGACAAAAGGTGATGATACTTCTGCAATTTGTGTGGATCAAAGCATTTCATGATGATGGAGAGAAGTGCCTGAAAGGATAAAGAAAACAGCTTGGAATGAATACAGTGGTACCATATAAGACAAACGCTTTGTAAGGAGAATGCTTTGTAAGACAAACTAAAATTTCTAAGGAATTCTGCTTTGAAAGACAAACAGTGCCTTGTAAGACAGTTTTGGCTGTCAGTTTTACAAGGAAAATTTGTTGTAAAATGAATGAATTGATGGATCTGCATTGTAAGCAACAAGAGGTTAGCTCTCATTTGCAGAGGAGGAAGAGAATAAGGAGGAGGAAACACAGGATTAAAGATATTTGTAAAGATTGGGAAATTGTGCAAAATTTTGTAGAAAAGCACCATCCAAATAAGGCTGTAGCAGTGCGAGCAATGAATCTGTTTAATGACAATGCAACGTCACATTTCCATGGAATTCTCAAAAGGAGACAAAAGCAAGTCTCATTAGAAAGTTCCTTGTTGAAGTTGCTCAAAAAGACATAAGTGACTCTTTTAGTGAAAATTAGTCATCCTTAGCCATAAAGGTTTTTTTTTTCTGTTTTACTGTACAGTATATTACAGAGCTTTTTAATTAATATTATTGTAATTGTGTTGTGTATTATATTACAATGTTTTGAATTCAATTACAATGTCTTCTCATCATTTTTACATACAGTAAATATTTTTACATAAATATTTTTGGGTTGTGGAACCAATTGTCCTGAGTTTCTGTTATTTCCTATGGGTAAATCTATTTTGGAAGAAGAATGCTTTGTAAGACAAACATGCTTCTGGAACGAATTAAATTTATCTTACAAGGCACCACTGGACTTGAATAATCTTATCAATGAAGGTCACTAAGAGGGTTGTTTCACAACCTTTCCATCTCAAAGATAAAACATTCACTGCCTTATACAATTCATTTAATGTGAAATTTTTTATCATATGAAAATGGTGACTGTTACTGTCCAAAATACCCGCAGGAGAAGGGGTTTCCTGGCACTGTCTTAAATCTCTGACTACATTCTAGGCAGGGTGACCAGATGCCCAAACTTCAACGGGAGGACAACATCTTGGATTACTCTCAGCCTGGCCTTTCTAGTGGACAATGGCATGTTTGCCTACTCATGACTAAACCTGTGATATTGGGCGCAAGTGGTTAAGACACTGTGCTAACCTGGTTAACCAATATGCCAGGGTTTGTGACCCGAGTCCCATAAAGACAGAGTGAGCTCCTGTCCTTAGTCCAGCTCTGCAACACAGTTCGAACCCAATTGTATCAGCTCTGCTGTTCCATTCGACTATTTCAGTGGTGTGGAGAGGGGGAATTTGCTGTTTGGGTAACAGCCTATCCTCCATATTAATCTACCCAGGACTTTGTGCTTTGCATACAGCGTCAAGCACAATACCATAGTCTTTGGAAACTGATGGATGCCAATACTAATAGTTTCCCATAGCTCTCAATGCGTATTTTTTATTTTTAGTTTTTTGCCAAAACATTTGATAGGTAGATTTTTGCATTGGATTCTGCTCTTCAGTATGAATCCAACAACATTGGGTACTTCACACTATTGCAAAATTCCAAAATGAAGCCAAAATGGAGGACAACGAAGCCTTTTTGGAGGACAACCAGACAGGAGGCTAAAAAAGAGGACAAATCTGGAAATTTCCGGTCATATGGTCACTCTGATCCTAGGGGATTGAAGTTTGGGGTAAGATCATGGCTGCACGAGAGCTTTTAAATCCTGATTCCAACAGATGAAATCAACCAAAGATGGTTAGGATTGTGCTCTTAGTGATAGAAACAGACAATTTGTAAAGGCTTCAATGTGCAAGGCACTTCCTATGAATTACCTTGATGTAATTCTTTATCATTCCTACTTTGTAATGAAGACCGAAAGAAAAAATGGTTAGTGAGTAGCTAAATCTGCAGTGTGCTCATGTCAGGTGCGGGATTTGAACTGAGGTATTCCTGCTTCCTAGCTCAGCCTCATTAGTCAGTATGCTATTCCTGCTCTTTAGGTACATGATAAAATTTGTCCCACTGAAATCAATACCAAAATGCTCCTTAAAAATGCCCTTGTGTTTTTTACCTCCTCCCCCTTCTGAATGAAAGCTGTGCAAGGTAGCAGACTTTTCATTAATTCGAAATATGTCTTGGGATTTAATATTCTTTCTATGCCCCTTTCTGTATTGATGTCTCATCTTTATCTTGCTACATGCTACTCTCTCAGCATGATTTGGACAGGATCACTTGGAGAAAGAGAAATGTTAACTTTCCGTTCATTTTACTGTGGAACATGAGATAATTATTCTGAGGCATGCTGGTGGTCTTAGTAGGTGCCAATTAAGTAGTGTATTGAGTGACTTGTCCTTGCCGCTGTTAATTATATTTTTCTTGCTCTTATACATTTTTTAGTCTAGATAATACATGCTTAACATTCTGAAGGTTATACGAACCTGTACAATTGGAGTAGTCTTTTGCTGCATGTTCCTTAATCCCAGTGATGCTTGTTTCATTGTCCTTTGCAAACAAAAATTGAATATTTTGTTGCATTTATTTCCCAGTGAGAATGTGCAACATTCAGATATGCCAAAGGAAAGCAAATGGAATATATAATTAACTCACAATGTTTATTGCTGAATAGGTACTCTGTGATTAATTTCTAAAATGAGTGGTACCAATTTTCATGCCTGTCTGGAAGGAAAATCATTGGATGTAGAAACCCACCTCCTTAGCCCTGACATAGGTGGGCTTCAGGGGGTTCTCACCCTATAGAACCGTTTGCTAATGAGCACCTGGTTCTGAGAACCAGTTACTAATGGGACATAAAACTTGTTGTTCTATAGACATAGAACCCCACCACTCTCTTCAACCCTTTCTTTGCCATAATTTCAATAAAATATGAGACTGTAGACCCAGATATCCTGCCTCTTCCCAAGACACAATCTATCCAGTTCTGATAAGGCAATATCATTATTGATTTGGATCCGAACACTCTCTTGTGCAGTCTTTGTATTTGTGTTGTAAGGAAGGAAGGAAGGAAGGAATTGTGCTTTATGTATGCTCACTGATTTGCTTTTTACTGTTATATTTTGAATGGTTAAGTCTTAGCACAAACAAAACTAGTAATATATATCATAATGAACCTGTTTGATTACCGAATTGCTAGGAGTTAAGTAGTTAATTAAGGAATTAAGGAGTTAATTAAGGAGTGGGAGAAAATTCATGTAAACGAAATAGATCTTTGCATTCTTTTTTTTAAAGGATAGAAGAGTGAATTTTTTTCCCTCGGACATTCAAAAGTTAGTTCAGTTGACGAAAGTTGGTTCTAGCACTTTGACCTTATATTGTCGTTGGCCACCTGATAACATATTTTCCCAAAAGGAAAAGGAGTAACCATTAAAATTTATTTCTTTTTCCTATGAGCAGTAAGGTGTCTGAGGTGTACTATTACCACTGAAATGTGTTGAACTTCCCACTAGGGTAACTTTGAATCTTGGCTAGGTTTCACTAGTTTACTCCAACTGAATTTCATTTTTTCCACTCCAGCTAATTTCTTCACCTCAACTATTGTATTTTATTTATGTGAGATCATTATGTGAATGTCCTCTTTTCAAACACAAGTAAATACAAATAATTGGCCACAGTCAGGGGCGTCACTAGGGTTCGTGTCACCCGGTGTGGGAAGCCAGTGCGTCATCCCCATACATTGGGCAGGGCAACAATATGAATGGTGGGCATGGTTATGTGTCATTGCCCACCTCCACTTTTTTTTAGCCACACATTTTAATAGAATAAATATATTTCAAAGTGGTTTGTTTCACTGCATTCTGCTGTAAATTATGCATTGAAAGGTGTCTAACATGATGGTATTATTTCTACAAACTATGACTTTAGCCATTTAGGTCACAAGGGCTGCCACCCCCTTTCTAACACCCTAGTAACATCCCTGATCAGGACCATTTTGGAAGTCTTGTTGTCTCCTGGACTGACCTTCTACTCCAGCCAAGGAATGCTTGTTTACTCACCAGTAAATACAGCTGTGCAGTTCACATCAATTTTCAATGAATTTCAATGCAATCATCAGGGACCTCCTTCTGGGGTAATTTGTGGGGCTGTGCTCATTGGATCAGGACAATTCTGGTATCCTTTGATTACTCTCAGCCTGCTCCTTCCAATGAACTATGGCACACTTGCCTATTTGCAAGTAAAGCCATGATATGGGTCACTTTCCATAGAGTTCAATGCATATTTAAGGATTTTTTTAGTATTTTTGCTGTAACTTAGGAAGGTACTATTTCAAAACAGATTTTTGCATTGCATTCTGCTCTTCAATACAAATCCAAGGGTATACGACATACCCTACAATCCAGAGTAACTACGGGAGCACGTAAGAGACATTACGTGTACCCGTAGTTAATGCACCAGTTTGTGAAAACCTATGGGAAATTCATATTGCAATCCAGAGCAAATTGTTCTTACACCAGAGCAAGGACTCCCCGTAGTTACTCTGGATTGCACCCATAATGGGGTTTGATGCACCATCACAAAGTTGCAATTGTTAGGTCTCCCAGTGCATATCACCCCCCCCCCCCTTGGGTGCATCACCCGGTGTGGAAGTGATGCCCTAGTGATGCCCCTGGCCCCAAGAGGAACTAGCTCTAATTTTGAGATCTTTCTGAATTCTAGACACACTTACCTGAAAGTAAGTTCTATTGAAATAAAAAGGTCTTGCTTCAAAGTAGATATGCATATACTGTAATTATGCAGATAGAGTCCAAATATATGGCTCAAGGCATAGTCATATGCTTTCATGTGCTTCCATTTCTGTTTACAGGTCTTCTGTAAGTGTACAGGATTTAATGTGATACTACTTCTGCCATTGCTGTGTAGGAAAGTTTGGACTGGCCTCTTATCACCACTAAGTGTGAGGAGGAGGAAAACTGAGATAACAGAACTCAGTGTGTCCTCTTGGAACTCTGCAGAGATTCATCTACAGAGAGGTAGTCATTTGTCCTGTGTGGTTTCAAAAGGCAATCAGTTGTTAGATATGAGTGCCACCTCTGTGCACACACAAGATTTAAGCAGGAATCTCTGGCCTTGTTCTCCTCTCAGCTGGCTTTTCCTTAATTACCATTCAGTAGTGGTAAGCATATAGGTGTGAGCCACCACTGTGACTCAAGAAGCTAGCCTTTTAAAAGTCTTTGCCTCAGTTGCACATTCCAGGAGGTCATCCTGCTCTATGCAGTAGCTTGCGTCCCACAGAGTTATATGTTGTCTCTCATGCTGTCTAACATGTACATAATACTGCTTGTGAAATTACCTGGGGTTTGGAATCAGATGCTAACAGCATGCCAGCAACATCCAGTTTTACATCTTGTTATTTCAAGATGGTGAAACTGTTGGTACCTGGAACTGGTTTACTGAGGAAGAGAGGGAATGGATGTGAACAATCTGAAAATAAATCCAAATAGCTAGATACCTAGCAGCCCTGCTAACTCAGGTTTGCATTCCCTTTACTTTCTGGAAAGATTTGTTTCCCTTTGAAGGATCAGATTTGATTCCTGATCTGGTAATGGTTCTGGCACTAGACTTGCATCTTAGATGTCCAGATACAAGCATCCACCATTTTCTGACGGTTTGTTTTCTGATGGTTCCACTCTTCAAACACCTTTCAATTATACCCTGGACTCATTCATTCAACATATGCTTCACTCTTTCAACCTCTCTCTGCTGGGCTAATGGCTAATGTGGACTTGCATGTGACATGGTAATCAAATTTTGGCATTAATAACCATCATTCAAATACTAAAAATATTCATTCCCTACATGTGCCTTTGTTCATTTTACTCTAATTTGTTATGTATTTCGGCTGGGTATGTGTTATTTAGGTTATTTAGGTTTTTTAAAATAATATTTATGTCTTTTTTGATGTCCATTTTGCATTTGCAAGCTGAAAAAGACTAAAAAAAGCACTTTTGATGGTTTTCACTTCTAGACGGTGCTCCGGTCCCTGCTCTATTTAAGAAGTGGGTAATGTCTGTACTAGCTGTAGCTCAGGACGGTGTAGGCTAATTTTGGCTGGTCCACTAGCTGTGTCAGATCTGTTTTTGGTTGTTCATGCCTCAGGACCAAATCCTGTCCAACTTTGGTCCACACTCAGAGCAATGTTCCCAATAATTATTGAGGACAGTGGCTCTGGAGCACTTGGTGATGTAAGCATGAAAACAGAAAGCTATGCCGGGCTTATCTTTCCCCTATCATTTCTTTCAAGGTAGTTTGCCTCTAGTTTGTGTATCTCTTCAGCAACTTGTACAATGAAAACAAATATTCATTCAGTACTACTGAGAACTTGTAAAGGTAAATGAATAGTTTGCCACAGTTTTCAGCATAGACATTTTTGACATTTCTGATATTGCATATGAATAACTGTTGTAAAGGCATCAAAAGTTGAAATTTCACAACTTATTAATACATTAAAAGTGATTGGGTACAAGATCTTGTTGATATTCATTTAAGCATTCTTGAAGAACTCTAATGGTAAAAATGTGTTTGTTGCAAACCCATAAAAGATGTAACTTTTAAGTTATAGTATGACTAGTAAGCCCAAAGATTCAATATAAAAACATTCATCAGTAAAAAAGCACCACCTTTCCAGCACCTCAACTGCCCTTTTGCCTCAGGTTATAAAAGGCAGTACCATTATTAGAGTGAATCCAAGCCATTTCTTCTACATACTTTGAAAGGTTGCTGCCCTGAAGCCCCAAATGTGGCTTCACAATATCTTTGTAGTCATGACCCACAATTTGAACACTGTCATATGGGACAGAAAGGCAATGCCTTATAGATAAGAGATGATTTACCCAGGAGACAAAGGATTTGGGAGATCCATTAGGAAGCAGATCAAGCTTGTTAGAGAAAAGAGTTGCTTGGCTGTACTTCCTGGGAAACGAGGCTTTCCTAGGTTATAGGTCTTGATCTATGGCTGAAAATCCTCCAGCCAGAAAGAAATGATGTTCAAGTTTTGAGCTGAGACACAAATCAGGGACTTGCAACTCCAGCCTTATAGTTTTAATATTTCACATAGCTGAAATTTTACTAATTCTAAATTATTGTAGAATTTTATTGATTCTAAATTGTCCTCTTTTTTACTAAAAGCAGAAAGCTTTCTAACAATTTCTAGTTGATAGGCTGCATATGTTAATGTAAGCACGGACAATTTATTATTAAGGTCACAGTGTGCATTTTTAAGCAGTGTCTTATGCTGCACAGTGTTGCTACCTAGGGTTGCCATATGTCCCTGAAAACCGGGGCCTGTCCCAGTTTGGGGGGATTGTATTTACATATTGGCAAGTTTGACAGGGGGTCCTGTTCCAGTTTTGTGGAAGAGAATTATGGCAATCCTATGTTTGTTTGAAACGGAAAGTTGTATGTTTGTCTGAAACGGAAAGTTGTATGTTTGTCTGGAATATGTGGTTGGCTGTGTCACACTTGCTGCTTCTCATCAGTGCAACTGCCTCTTCAGCAGACTATTATGGAATGCAGCAAAGCACAGCCTCTGTTCTGCTCCCCCAGACAGGCAGAAGCAGCAAGGGAAATTAGGAGGAGCTGATTTCCATGCAACCTTCAGTAACAACTTTCTCCTTGGAGTGCTCTAGACAGCACTTACCAGATGCTAAAATAGACTCTGAGGCCTATTAACGGTCCACCATCCCAGCAGCCCTTCACTTGGTATCAACTGTAGTTGCACATTTCCTACCTTTAAAACCCTTTATACAGGATCTTTCCAAAAGCTATCCCTACTGTACAGAGCTCCGTAGTCCAAGGCTTGGGCTAGGGAAATAGGAATATTTTAGAAAATTCCAAAACATATGTTGCTTTAAAGATCTCAAGAAGGAAAGTTCAGATCCTGACAACTGGATCTCACCAATGGCAAGGGTGTCATTTTGTCTATCTCAACTCAATGATTTTGTGAAAGGGAAAGATTGGGAGCTGCTGGTACTCGAGTTCCTCATGTTTTATTTCTAAATAAAAATGTAAGGTTAATGAATAGTTCTAAAATATCTTCTGCAGGCACATGCTGAGTGTGTTATTTTGATTTGCAAATTTTACAGATCTAACAATTGCCATGAGATTTTGGGAGCATAGCATATCCACTGGGTTTACTAAGTTATATTAGCCAATGTTATGCATTAACAATTGCAGTCTAGGACCTGTATGAAGTAGTGCCAAAAGTTCTCCTCTGGTTCTTTTTTCCCCTTCTATTTTCTTGTCTTGTAATCCTGCTGCTATTTCTGTCTCTGCCATCGTTTTGCTGGTTCATAAGCATGCTCTTCCTTCAGGCTTGGTTGGAACCAAAGTAAACCTAGGTGGAACCTAAGTAAAAATGGAAGTGAGAGACCTCCTCTTTCACTTGTTTCTGCACTATACCACTCACAGCGCAATCCTAATAAGTTCTGAGCAGGCAGGCTGACATCAGTGGTAGGCTCCAACAGGTTTGCACCTACTCTATAGAACCAGTTGTTAATGAGAGATAGGACATATAAAGTTTAAAAATAGTCATTTAAAAGTGGCTGCCAGATGGGCATAGAACCAGTTGTTAATTTCTTTGAATCCCATCACTGGCTGACATGCTTGCTCTGCATCCATTATGAGTTTGGGGATGCTGCTGTACATTTTCTCCTTAACCTGTGAAATGTGGCAGCAGCTCCAATCAGTCAATTTTGATTTGTGCCACTTTCAGTGGGAGTGAGGCAAGCTGCCAGAGGTTGATCACCTAGGTATCTGCTGGGTCCCAATGTCTCCTCCTGCTTCTTGCCTACCTGTCTCCAGGAATGCCCTCCACCTGCCTTCCCCACCCCACATCAGCTGAGCTTGACCCTTGCAGGATTCCTCTCCTTCACTGCCATGAAGGCTGGATCATCTTGCCTGCTCTGCTTCCCACAACAGAAGATGTTGAAAAAAATGATGTTGGCAACAGCATCCTACTTCTTTCCCCCGTTCTTCTGCTCCTATGGTCCTCTTCTTCCTTATTTCCCTTATATGGAGTAAAGCAGCACAAAAGCATTTCAGTGACACTGATGTCTTCTCTTCCCTTAGCAGGCCTCCATCAGTCTTGAAAGACTATGGTATCATGCTCGGCGCTGCATACGCTGCATGCGAAGCATGAAAGCCTGGGTTGGATTTTTTATGGAGGATAGGCTGTTACCCAAGCAGCAAATCCCCCTTCTCCACGCCACTGAATTAGTCCAATGGAAAGGCAGAACCAATATGATTGGATCCAGCTGGCGTCACAGAGCTGGGCTAAGGATAGGAGCTCACCCTGTCTTGTGGGGCCGACCTGGGAATCGAACCCTGGCCTTCTGGTTAACAGGCACAGCGTCTTTACCGCTTGTGCCACCCACATTCTTCCCTTATGAACATAAGAATCCCTGCTGGATCAGGCCAAACGACTATCTAGTCTCACATCCAGTTTCTCATAATGGATGGGAGAGTAAATAGGAAGGAGGTGGTAGTGCATGTCTTGCACAGTGAGTGGGTGGACACCAGGCAGTGGAAGCATAAGGCAGGCATGGGATCTGAGGTACACCTGCCAATTCACTGTCCCCCCCACCCCGCTTTAAAGGCCTACCTCCAATAATGGTCATAAGTTTATTGTCATTTGTTTGCCAATTTATACTGGTGTAATAATTTCATATTTTTATGACTTTTGCTTGGTTTGATAGAATCCAGTTCTGCTGAAGTCCAGTAAATGATTTCTTTGTTTTGAATAAACCCATATGCATTAATTCCAAAAATTAAATCAAGTCACTTTCATTTACAGCTAAATTATGCAGAAATGAGACTTAGTCAGTTGGAAAACTGTCACTGTGAGAAGACTTGTCAAGTAAATGGAGTGATCTATCGAGACAAAGACTCCTGGGTAGAAGATGATCATTGCAGGAATTGCACATGCAATGTAAGAAACATCTAACTTATACATTGAGGGAAGACAGCTCATTGTAATTCAGCAGAGGTTCTTAAGAACATAATGTCAACTCTTAGAGGAGTTATCTTGTTAGCACATGATGGTGTGTGCATGCAACAGAAGAAGGGAACACAGATGCTATTTGTTATATGGATAAAAATATTATCTTACTCCTCATATCTGAGGTGAGCATTTTTGTGTTGCTTTTGCACAATTTAAGATGCTATCTTTATCATATGTAGAAAAGAAAAGCATTATCTTAATTTTATGCATAGGTGCTCAGTTGCATGATGACAACATGTTTATTTTGACTGTGGAATTTATCAATTTTGAATACCAGAGGAATACCAGAGAATTAATATGTAAATCTTGTTTGGCTGAAATTATTTGATAACTATCAGGAAAGAGATTTTGTTTGCCCAGAAAAATAGGTAACTGTTTTGTTATAATTTTGTAGATGATTGATAGTGTCTGTGGAAGATGTTGTTTGTTTGCCTCAAAAGATGGACAGATGGGTTTTCTTACCTAATCCTTTCTTGTGACCATTTGCAGGTTGGACATTGAAAATAACTTATATTAGAAATATAATGGAATCTCTATTATATTTTTTATAAATTAGAATCTTATTTGTTGCAGTCTGGAGAAATTATAATCTAGAGTTTTGTTGTGAGTTAATTGGTGAATGAACTGTGAGCTTGTTTTATCCAAAAATATAAATTACATTGCACATACAAAGATTTACATTTCTTTTTTTTATATTGCATAGAGTGGAGTCATAGAGTGCAGACGAATGACATGTCCACCCTTGAATTGTTCTCCTGATGGCCTTCCCGTCCATATACCGGGCCAGTGCTGTAAAATGTGCAAGTGTAAGTACACATTATTATTATTTATTTGACTTGTATCCCATCTTTTTTCCAAAGAGGAAACTCTTACTTAATTCTTTGTTAAAAACTCTTTATTTATCTGTTCCTCCAGACATACTGCTACTCTATCATAAAACAGAATAAATATTACATTACCTTGAAGAGGCCTCCATGACTGTCCCCAACTACAGGATGCAGTTATTCCAGTGCATCCACCTTAAAACCTTTCTTTTGAAGTCATGTAGTTTAGATTAGTTTTGATGAATCAAGTATAATTAATATATCAATGTATTTATTATGAATTATGGCCTTTGGTAGGATTTAATTTTGTGACTGAATTCATTTTTAATTGGTTTCCATAAAGCCACATCATCAGCAGATAAAAAGGTCCAAACATATTAACTAAGAATGTATGGGATCATCATGAGATTTGCTAGTAGGATGTATTGAAGTGTGAGGGTAGAATACAGTGGCCAATTCCTCTGGAAGATATATTTGCCTGTAAAAGAAATGGGAAGTGATAGTACTCAGTTCACAATTTAAACGTTCGTTCACTCTTACTCGAATGTAGTGGCAAGAAATGCTTCACCGTCCATGAGAAACAAGAAGAATGTTCAACTTCACAGCCACTTTCAGAAGAGACTTCTTCTCTCTACAAGTTACATATCTAATATAAGAATATAAGAAGAGCCTCCGCTGGATCAGGCCAAAGGCCTATCTAGTCTGGTAGACCACCTGATGCAGGGGGGAGCACACATGACACCTGCACCCAGGAGCTCCCCCCTGCGTCTGGTGTTTTGCAAAATGTCCACATCTACACATTCCCCACATGGCTTGTAATCTGTGATGGTCTACTGTGTGTTCTGAAAAAATCCAGCCATGGCAACTTGCAACGGCCAAATAAGAGACACGAAATACACCAGCATGTAGTTGGACCAGCAATTTTCAAGCTTTTTCATCTCATAGCACATCTCTTTAGCACTGTGCTAAAATTTTCAAGGCACAAACTGTACACTGCCTTAACAGCCCTATTAATTAACAACCTTTCCTAAAAGCACACCCTCAGATCATTTGTGGCATGCCGGTCAGTTTGGATGAGGACCACAGTTCAAACGCTGCAGTATCTTTTGCACTATATTCCTGCTGAAAACCATCTCTGCCCAGTTGCTGTTTAATAGCAAATGATACTGATTATTATATGGTTGCTTCAGAGACGTGATTTTCAACAAACAATAGCACATAACTTAAAGGCCTTCAACCTCCACAAAGGAGTCTTGGTCCAAATCAAGGAACTTGTAGCTGCTACTCTTGAATAAGCATAAGCCTATAGATTCATGGTGATGCATTTATGTGTATAGTTTGGCCCTAAAAGTTGATGGATTTAAACTGTTATTGGTTATTTTTACTGTAGTTGGTAACTTTTTGAAAAAACTTCAATATGCTGGTCTGTAAACATAATTTTACCTGATATTTTTACAATACAAGGTATGTGCTACTTCATGCTTCCCATCGGTCTTTTCCTCTTCCTTTATGGTTATCTTTACATCTGGACAGGTTAATTTATACTAACAAAGTCAAGATGGTGTAGAGATTGGGGAGTTGAACTAAGACTTGGAAGATCCAGGTTCAAAACCCTCCTTTGCTAAAAGCTTCCTGAGTAACCTTGGGCCAGTCACTCACTCTCAGCCTCACCTAACTCTCTCGGTTTTTGTGAGAACAGCAAGAGGGGAGGAAGTAAAGCTTTGTAAGCTGTCATGGGAAACAGAGGACAGACAGACAGACAGAGAGACAGAGAGAGAGAGAGAGAGAGACAGACCGACAGACAGACCGTCAGACAGACAGACAGACTGTCAGACAGACAGACAGACCGACAGATAGATAGATAGATAGATAGATAGATAGATAGATAGATAGATAGATAGATAGATAGATAGATAGATAGATAGATAATGGCTCTGGTTAAACTTTTAATTTGCTTCAGTACTTATCTGATTTTAAACATTGTTAATATTAAACGTAATGCAGAAATAATGTTAACTTATTAGTGCTTATGAAAAGAGAGCAGATATAGAGGAAGGTTTTCAAATAGACTTTCTTTTCTTTCAAACAGAATTTACATTTCTATTTCCTTTTGTTAAATAATGTGTAAATACATATGCAGACAATCAAAATCACTTCTGTCCTTAGCACCAAACTGAACTAGGTAGGGTAATATAGAGTACATCTGTTAGGAAAAACAGATAACGTATATAAAGTGGATTGAAATTCTTTGGAAATGATAGTGGTTTGACAGAATGATGTTCTTGGGGCACAGTGCTAGTTACTGAAGGCATCCACACAGAAAATATTGTATGGACATTTTCTCTGCAGTTTGCCTGGCAAGTTAGGGATAGCATCCTCAACTTTTTTAACTTAACAGTATAATTATTTAATTTATGTCTTAAAGTAACAAGCAGTTCTAACATTTACAATGCATGGAATAATGATTTTTGAAACACAGTGCTTCTGTTTGTCCTCTGCTATCTTTGGTTAATCCAGTTGTACCGTGGTACTATAACTCTAAATGCTTGTAACAACCTGTTTAAATAAAACACGGTTTTTTAAACCATGTCAGTGGGTGCACAGGGAGGTGATGCAGGGTCTTGTATTTATATTGCCTCCTTTATCACTGATTTCCATTACTGTGGGGATTCCGTGTAGTAAATGGGACATGCCTATTCTATTCTGCCACAGTGACACGATAGCTAGGAATTTTGCAACCTTGGTTTTGTGTTCCCTCATTTGTTTCTTTTGCTCCCTCTGAACAACTACTAAACAGCTGTTGCTAATTGATCTTGCCTAAAGTGCTTGTAAGATTTTTGGGGGTTGTTCTTTGTGCACTAGGCCATTAGTTTTTATTTTATTCTGTCTTGTACTTTTCAGAGATAAAATTTCAGAGATAAAATCTCTAGTTTGGCTTGCTATGGTAAAGATAGGTATTAAAAGATAGTAGTTGTTGCAGCTATGGTGAAAGTTTTCTAAACTGATGGGAGAATTACTTCCAAATCCCAAGTAAATATGGAGCACGTGAGAGACATTACCTGCACCTGTAGTTACTGTACCTCCTAATAAAAACTTATAGGAAATTCATTTTGGAATCCAGAATAACTATTCTTACACCGGAGCAAGGTCTCCCCGCAGTTACTCTGGATTTTGCCCTTAGTAATTTTTACAGGAAAATCTCAGAAACAAAGTGGACAAGTTTGCACTTCCTTATAAAATTTCTTGTTTTATTGCCTTGACTTTATTGACCTCCCCTATCCTGCTCCTGTTGCCGAATGCCACACTTTCTCACTTTTCACTTCAAATTTTACTAAAGGGATCAGAGCCTAAATCTAACCTCATACTGCTGGTACTCTGCCAGTGCTCAGTCTCACAAACATGGTGTAAAGCATTTTCGTGGACTCTAGCACCCATTCTGCATTAATACCAGCAGAATGGCCAGAGCTGTATAGGTCCAGTTCAGTAAGTTCAGAGTAAGTTCAGAGACATTTATAGGGGTGGAAAAAGGCAGAGAGGAGGTGTTCTGGGGTGGGGAGAGGGCACAACAAGTGTGGCACTGAAGGGAGGAGGCAGGTTGGGGACACTACACACAGGTTCTTGATTCTGCACTATATCCAGACTTGCCACACATTCCAGTAGCTCCGTTGCAGGGCTTGCCCTAGCTAGCAACACTGAGGATACTGCGGCAGCCATTTTTGCACTGCTGAAATCCTGGTCCTGCAGGAGGTATAGGATTGGCACTGTCAGTTGGCCATAGGACCACTTTCCAAGAAAATTATAAGTATAATTTGAAATGTGGGAAGACCAGAGAGGTTTTGTGCCCTTATGCTTTGCTTACGGCTCTTGAGAGGAAATGTGTTAGACAAAGAGTGATGTTATTTAGTGCTCATTTGTTATTTGAGCTAAAGGTTATGTGCAGGTTTTTATTAGTCCTAAGAATGCAGTGTGAAAGGATGCCCATAAATAGGTTTTGTAATGCATTGTGTCACTGAGAAAGTAAGCAGTATTTGGATATGTAAAACCCGTGGTTTATTAATGACAGACTGCGGACAAGTGATTAAGAGCACAAACATCTTATTAGGAGTTGTGCCATTCAAGTGTGAACATTCAAGCAATTTTCTTGTTCCAGGCAAGCAAATAACTTAGCTGATGGAGCTCATATCCATTCTACTGCAGGGAAAGATATCTGCTGTCGGGAATCAGTAACCCCAAGGATACTGAAAGTCTGGTTGAAAATTGAGGGCTTGTCATTTTAATCAGAGATTTGTGCTCTGGTCACATTGCACTTATACTTTCTTGCCTCAGGTGTCAGTGTTATTCTATCCAAATAGAGATCTGTAGTTCCTCAGAATTCAAAATCCCTTCCTTGACCTTGTTTGTTATTGGCACAAACTATAAATATGCTGACAGCAAGGGTGAACCATGGGCAAAACATGATGCATTATTGGTGGGCTGGTTGCTCTTTATCCTGAAAATAAATGTAGCACGCTTAGGGTGAAATCCACAGTAATTATGGGGAGTCCTTGCTCCAGAGTAAGAACAAATTATGCAATATGATTGCAATATGAATTTCCCATACGTTTTCACTAGGCGGTGCAGTAACTACGGGTGCACGTAATGTCTCTTATGTGCTCCTGTAGTTACTCTAGATTGTGTCCTTAGAAGTTCTCAAAGGAAAGAAAGAATGAAGCAACAGGTGTACTTGGTGATGACAGCAACATAGCCCCAAAGTTCCAGGTGGCTTTGATCTTGAACAATATGTATAAAAAAGAGTATTTATAATTGTTGTTTATGTATTAAAACTGGAACTGAAGTGATAATTATGACGAATACATCCTTGAGATTTATTTTTGTTTTCTTCTGTACTCTTATAATAAGAAATCTATATCTATAGAAATCTAAGGAATCTATTTAGGGTAAAACAAAGCCATGATTTTGCATCTGAACTGGTGTAGTTTTCCTTACTTTTTTCCTTACATAGTAGCATGAAAGGCATTCTTAATAATTCTTAAGAATTTCAGCAACAGTATAAAGAAGGAGACAAGGAAAACTTGAAAACTGAAAGCTCATAGCTTGGTTTAATCTGTATGTTTAATCAAGCTGTAGGTTTCATCAGAGTCCATTTACAGGCATCCCCTACTTTCTAACGGTTCATTTTCTGATGGGCCCACTCTTTGAACACCTTTCAATTATTCCCAATACTCATTCATTCAACACATGTTCCACCCTTCCAACATCTCTTTGCTGGTCTAAAGGCTAAAATTGTCTTCTCTGATGTTAATTTGCATGTGATATGGTGATCAAGCTGTTTTTGGCAATTCCTTATGACTTTTCAGTAAATAATCATCATTCAAATTCTTAAGATATCCATTGCTCAGACATGCCTGTATTCATTTTACTGTAATTTGTTACATATTTTGGCTGTGTATTAATAAATATATGTTATTTAGGGTTTTTCAAATAGTTATGGCTTTTATGTGGCCATTTTGCATTTGCAAGCTGTAAAAGACGATTCTGCTTTTCAACCATTTTTACTTTTAGACAGTGTTCTGGTCCTTAACCTGGCCAATAAGTGGCAGATGCCTGTATTGTGACCTATTGCTTAGGAAGCTTATGTATTTAGCATATGGCATAAAACACATGGACTTATGGTTAATCAGATGTAAATGTCCAGACCACCCAACTATTCAAGGACTAAGGGGTTTACATTGAAAAAAATCAAACAGTGGCCAGCATAAGCTCTCAATTTACAGTCGGACACAATGTAATGGATAGTTTGTCGAGGAGCACAAAGGGTAGATACAAAACCCCCATTTAAACAATGAGTCCTGGCAGACACCGTATAGGGTATGGACAGATCCTTTTCAGAGCTGGCAGAGTTGGGTGGAAACCAGGCACCATTTGTATAGAAAGAATGTCTGAGTCCTTAATATTTTGGATAGCCCATGTAAACATACCTCAAAACAGATGTACTGTGGCTGTTGTACTGCCATGACTAATTCTCTTAATGAATTGGGTTCAATATCTGCTTTGCCTCTCCTATTACTTCAGGTCACTAAGTAGCTAGTTTGTCAGTATGAGTGGTGAAATCCTTCAAGATAATGTGTTTTGTAATGAATTTACTATTACAGTCAAAATAAATGAGACCAATTAACACCAACAGCAACTGAAAACATAATGAGTACATCATATTTACAACAGTATATCTATATTTACTTAAGCAATATTGTTTCTACTGAACTGTATAATTTATATGCACTTACTTTTTAGTACTGATGTCTTTTTTTCCTCCCATTAATTCTAGCCAAATGCATCTATGGAGGAAAAGTATTGGCAGAAGGTCAAAGAATTTTAACCAAGACCTGCAGAGAATGCCATGTAAGGTTTTGAAGGTTTTGTGGGTGTATTTTTTTAACCTTCCAAGATGACATTTTTATGCATGTGTACTTGGGAGTGAACTCATTGAATTTACTGGTACTTGCTTCCAAATAAATTGTTTTACTTTTAAATGACTATAGAAGTGCCATAAATGACATTAATAAGTATAGCTTATTGCTTTTGGTATTGACGTGCAACATCCTGTAAGGTGGTAATCTAGGACCAAACTGCACTGTAATAATTAAGTTTTGTTTCTTTGACAGGTAGTTTGGGTCTGCCATGGATTGAGACTGTGGTGAAATGAGAGCTTTGTTGTTTTTATATGAAAAATGAAGGGAGTAAATACTTCAAACTAATAGCATGCTTCCAACTGTTTCTTCCCACCTGATAGTGACTTCAGAGAAATGTTTCAGACAGTTTTCAAAAGCAACCCAAGTAGAATGAATTGCAGTAACCTACCCTGTGTATTATCAGCGCATGGCTAGGTGTCCCCTGCAGGAAACCTGCTAGGCATGACCTGACTGTAGGGAGCAGTGTTCATCATCTCCATTTCTAAAGCCAAGAATCAGCTCTTCCCATAGGTGCTTCCATGGTCTTATAGCAGAAATGACTTTATCTATGCAGGCACAGAACACTGTTTCCTTTCTGCATGTTTTAATCATGTACATTTAAAAATGAATTTGCATACTTTCAAACTCCTAGGTTGGCAGTAGCTGGGACAAGTGACGGAAGCTCAGTCATGCAGCACATGTGCACATGCTATTTGGTTCAGGTTTCCATAGGGCTCAATGCATTCTGCTTCTAAAACTCCCAAGCAGTCAATGTTGCTTAGTCTTCATGCTCAGCATCTTAACATCTGAACCCTTAACCACTTCACCACTGAGTGCATGGATGATTGTGACTGAACATGACGTTTTGGATAGGGAAGAAGGAAGTTTTACACAAAGAATATTAAGGCAACATAAGACTTGAAAACATACAGTATTAGGTCTAAGCAGAAAGACTGGAAAACTGATGTTTAGAAAAGTATGCCATTAATCAAAAGAAGAACAGCATCGTCTAAATAGCAAATTTTAGAAAAATTGCAGAGGGAAAACTGACAAGCCCCAAATTTAGCAGTTGTCTAAGCCAGCCAGGAAAGTAAGAGATGGATCAAAGGCAATGCCAACTTCTTACTTGCTGAGATGATTGAAGAGTAATGTTGCCAGCAGAGGTGATATTGAACATAATATCACAAAGGTGATATTGAACATTCATGTAAGGAGGACCAAAATAATCACTTCTGTCTTCTGCATGTTCAGTTTGAGAAAGTGATCTGATGTTCAAGAACCATTTGCCTTTACTTACATGAATTGTATAAAGTTAGGATTTTTGAAACTGATTTAAATGTAAGGAACCCCAACTCCTATTTTTATATGTATATACAAAGCAAATATTTTGTCCCAGTTAACAAATTATCAACAAATCAAAACATTCAGATGAAGCTCTGATGGTAGAGAATTGCTTAGTTTTTGATGTCATTTGTATCAGGGAATGTGTTTAAGTTCCATCCCAGGAGAGTCTCTGTTCATATCCCTGGTTCTCTTTCATATACCATACGGGTGGATGCTATTCATATCTGTGAGAAAGCAAATAAAATTAAAAAGGATAGAATGCCATACAAACTGTCCTCTGTCTGATACTGATTGACTTGCTTGCTCCTTGAAAGAATTTTATAAGAAGAGTGTTTGTGTATGTGTGTGTGTGTGTGTGTGTGTGTGTGTGTGTGTGAGAGAGAGAGAGAGAGAGAGAGAGAGAGAGAGAGAGAGAGATTGTGTAAAAAGGAAGAGTGCACCACAGTCATGCATACAGTGACACACACTTCTTTTTAACCAAATCTTTGTCACTGGACATTTGCCCCCTAATTTAAAAACTGTTTTGTGGCACGTCCTAGAAATTCTCCCAAAGGTGTCAGTTCTGTGGAAAGAAAAAGGCATTAGTGTACAAGTAATCAAATTTGGGTCTTTAGATATTCACTGAACATAAGATCAAAAAGAATGACTGTATATTTTGAAATGGCTGAGAATGGAATTGCCCATAGGAAAAGTGAACTGAGTAATGTGTGGCCCTGTGTACCTATGTATCCTCACTAATTCATCATTGTGCATCTTCCAAACTTTCTGTTCATACACACATGTACATATGTGTGCCCAATGCATATACTTTGTCTCAAGAAGCTTCCTCATTCTACTTCAGCTTTCAAATAAACTGTATTTCTTCACTGAATCCGAACTCAGGAAATTATTCAAAATATTTTTATCCCACCTTTCCGCTGCCGGAACCTATGATCCTCATGCCAGTTATAGTTTACTCTTTAAAATAACAGAACCAGTTTGATACCCTGGATCACATGTAGCATAAACCGCTACATGTTTCCTGGGCTTTGATATAATGGGAGACACTGGGTTATTTAAGAATGAAAGCTTCCAGTCCCCTCCCTCAGTGTGGTCCTCCTCTCCATGGAAAGGGACAAAAGTCATACCAAACTAAGTCTTGTCACGACTAATAACCTAATACTAATCAGGGCTAGTGCACCAGTGATGGTCATCAGTATTGTGCCATAAAGCATGTTTACAAAGACATGAGGATAAGGGAAGTTTTAAGCAGTCTGGGCAGCAGGGGAAAAGGTCTTGGATCTGGCATAAGTGCCGGATCCCAGTACCTGCCTTCTCCTCCCTGGTTGTCTACCCACAGTAATGCTTGCTGTTTGCTCTATCCATGCTGAAAGGCCTGCATCCTCTGTCCTTCAGATCCCTGTGCTGGCTGAGCTTGGCCAGTGCAACTTACCATAGTCCGGGTCCCACATTGCAAGTCCCTTGTGCTAGCCTATTATTTATTATTTATTAGATTTATATCCCATCTTTCTTCCTAACAAAAGGAAACACAAGGCAGCTATACTCAGTGAGAGTGTTGCAAAAAGTGCTTTAAACCCTTTCCTGACACTCCTGGGCTAAAGGGGCCCTCAGGATTGCATCCTCAGATATTTGATATAATCTGGGTCCAATCCTATCCAATGTTTCTGCACCCCATAGTCCAGTGAAATGAATGCTGCATCCTGCAAGTGGGGCATAATTCACAAAGGCCTCCTTGAATGAGGGAAAGTTTGTTCCTTTATCTTGTGGCTGTATTGCAACTGGATTGATGCTGGAAAGTTGAATAAGATAGCACCTGGTGTATATGAAATATCACAAAGAATTTATCTTGATCCCCCCTGGAATGATGTTATGGAGCATAACTATTTATTTCTGTAGAATATTATATTAAAAACAAAGAAATTGATAAAAAGAAGCAAACTGCCCCATTTTCGTAAAATTGTTCAAATGTTCAAAGAAATGTTCTAAACAAACAAAAACAAAACAAAAAACCATGAATTCTGCAAATGGTTAAACATATTAAGGAAAGTGGAAGCAACTGTACAATCTTGAACTTAAAAGTAATGCTTTTTCTGTTAAACTGTGGGAATAGATATGTCCAAGTAGATTAAGTCAGCATTTGATGTTATGGTGTAAAAATGTATTTAGCTTACTGCCTGTCACTTGAGTACATTTGTTGGCTGAGATCTCCGGTGCTGTAGACTTGAAAATTGTGTGACCCTCCTGTCATTTTCATTTTCATCAGTGTCATTCTTTAAAACATTGTTTATTTCCAGAATGGAATTCTTGTGAAAGTAACAGAGCCTTGTCCTCCACTGAACTGCTCAGAAAAAGATTACATTCTCCCAGAGAATCAGTGCTGCAGTGTTTGCAAAGGTGAGTAGAATACTGGCAGATGTCTTGAAAGTTATGTGGCCCACTTAGTAAAGTCTTGGATTTGGCTCTGGAAGGCCCCCTCTTGGATAAATGGTATCTCTTTGCACAAGTAATTTTATGTCTAATTAAAGTTAATTATCTATGAAATCAAACAATTTTTAAAAAAATCAAAAGTGGTAGTACTATTGTTAAGTTGATCATAAAGGAGACGAATATATTTATGAATTGGAAGCCATTTATCCTTTTAACTTGAACAAAATGTATTTTGAGAAGCAGGTATCTACGGTTTTAGATGATTGATAGAATTTCTTGAAGCAATGCCAATTTAATTCAGCTTATATATTTTGACACTTGGTTTTTAAGGTCAGCTTTCATTTTGCTAATATCTGACAGCTATAGCTACCAGCCAAACAGTACAGTGAGTTATGGAGATATAAAGCTATCTGTACTAATTTGCACCATAAGTTAATCTAGCTTAGAATCATTTGCTCCAGCATTTCTCAATGTTTGTTTGCTACTGTACCACTTTACATGGTCCAACCTATTGGAAGGTAACTGGCAGATCATCGTCTTCAGACTGGGAGGCCAGACACAACATGGGAAAATGCTAAGGATGAAAGCTTTTTCAAGCATTCTAAAAGTGCATACCTGTTTGCTCTTTGTAGAATTGCATTGCTGATTTCACTGCCAGAGAGTCTCTGGTGGACTCACGAGTACCACCACATACCACCTCAAGTACCACCAATGGTACAAATACCACTGGTTTAGAAAAAAATGATCTACTCTGACAGTAGTCCTCCAGGGTTTATGATAGGTTTTTTCCATCTCATATTGGAAGATGCTTGGAATTGAACTTCAGATCTTCTACATACAAAGCATGGGCTCCACTCCACTGAACTAGTGTCCCAAAGATACATTTATGACTCTGGTATGTGCAGAACAACATCTACCACCATAATACTGTGTAGTTTTTCCTTCATATTCTCCAGTTTCTCATCTATTCCAATATCTTAAAACCACAAGCAACTTCTAATTCATAACTGCAGAAAAAGCAGAGCAGTTTTGCTCCTCAATACAATCACAAAAGCATATGTAGAATGATTATAACGACATAAGCATAATATTCATAATTAATAAATGTTTGTTGGAGTTAAAGGACTTTATTTAAAATATAATCATTGAACAGTGATAGAATACTGGAACAATTTCTTGATTGCAGCTTAATCAATTTTTGTGATTTATCATCCTCTGTCAAACTTGCTATTATTTTATGGGCAATGATTGTTTTACTTTGAGTGATTTGTTCAGTTCTTCCTTTGGGTGTCCACATAAAGTTTCAAAAAAAGCATTTTATATTGTTGCTGTCTGTTTTTTCAAACATGCAATCAGTCTCCACAAGCACAGGCTATTTAGTCTTTTTTTTTAACCAAGAGAATGACAATGGGACAATCTTTTAAAAACATTTTTGAATATTCTTTTTAATTTGCTGAAGAGTGAAATAATTTGACTGGTTGCTTTACACTGAGCAAGCTGGGTAGTATATAATACATTTTCTACTTGTATAAAGGAGGTTTAAGGCATCTTCAGGAGTATACTTCAGTTGGGATATTTCTCAGATTTCTCAGTCTAGCCCCAAGACTGGACATAAGACATGTTTTATCAATAGGAAATGGAAGGAGTTTTGTTTTCTCAGATGGAGAATCAAAGAGTTCTTATGCACTGCTGTGGGATTTGGATCTATTTCTAGGTTTCGCTTTTATTAAGTCCCTCATGGATGTTGAGAGCTGTGGCTGTAATGGTGGTGTATACAGAAGTTTAATAAAAAGAGGGATGGCAAATTTACTAAGCTTTCTTTCAGACATGACATTTTTTGCTGGGGTAGATATTTTTTGATACAAATACCTGTGTTTAGCATCCTTTGTGAATGAGCATATACTATATATACATGGAAGAATGGCCCACAAAGGATCTACTTCTGAGCAAAAAGGGGGAAATGGTTCCAGCTGTCTTTTGTTAATTCATTCAATTCTCATGTGTTGTAGTTTTATATGATTTTAAGATCATGATTTTTAGATATGATCCTCAAACCATAGTATTTAGTAAAATATTACCCTATGAGTATTAATGAAATTGATTCTGTGTGTATTCTATCCTATAAGCAATCTAAAAGTATTAATAAAATGGATAAAATATGCATCCCTACATATCAGGGTGGGCACGCAAGGCACCTTAGGGATCCTGGACCTTTAACATTTGTATAAAAGAGGGAATTTCAGCAGGTGCTGCTTGTCATCTCATAGATATGTGGAAAGGTTTTAACTCAAATTTAGGCTGCAATCCTAAACACATTTTCCTGGTAGTAAATCCTATTGAATATAATGGGACTTACTTCTGAATAGACAGGTCTAGGATTGCACCCTTAGTTCCAAAAATATTGTTGTACTTTTAGTAAGACTTGTTAAAGCCTACAGTTGCTGGTTCACAGTAGTAATACTCCTATAACATTGGTTCCTATACAACTGTTTCATTATAGCACTCTTTCTCCTGGGTGTAATTTTTACAGTCTCATAAAAAAAGAAAACTGTTAAGATCTATAAAACACTTCAAAAGGATGGTCTGGAAAGTATTGCAGTCTGTGCTGTGTTTACAACCAACAGAAACTGCATTTTTTGTCTAGCATTATCCCATTGGGAGTGGCATGTTTTAGCTATCACAGGTTCAAGAACTTCCTACCATCCAGTGCTCTGGGAGAGAAAACAATGGATGAAAGTAATCTCACATAGATTCCTTCTTCAACCATAAGCCTGTGGTTCCCAAGGATAGGTACTTCACCTATCAGTTTCTTCCACTGTTGCAATGTAGAGAGTGGAGATAGCAGTGGTGGTCAGTTACATAGCAGTCACTGAATGTAAAGCAGTTCTACTGAACTGAATGCAGTTTGCTGCAAATAAGTGTATATTATCATTGGTGCTCAAAGTGGAGTATTGCAGTCCACCACAGGAGCAAAAAATGTGCCATTTCTCTTTAAGGAGAGTGACCTAGTAATGGTATCCCAGTAGTGCTGTGGGCATCTGGAAGCTTTGTATACTATTGGAATGGGGTGGTTTTTGCCAGCTTAAGGGAAGGTCTAATTGATAGCTCCAACTGTGGATTTCTCTCATGCTTCATTTTGCTCCCATCTGCAGAGTGACTTTCTGTTTACCAAGGGGTATCATTGGTAGCATTCAGTTTACCATTGGGATAAATTGGAAGTTGTTCTGGCCTGCAGAATGGCATGAAATGAAGCTTGGGGGAGACCTGCAGAGGGATTTGTGTGCCTCCTGGACCCTGTATGAGGCTTGCAGACTCCCTCGGGTAGGGTAAAAAGTCTCTGGGTGCCCATGATGCCATGATTGCTTCAGGACCCCCACTTCCAGTTTCCATCCCTGAAAGAATTTACATGCAATTCTTGGAGTCCTAGTGAGTTTGAAAACCACTGGTAAAAGGGAATGTAACCTAATAAATTTTAGAGAATATCTCTAAAGTCCCAAGTCCCAGTTGTAACCAGGTTTCCAGCTGCGAGGCAGCTGCAATACAGGCCTAATGTAAGAAAAAATGTTTTGCAGGTCTGTGTGACCTTGAGAAGGCTTCCACAGGATGCAGTATGCACCCCATTGTCATAGCTGCATCAATGTTCACAAGTTGGGTAGGATTGTGCTCCAAGTTGGTGTTTAGAGAATTGTAACCTATACCAAATTATGATATACGAAGGAGGTGGACCAAGGCAATTGCACCATTCTTCACCAATCTGAAGTCAGCTTGTCCACCTGTTTCCTGAAGCATGAATTTGATTACTGTTATAATTAGCTTAAAATGATAAACGGGTCATTGCATAGTCAAATAAGTTAAAACACAAAATTTAATCTAGTGGAAGCAGTTGTAATAAAGACATAAGGATGGCTTCATTAGAAGAAAGCCAAGTATAGAAAAATTGCAGTTGCAACCTTGAGGGACCTGGTAGCGTATTTGAATATAATATTTGGAGAAAGAATAGAGGTCAGCCAGTATGTCATGGATCTAGAAGAGATACTTTTCAAGATATGATTCCCCCTCTGAAAGTATCTAATTGTATTTCAGATGCTATAATAGGCTATGCTAAATTATTCTACACATTTATGAACTCTGTCTAGGGGAAAACTTGTCCTGGACATCTGTTCTGAATTGTTTGTTTTTGTAGTTCATGCCAATTTGCCTTGTCGTCTGTGTTGGACTGAAATTAGAAGTCAATATATTAAGTTTTTATCTCTCCCACAGATACTTCATAAAGTAGAAATTTGTATTAGGGAAAACATTAAGAATGGGAAAATAAATGCAAGGAAATACCTCCCTCCCAGGTTTCTGTGGTAGGTTTCTGAGAATCCATCAATCTGATATGCTTGTTGTATCCCAGTTTTTAAAGCTCATTCTACATAAAGGAGCAGTGATGTCCAAAGTCCCAGCTATTTTGTGTCTGTGTTGTGTTTAAGTGATGCTAATGGAACAAGTTAATCACAGCTACGTTCTATTGTTTTTGATAACAGACCTGACCGGAAGTCAGTCTCATTAGACCCAATGTGATAGACTCCCTAATTAATAAATATGCATAGGATATGTGATGAATTTGAGCTAAATCAGAGTTCCTGGTACTGAACTGGTTTCATGTCCTTGAATTGTTTGGCTTCATAGACAAGATTACACTATATCAATGGAAACAAAGGTAAATTAGAACACCAATCTATTAAATATCTGTATAGAAATTGTATTATGCCAAATATTCTTCTAGTCACATAGGCTTAATTAGACTGGGATGGTAGCAGATCATGCAGTAATGTACTTTGAAGGGAATATAAATGTGTAGGTAGATGTGTGTGAGAAAAGGTGGCTCCTTAGATATACAGATTTTTGGAAAGATTAAGGCTTTAAAGGTCATCCATTCCATCAAAGCTTATTCAGATCTTCCATCACCTCAGCTGAATGTGATGAAAAGGATGGCTAGAATTTGGTGTTAACTGCATTCTGATAATACCAACCCCAAATCTCTCAGTGAATTCACTCAGCAGTTTCCTATGACGTCAGATGCCAGATGGACTGCAAATTGTGTAGAGAATTTTCCAGCACCAGAGGTCAATCTTGCAGAAGAACTAGAAACCATTATTATTGAAACAGAGCATGCCAGCCCATCCTTGCTGGCCCTGCAGGAAAATATCCTGCAGGTAGTATCAAGATACAGGAAAGTATCAAGTATCAAGATACAGTTGGTTGTATCAAGATATAGGAAAACCAAATGTTACACATTTTCTCTATTCTAGTGTAGATCATCCACTGTAGCCACCAAATATACCCAGTGTCATGTTTCAACTGAAACTGATTTGTTTTAATCAAAGGAGGTGTGCAAATATTACTGGGCAGAAATATGACCTTAAAAAAATGGAAGGCCTGATCTTGCTAACTCTTCTTCTAGAATAATTTTGACAAATAATATGACAGTAGTACAAAAAGACTTAGCAAAAGAGTGTGAAGAAATATAGTCTGGGACCTGAGGTTCACTTCATGTAAATCTTGCTTTGACAGTCCTAATGCAAAGTGTAATTCTATCCATATAAAACAGATAAGTCTCCAAGGTGATTCATAAATCTTTGAGATGAGGTAGTTCTCAGATTTCAAGAATGCATGAAGCAAGTAGAATTTTTGACAGTTAAATTTTGCTAGAAAAGGTTACACTACAAAACCTAAAAAAAGAAAAGTAACTCAAGAGTTGAGCTCTTAAAGTCAAGTTAATGGGGAAAAGCCCAGTTTTTGACTGCTCATAAAGGAGAAAGATGAAAGAAACTAGATGTTACAGGCAGCTTTAAAATATATATGTATTTGGTATTATTTTCAGAATGACTCCAGGGCCACTGAAATGGAACACATTGCCCTGAAGTTTCATTTCTCGGTGCTTTTTGTTTTGAAGTTAAGCCACTTTGTGCTCAGCCATCTAAATAAAACTTGGATTAGCTATTGCCATAATGTATTTATTGAAAAACTCTATAACTGTACTTTTTTTTATCTCAGTGGAAATCTGGTAGAGTAAGAGAAAGTAGCTGGAAGTGCAGTCTAACACTAAGGGGGCAATCCTAATCAGTTTAGGCCAGCACAATTCACCCAATCTCATGGAGTGGTGGGCAACATGGTGCATCCTAAATTCCCCCCTGGAGTGGCACAGAAGTGGCACAAAAGTAATCTTTATCAACATACGTGCTGGTTCCATTCCAGAAGTCTGAATAGGAGTTAGAATGAACGTACCTTGAGACAAATCTGAATAGAAGACAGAATGTATGTATCTCAAAACAACTGGCTTTTGCTCACCCTTTATAAAAGCACCACAAACATCATACAGCAGTTGTTCAAAAATATCAACACAGCTATTTGTTAACTTGGATGACTGTAACTTGGATTCCAATATAATATGAATTCAGTTGGGGCTTCTGAAGGTTAGATACACAATAAACAATGCAATCCTAACCTCAATCAGCACAACTCATCAGTTTTCCCTTCCCTTGGTGATGTAAGGAGGCAAATAAATGCCTGTGCACTGGCATAACCCTTCCCCAGGAGTGGCACAAAAGTGCCTTATGACACTTTTTAACACCTCCAGGCCAGCACTGGACTTGTGCTGGGGCTTATGCCAGCCTAAATGGGAGTTAGGATTGCAGTCAAAGTCTTTTAACATACATTTTTCGTTTTTAATGCATTGATCATTATGCAGTACATACTGAAAAAGAAGATTGTTTTTGGTAAGATTTATTATCCCGCATGCTGAAGCAAATGCCCAAAGCAGGTAACAATGCTTATATTAAAACTAGCAAAAACATACACGCGTTGAGGGAGTAAACCTCCCCCTGTATGCCTCTGCACACTGTGCAACAACCCCATGAGCATTGTTCCCTCTACGTGCATTGTCTTCCCTATGCGCATCATCCCCCATGCACAACACCCCCATGTGCATCAACATCCCCCATGTGCATCAACAATCCCCAAGTGCAACATCCCCATGCACATCAACATCCCATCCACATCATCCCTCATGCGCATCGTCCCCATGCTAACATGCACATCAAAATCCCATGCACATCATCCCTCCATGTGCATCATCCACCCATACACATTGTCCCCCATGCGCAACATCCCCCCTTGCGCAACATCCTCAATGAGCATCATCCCCATGCATATCATCCCCCATGCACAACAAAATCCCATGAACATCAATCCCCTTGTGCAATATCAGCCCATGCAGAACATCCACCATTGTGCATGCACAATGTCCCTTATGCGCAACGTCCTCTCAGTGCATCAAGCATCAGTCTTCAATATTAAGTATAGGACAGAAATATATTGCATCCCTTTTCAGATCCTTAAGGGTTAAATTTCTCAACATTGCTTCTTGGTGGGTGTTGATGTCACTGAAGGAATATCCCCCCCCCCCCCCAATTTCACACTTCTAGGTCCAGGGGTTGGGGCAGAGCATCCCTCAGTCAGGGATTCTTCAATGCAAAGTATAGGGAGGAAAATGCGTTGCGCCCCTTTTCACCCCCTTCCAGTTGGAATTTCCAAAAACCGGTTTTTGTGGGTACCTCCATCATGGAGGGAACACCCTCCCCAAATTTTTCTCTTCTGGGTCCGTTGGTTTCAGTTGGGCATTGATGAGTCAGTGTGTCAATCAGTCAGTGACTTTTCAGTTTTATAGATAAGTACAGAAACAAGGATAAACAATGATAAAAAGGTAAAGTTTTCCCTGTATCTCTTAAAAACCCGGGAATTTTTTTTCACGCCTAAGACCGCATGGGTGCATTTTGACCCATACAACCCTGTACTGTAGTTAGGTACATATAATGTACATATGATGTACATATAATATACATATCTATATATATATAAAAGAAAATTCACTGACTCACTCACTGACTCACTCACTCATCCAGCACCGCCCTGCCAAAACCTCTGGGCCTAGAAGCATGAAATTTGGGGTGGGTGTTCCTTCCGTGACAGAGGGATGCACTAAGAACTGGTTTTCGGAAATTCCAACCGGAAGGGGGTGAAAAGGGGCGCAACGCGTTTTCCTCCCTATACTTTGCATTGGAGAATTGCTGACTCATCAACATTCCGCCCCAACTGCTGGGCCTGAAGCATGGAATTCTGGGAGTTCCTTCTGTCACCTGAACACCCACCAAGAACCATCTGGAGAAATTAACCCTTCAGGGGCTGAAAAGGGGGCAACGTGTTTCTGTCCTATACTTAACATGGGAGACTGAACAACATCCAGCCAATTTGGTGCTTAGTGCCTGGTGCACAGGGGAGGGGGGACATTGTTAGGAGGAAGAGGTTGTGCTGGGGAGGAGGCTGCGCATGGGAAGATGCGCTTGGGGGATGTTGCGCATGGTGGGTTAATGGGGGGATGTTGCGCATGGGGGATGTTGCGCATGGGGGAAGTTACGCATGGGGGACTGATGCTCATGGGGGAGTTGCACATGGGGGAAATTGCGCATGAGGGATGCTACACCATGGGGGATCGCGCATGGGGAATTTTACTCCCGCAATGCGGGTATGCTTTTTACTAGTAATGAATAAATGTTGTGTCAAGTTTTAGTATAATTATTTTTATTGTGAAATAATGATTTTTAGTACAATTTTTATCACCTAAGACTGCACAGGCCAGTTTTGACCCGTGCGACCCTGTACTATACTTAGGTACATACAATGTTCATATAATGTACACATAATGTACATATAATGTACATATAATGAATAATAATTATGATTATAATTAGTATAATGATTTTTAGTACAATTTTAGCTAGCAAAATATTGAATAACCAATAAAAGGCAACATGGGTCCAATATGACCCATTAAACTACAATTTGTATAAACTGGATTTTACAGAAAAACTGTAAATTTAAAATCTTCATGCTTTTGGTATTGTGATTATCTAATTAGCAGGAACAAAGTCAGAAGGTCTTGTCAGGTAATAATAATAAATTCCAGTAAAAACACAGCACAAACTTCCTGGCAGGTGATGATTGACCCGGTTGGGTTTTTAAGAGGTATAGTTTTATATGACTGTAGGGGACAGTGCTCATCTCTGATACTCAGTCTTTGAGAGCCAGCATTGTCCGAAGATGCTTCCACAGTTATGTGGCCTGTGTGATTGGGTGCCAAGGCGCCATAGTTCTATGGGCACAGAACAGTTACCCTCCCACCAAAGTGATACCTATTTATCTACTTTCATTTATGTGCTTTTGAACTGCTAGGTTGGCAGGAGCTCACCCTATCATTCAGTACCTGGGTCTTGAACTGCTGATTGCCGACCCTCTGATTGTCAGACACAGGTTCTTTCCTGCTGAGCCACTACAGCCCTATACACCAATAAGGAAATGTCAAAATAAGGTATTAATTATTTCAGGGTACAATCCTCACAAATTTAGGCCAGTGCATCTCACCTCTCTTCCCATTCCCATGGTGGCATGGGGAGGCTGGCGCATGTATGTGCACTGGACTAAACCCCAAGAGTGGCGCAAAAGTGTGACCATGGAGCTTTTGTGATAACCCCCAAGTCAGTATGAGACTTGTACCAGCCTAACCAGAGGTTAAAATAGCACAGTTACATTATAAAGTGGGAACATAGCCAGAATAGTTGAAGGAAAGAATACATAGGAAATTGCATTAGCCTGAGCCAGACGATTGGTCTATCTACACCAGTATTTTGGGGTGACTGGAAACAGCTCCCTAGTGTCGGTATCAGGTCTTACCAAGCCTTACCTGGATATTCTGGGACTTTACATCCTTCTGTGCAAAGCATTACTTTGTGAAGCACTACAAAGCATAGCATTACTCTTGCGCCATTACTGACAATACGTAGTAATAGCAATATGTATCAACTTCAACATTTTATTTTCCTATGGTGGGTCTAGTTCCATCTTTAATCATCAGTCACATTTAGTGAGAGCTGTGTATTTCAGACAGCTATGGGGTTGTATAAAATAAATCTTTAAGATGGCCTTTGAATATACACTTGATTTTGGCTGCAATGTATTATTATATTATTTGTTTTTAGTGTATTATCTGCCATGAGTCCATTCTGAGTTTTAAACCTGAGTTAGGCATTGAATAAGAAACTGATTGGTTCTTAAACTTTTGAGTCCTGCGTTATATCATTAGACGATCCTTCTGAGAATTGCATTTGAGAGGTTGTTCAACATTCCTTCCAGTGGCTGAGAGTCGTTCCAACAGAGTCTCAATGTAAACATAGCCAAATATGATCATTCAAGGGTTGGGGTATCTTGTGGTCCTGTTCTCAACAGTGGTGTCATTAGGTCCAGGAATGAAAAATCATACCAGTGTGATAAAGGAATAGACATCAAAAGGAGAAGCAGACCATGTTAAACTGGATGATTCAGTGATATTTCTAAGGAAAAACCCTGGAGATGTATAATAGTACACTCTTGGCACTAAACAGGATTCTGGGTGTGTTGCTTTTCTTCTGAAGTGATTTTGGATATATTTTATATTTCAGGTCACAATTTTTGTGCACAAGGACACAGATGTAGTGAAAACTCAGAATGCCGAAACTGGAATACACGAGCTACTTGTGAATGCAAAAGTGGTTACGTCTCTGTCCAAGGGGATTCTGCCTACTGTGAAGGTAAATAATGTATTCTGCAAAGTATCTTGATTGTAGTCTACTGAGAAATGTTCTCTTTAAAACAAAGGCAGGGCAGAGCATCTGATTATGCCATTCATAGTTCGCAGTCATATACGTGATGATATTCTGATTTGATCTTAAATGGAGAAAGTTCAGATGACCCAGGGATACTGAAGGTTTGTTGTGAAGTTCCCAAATAAATGACTTGTTTGTTAGATTGTTAAAAGTGCTATTTTCCTGCCTATTGTTGTCTTTCAGATAACATGGATTCTAGTAACGCAGCTATTTAGGCTGATTACAAAACATTGTATGCTGGCCGTTAACATATATTGGAAGGCCATATTGATTACGCTTTAGAATGAAATCACTCATGGTTATGATTGCGATTGGCATTTCAAAAGATGTCTGCAAAAGCTGTTCCTTTCTCTTGTGAAGGAGACTTACTGTGGGGCTCCTATACATGTTTCTATAGATTAAATAGAGCCATGTGATTTTCTCTGTGAACAGCTTTGTTAACTTTTAAAAAGTATATGAATATTCTTAGCAGTAATAATATTCATTGTAAATGTCTTGTATTTTTCATACGAGACAGTTGGTTCTAGAAGTGATTTTAGCTTGATTTACTTTTCTTTCCAGTCTTTCTTGAATTCTTGCCCATGATACATGCAGCTTTGTTTGGTACAGACCCTGAAGTTTCATGTTTTTTGAACTGAATAAAACAGGGCTATGAGTATTTTGGTGGTAAATGCTTGTTGTGTGCTTGTCTGTCTTCTTGTCCAGCCCTGCCATGTTGTGCAATGCAGAGGAGTGAATATTTAAGTCCCTGATTGGTGCTTTGTTTGAATGGGTGGTACTTGGCTGGCATTCATTCTGCGGGTTGCTTCAGTCCAATCCCAGAGATCTGGATCCTGTCCCTTTGGCAGGCTGAGATTTGCTGGTTGCTCATTAGAGATCTGAATAGGAATTTTTGCTGTTGGCCTGACTGGTTTTGATTGGTAGCTTTTTCACTTACTGTACTTTAATGGGTTGACTTTTAATATTCCTTCCTTTTAATATTCCTTCTATTTCTCTTTGGTCACTTTATTGCTATTAATATTATTAGGCAAGTATTGTGTGGTATGGTGGCTAGAAGTTAACTGGTTTACATATTGTAGTAAACAAGGTGAGTGGATAAACCAGTACTGCTTGGCTATTTCTTCATGTGTTGTTTAAATGGCTGCATTCCTGTGCACACTCACCTTGGAGTAAACCCCACTGACTATAGTAATCATTTTAATGTTATCTGTTACTTCTGAGTAAAAATTCATAGGAGTAGGGTGAGAGTTATGTTCTTGGTTACAAAATGGAAAGTCCTCAGCTGGTACTTTTGTACGCTAATACTATGGGCTTTGCTGGACCTTATCTGTAGGCTTTGCTGTGCTGCACTGTGGGCTTTGCTGGACCTCATCTCTGAGGAAAGTGTTTGGGATAGAGTAATTTGCTCCTCTCTTATGTGTCTTCTGTGTTCAGCCTCAGTAGAGTTGATCAAATGAGTTCATTGCGGGTTTTTTGTGTGGACGTGCACAACTTAACAAAAATATACCCCATATATTCAGAACAAATGCAATATGTGGTTGATGCTGTGAAAGTCTAGGATTTGGATTAAAGTAGGAAATACTGTAGCATCTCTTGCTTGCCCCATTTTGGGAGAAAAAAAGGAAGGCAAGATTACAAGCAAGAATGAAAGAAACCAATTCTCAGAGGTGTCCTGTTAAAAATACATGAAGACTTTAAAATGTTTTTTGTGTATGTTTTCAGGTCTTGTGTGTCTCTCCCTTGTTCTATGGCACTTTAGGCCCTTTTAGGCATTCTCCCAAAGTGAGAATAAATGAGTGACTGCAAAAATTGTGACAAGAGGTAGAGAGTTGAGGGGGTTAACTAGGGTAAACTGGAGAGGGAAAACCTTAGAAAAACTGGGGGTGTGTGTAAAATTTGTATTCTACTTTTTGCATTGACACTGTCTGTCTCTTCCCAAGGTAAACACAGTTAATGTTCTCTTTTATCCTTACTGAATAGCAGTCTCAATGGCCCATCCATCTTTGTTGTTTTAGAGACAGTGTATTGATTCATTTTGTTAGGAAATATTGATACTTTTAGATATCTTGCATTGTACATGTATCAGTGTGATAAGCTGCAGTAAGCAGCATCCGCTTTGCCTTGTATACTTTTTTGTTTCCTCCATTGATGTCACCACTGTTTATGAGCTTGGCCTTCATGCACTTTTTCCATTTATAAGGATGCTTTCTTTAGAATTATTCCTGCATTTCATGTTTCTGTCTGTATCAGAGATGGAGAAGAGGTGACAGGCTTGACAAGCTGTTAAAATATACTGCGGGAACCCTGAGATGAGAATAAATACCTGTTCGGCAGAGGGAGATTTGTGGGTATCTGTTTTGCTTAGCTGATCTTGCTGTTTCAAAAATGCATTGTTCCCCATATATATGCGGATGGCCGAGCCACTTTTGGACTACGTATGAGGGATGTACTTCAAAACATAGCAATAATATTAAAAGTTAGAATATCTTTTACCAAGTGACAAGATTTTCATCTCTACTGTCATAGGGCACCAGCAGAGAGAAAATATTAAGAAACCTCTTTGTAATGCAGAGATGTGAACCAAAATTGCTTTAAGGATGCTGCAAGACACTCTTACAAATCAATAGCAGATAAGTTTTTTTTACAGCAGTGATCCCGTATATCATCTCTACTGTATCCTATATATTTGTTCTCTCCACTGCTGCTTTTTATTTAATGTATTTATTTCCCCTTGAGCATGTATAACAAAGCTAGAGAAACATTTTAAAAACCTCTATCTGGTCCTGGATTTGTTTAACTTGATAGTAACTTTTTTGATGAATCTTCTTCATAGCAATGTTTTAAAAGCTTTAATGCATCATCATATTAAAAAATTAGCAGTATAAAATATTGGAATTTATAGGATAGTCTATACATGTTAAAGACATATTCCTTGTGTAGGATTTCAACGTTACGTGCACAGCTTAAGTTGAAATTGTAACAAATGTTGGTTGAAACTGGAAATCTAAGCAGTGCTTAGATTAACTACTAACTACTGTGGCATCCAGGGCCACATCCCCTATAGTGCCACCACCCCATTGGAAGATGCTTTACCATATGATCACTGCTTTCCCCCCAGAGGCATTCTGTGGGTCAGTGAGGCTCCCTTGGGGTGGGCAGGGAGTGAGTGGTGGGGCCAGGATCTGTCATGTGTATCCGTATCCTAACTCTGTTCCCAGGGCAATCCTGGGCTACTTGGATTTGCAATGATTGTTCCAGACCAAGTTAGGATTGCACCTTTAGTCACTTAGTATGCCTGCCTATTCTAGTTACCTTTAATTCAAAATCATTATTCTTCTTACCTTTCTATAGCCATTATACATGCATTCATGTGTCCCTCATATATCTACGTAGATAGACTTCTTACATGATTGAAAAACCTACTGAAAAAGGTTCAGAATATTTTACATGTGTTTCTCCTTCATGCTTTTGAAAGTATATCTTGCTTCCTTATTCAGATGTTTCTGTTCAGTGTCTTAAACAGCAGTTTTAGATCCACTTGGCCACAGAATACCGGCAGTGTCACTGCATAGATCTTTCCAGGTGGTGTATTTACCTCTGATCTGCCCTCCTTTCTCCATAGACTTTCAGTTTGTACCATGGGTATGTTTGAAGGCATCAGCAGTTCAGGTAGTTTCTACTTCGTCTCTTTCCTCTAATTACAGATTTTCCAACTTCAGGAGTTGCTGGAACATTGCAGTGATGTCTCCTGAATTTGCAGACTACTGTGTGACATGCAGACTACTGTGTGTTTTGTTACACGATTTGTCTGTCGTAATTCCTTTGTTTACCTCTGAGCGACATGCCTCATGTTACTTTTACAATAATAATGTCTGTCCTGTCCTGTTATAATATACCGTTTGGGTACTAATTGAATCCAAGCAACCTTATTATGAAGGAAATACTTGCATAGCTATTTTAAATGTTACATTCTGAACAATATTTCTGAATAGGTTGTAGTATCCATATAAAAATGTGGAAAGTAACATTAACTCCCCTCACTTTTCCAGTTTGCTATACTGCTTTTGGCTGTCTTGTTCTTGAAAGTGTAAATCAGAGAAGTATGTGTGGGTTAATGTAACTGCCTATCTCATGGATTGACTGCATCTTGACTAACTGCTCTTTGTTATCAAGATTTCTATTTTCATGTTAACTTTTTTCCTCTCATCCTGTTCATAGGTGAAAGCAAAAATGTGATGGACTAAGCAGCTCTCCCTCCCCAAAGAATCTGCTATTTTCATTATTTTTTCCAGATTAAGGACCTTATACATGTTTTCAGTCTTGGCTCAGAAAGAAAAGATTTATAGAGAAAGTTTACTCAGTTGTAAGTTGCACAGTGTTCAGTTATTCCCAAGAAAAGGTCCATAGGATTGCATTGCAAGAGACTTAGGGTGCAATCCTAACCATGTCTACTCAAAAGTAAGCCCCACTGTGTTCAATGGGTCTTACTCTCAGGAAAGTGTCTTTAGGATTGCAGCCTTAAGAGCCTAGTCCTATCCAATTTTCCTGCTCCAGTAGCTCCAGTGTATCCAGTGTTAAAGGTACACATGTCCCCATGGCTTGGGAAGTACTCAGTGACTGCTTCTCCACCACAGGATGCTGCATGCAACCCACTTGCAGAAATTGCACCATCACTGGAAAATTGAATAGGATTGGGCCCTGCGCTGTGAATCAGGCTTTTTCCTTGTTCACATATTCACTGGCATGAATGCACTAGGTCAGTGTTTCTAAAGACAGCATATGTCTTCAGCCATGCAACTTTAAATGGTCCACCTATTTAAAGTACCAATGGAAGTAACTGGCAATGACATCATCACCAGCTGTTTCTGGGTTGGGAGGCCAAAAGTAATGTGACAGGCACCTATTGGTGGACAGGAACATTTTTTCAAGCATAGGAAAGTATGCATTGACCTCACTGAGCCCAGCCTTCTGCCATGGTTCACTGCACTATGTGTCTCTGCTGGGTGGCAGGTTCCATAGGTACCATCAAATGCTATCTCAAGTGCCACTGGTGGTACCTGTACCACTGGTTGGGAAACACTGAACACTGAATACTGAACACTGATCTCAGGAAAACCACTCCCTCTTTGCTTCAGTATGGGGACAATATTGACCACAGTTTGAGTAGTCACAGGACCAAAGGAATGAACAGTGATGGCAGAATAATTGGATATCTAGATAGGCTATAAGAACTCTTATATTAATTCTATCCAAATGCTGTTTCATATATCAAATTCAGGAGGTGGCTTGCATATATGAACCGCAGATACCTGCCATTCAAATCTCAAGCATCATTTTCTTGCTATTTCTCCAGAGTGTGTGTTAAAATGTAACATGGAAGTACTTTTTGATGCTGGTGTAAATGTTTCTTAAAAAGCACTCCACTTTTTGGTTCATTCTAAGTGTTCCTTTTTATTACTTTGATGGCATGTTTGAAAGCCTCTAGACATATTTTGTAGCTGTCCATTGCATTATCTAATTGAATCAGAAATGCTGAAGTCCATGACCATTAGCTCTTCACTACCTTCATCTAATTCCCCTATCAGCTCCTCTGTGCTTTTAATATCTCATGAAAACTAGTAGAAAATAAAAACAGGTATTAGGAAGCTTTTCTCAGTTACTGACCTTTACTTCCTAATAAGGAGGCTGTTCCCTGGCAGATCTCTGCAGAGAGTGCTGCTTCAATTGGAATAGCTTTTTCTTTAGTTTTTCTACATTTGATAGAAGAGAGACATAAGACTTAAATTAGAGAATTAATTGGAAACCTCTTAGGTGTACTAAGTTTCTCGACAACTAAATCAGAGTTCTTGTCTTGAAAGGTTAACGAGTTATTCAGTATTCTTTACTGCTTTGCAGAGGTAAAAGTAATAGTTCCTGTTTATTTACTATTTTAAATGCTTGTTGTTTTAAATGAAGTGCTGGATTATGAACATAGAATTATATTCAACAACTCGTCTCTGTGCCATTTCAGGAGCAATCCCAAGACTCCCTTAGTCCCTTGCACTGGATACAGCACAGGCACACCAGCCTGCCTGTTTCTAGTGCAAGTCAGTATTGCACTGCCTGATAAATACAGTCAAATAATATGGAATTAATGGTATTCTGTACTATTTTTGATTCTAAATACTAATGCTCTGTTCTGCTTAGTTGCACATTTAATTGGTAATAATGTTAATTACATTCTTACTTAGGAACAAAAATGATTGAAGAAAACTGATGTCAGTAACCAGGATTTTTTCACCTCTGGATTAATTGTTTCAGACTGACAGAAATTTTTTTTTTCTATTTGTAGCTCAGAATGAAGGAGTAAAAAGAATACATGCTTTCCTCCTTGTTTTCGGTGAATTCCCATTTGTTGACATAAGTCTGTTGTCACTAATAGGTTATCACCAATTAGTTGATCAATATGTTGACATTAATTGATGGTCAAGTTGGATGATCAACTTAATGTTCTTATTTAAATGGACAGTCAATGAATTGTCTGAGATTGGCTTCCTTTCTCTGTAGTGAAGTCATTCATCATGTCAGCATAATGCTAGCCTTTAAGTTAAAATGACATCATTGTTAGTATTAGGGCTGTGGGTGGCACAAGTGGTTAAGTCACTGTGCCTGTTAACTAGCAGGCCAGGGAATTAAGAACCAGGTCGGTCCCCACAAGACAGGGTGAGCTCCTGTCCTTAGCCCAGCTCTGCGATGCAGCTGGAACCAATCATATTGGCTCTGCCTTTCCATTGGACTATTTCAGTGGCATGGAGAGGGAGGATTTGCTGCTTGGGTAACAGCATATCCTCCATATCAATCTAACCCAGGCCTTTGTGCTTTGCATGCAGCGTATGCAGCGCCAAGCATGATATCATAGTCTCTCAAGACTAATGTATTATTCTTTTTAAAGTACCATTTGAAAGAATTGGCATATGATTCTTCAGTTTATTCCTGAAGTATATTCAGTTTATTTATTCAGTTTATTGTAGTCTCACATTGAGTCAGATCATGGGCTCATTGATTTCAAAGATTCTCTAGTTCTTGTATAGAAATCTTTCCAGCCCAGGTACTTTTACTTAGAGATTTAAGGGATTTTTGATTGGTATGTAGCATGTGTAGCTACACTCTGATAGGAACTGCTTCAGTCCAAAAGTGCAAGCAATTAATTCTCAGTTCTGGTAAACCTCAGTTACATTTCTTCTGTAATCAAACCATCATAGTGTGAGGTTTTTACTTGGTCAGAAAACAATAGCCAGGAGCAGTCTCTTTCCATCTGTTCTATTAATCCTGTAGTACTCTGCCACTGAACAATAACTATATAATAAACACTGTGTCTACCTACTATGACTTTCTGCTCTCAATTACTCTAGTATCAGTGCCTTTAACACTGGAATGATACTTTGTGTGTGCGCTTGCCTATATTTCTGAGTTAGGGCACAATCCTAACCATGTCTACTCAAAAGTAAGCCCCATTGTGTGGTCTTACTCCCAGGAAAGTGTCTTTAGGATTGCAGCCATAGTTATTACATATTGGATCTTGCAAAAAATTTCTTTCAATTTGGATACTACAGTCATGAATCTTGAGATCCAAGATCTTTTTTAGACTTGATTCTGTGTTTGAACTGCTATAGATACCATATCCAACAAATTTCAGAAAACTCATAGTGACAGATCTAGATACAAGAGGATCTGCATTATACTTTTAATCCTTTCAAGAGCCTTTGGAGCATCTGAAATGTTTTAGATGTTTGATTTGATGGCATTCTTGCAAAGACAAATCTTGCAAAGACAAAATTAGCTACAGGTTGCTATATACAGTATATGTGTAATATTTTCTACAATACTGCTGAAATATGCCTACTAGAGCTTCAGGTCACAATCCTAACCAGGTTAGGTAAGCACAACTCACCTGTCTCCCCATTCCCCATTTTGGTGTGGGGAGGCTGGTACATGTCTGTACACTGGCCTAACTCCCCCAGGAGTGGTGCAAAAAAGTACCTAACAGCACTTTTGTAGCACCCCAAAGTCAGCACAGGACTTATGCCAGGACTTGGCATTTTGGAATATGTTTGTAGAAATGTATTATATCCAAGGTAAAGGAAATAGTTGGGTAAAATGTGGCCTATATGACCCTACTTAGACTTCACAAGGTGTACTGTCCTGTTATAAAAGAGCAGGAAAACTGGTGATGGCTTGAAGCTAATTCTACAGTAGCTTTGGAAAGTACTTGGAAGCCAAGACATAGAGGAAAAGATTAAATGAGTTTACATACGTTGGGATAATAAGTTTAAAATGGGGAAATTTTTATAATAACATTATTCACTCAGGGTGCAATCCTAACCACGTCTACTCAAAAATAAGCCCCATTGTGTTCAAATACTTCCAGGAAAGTGTCTTCAGGATTGCAGCCTAAGTCTTTGGTTAAGCATTTGATTCTAAAATCAGATTGTATTCAAAACTGGTCTACACTGTGTTTTGCATGTAGAGATAGGACCCCCTTTGTGTGCATCTGTGCTCATTAGAGGCTTATGGCACCTTCCCTCTCTAGGGATGTTAGAGTTGCTGTTGCAGTCTCCAAACTACGGGACTGCTGTGTTTAGAGCAGGAATCCTCAAACTATGGCCCGCGGGCCGGATCAGGCCCGCCAGAGGCCTCAATCCTGCCCGCCGATCTTTTGGGGGTTTGGGAAGCGCTTTGTGGGCACTTAGGGACAGTTCAAGGCTGCCGCGGCGAAGATCCGCCAGTCGTGGCAGCCCTGTGCAAAGGGAGAGAGCACCTCCAGGTTCCGGAATTTGGGCAGCTTCAAGCTGGCCCTTAAAAAATTTTTTTTTAATGTTGCCCGGGCAGCTGGAGCAGGGGCTTCAGGCCGGAGCGTGCGGCCGCCCCAGCTGCCAGGGGCTCGGGTTGAGGCTGGCGCGCACGCCTCCTGCTGCTCTCTCGTGACCGTCCCAGGGCTTCAGGCTGGTGCGCACGTGCCTCTCACCGCCCTTGCGTGGCTGCCCCAGTTACCAGGGGCTTGAGGCTGGCATGCGTGCCTCCCACCACTCTCTCACGGCCCCCCAGCTGCCAGGGGCTTACTTTTGAGTAGACAAGCAGAGAGCTGGGCTATCAAGGCCACCTTCCCATCCACACTTTCCTGGGAGTAAGCCTCATGGACTCTAATGGGCCTTACTTCTGAGTAGACATGCAGGGGCTGGGCTTACTTTCCTGGGAGTAAGCCCCACTGACTCTAATGGGCCTTACTCCTGAGTAGACATGCATAGGCTTGGGCAAAATTCCTGAACAGCAAGCTCAAAATTGAGGTGAACATGTGCTTGTGTGTGTGTGTAAGAATACATGGGTGTGTGTGTGTGTGAGAGAGAGAGAGAGAGAGAGAGCATGGTGTGTGTCAGTGCATGTCACTGACATTCCTTGTGTTGCTGCAAATTTCTTTGAGGGTGTCTTACAATTATATGTCTTAAGTCTGACATGAAAAATATGTTATGTAAAATATGTTGAAGTAACATGTTGCTGGAAACTGCTTTGAGGGCGTCTTGCATGTCTGGGTGAGAATCAGGCACGTTAAAAGTTTTTCTATTTCAAAAGTGTAGAAATTAAGTACAAGAAAGCAATACAAGCATTTTTGCTTCATTTTAACATGTAGGACATCCTACATTTTGTCCTACATAAGTCCTCTCACTCTCCGGCCCCCGACAGTGTCTGGGGGACAGTGAACTGGCCCCCTGTTTAAAAAGTTTGAGGACCCCTGGTTTAGAGAAAGCCTTCCCTTTATGCTGCTTTCTATTCTGTACTACAGTCTCTGATCTTTCCTGCTGATTTTATCACTTATTTGCACTGGGAAGCAGCTTCTTCTGCCCTTTGCCCTGGTAATCTCCATGCCTTAATTTCTGGGCAGAAGTGTGTTTGTGAAAAGTGAGTTTCTGAGAAGAACTACAGCAAAGATAAAATGCTGTTGCATGAAACGGCAAACATCCCATGTGGAAAACATTTTGCTGATCCCAGATTTGGTTCATAGGCTATGGTTTGGAGCCTGCTGCTGTTGCACTTTGCTGTGGACAGTGTCAGCTGCTAGATAACTGTGGAATTTTATGTGGATTATGTGATTTAGGGTGCAATCCTAAGGAAATTTAGGATGGCCTATCTCACCTGGCCTATCTTTCCATGATGGTGTGAGGAGGTCGGCGTATGCCTGTGCATTGGCCTTTGATTGCAGTCTCCTAACTATGTCTCCCCAGAAGTAAGCCCCATTGTGTTAAATGGGGCTTACTCCCAGGAAAGGGTCTTTAGGATTGCAGCCTAAGTAGATTTCATAGGAACATGCACATTGAATGCATGTTTTGAATTCAATTCCAGTGTTTTGTCATCATTTTTACATGCAGTTACTTTTATGAATGTTTTGGGGGTTGTGGAACCAATCATCTGAGTTTCCATTATTTCCTATGGGAAAATCTTCTTCACTTAAAGAGCATGCCTCCGGAACTAATTAAGCTCTTTATGTGAAGCACCACTGCATAACCAGCTGCAACCAATATCAGCTTTTACTTGGCTTCATTCTTCTGCCTTGCATAAGTTCATTGTGGATATAATGCGCTGTCAGCATACGTAAAACAGATAATGACAGCTAGGAAAGAAGAAAATCAGAACAGGAAAGATACTGTATTTTCTAATTACTAAGGCAATAATGCAATCAATGGTAACTAAATCAAATACAGTTAGAAAACTATTAAAATGTCTGGTTATATTTCTGTTGAAAAGGGGTTCAGTGATTACACTTTAATTGGCATTGCTTCAGCAATTGAGAAACTGTATCAGGAAATGGCTTCTATTTCTACTTCATTTAAAATTGAGTAAAGTCTTTATTCTTTGATCAGATTAGTAAGTTTCATTGTCTTTGGTGCACTTATCAAATAAATAAGGAGTGTTGAAGGAGGGGAATGTACAGGGCAGAAGTCTCAGGCAGCACAATCCAAACTGCCTGCTGGCGACACAAGTCATTTTCGCCAGCCCAGGTTGTTGCAAACATGTTGTAAAGCACATTTGCAACACCAGGATTAGAGGGGAGGATATCACAGGAAGTTGTAAAGGCCTCCCCATGCTGATGTGGGGCCTGGTGGCCAATGCACGGTCTGGGGATCAGGGGGGAGGGTGGAAGAAGGAAAGCAGGAGATGCTTTGGAGTGGGGGTGGTTGTGCCAGAAGCATGAGCATTGGGTCCAAGTTCTGTACCTCAGGTAACATAGATCTGTTCTTCCTGTATTTCTGCTACTTTCTTAGATGGCACAGATCCGAGCAGACCCACTGGGCTCCTGCTGCATTATCTGGGATAAGGATAAAGGTTTCCCTTGGCCTGGGATAGTGCAGAAGCAGCAGCATCCAACTTGTGCTGATACAGTGCAGGCAAACTGGTCTCTCTGTTCCAGCACAAGGAAGGATTGTGCTGTTTGTTGTCCATGGTGTATCATGAGCCAGATATATTTTCTGCTTTACAAAGTGAGAAAGTCTGTGAATCAAGTTCTGTTGCTTTTTCAGTTTTGTGATTGTACTTTTTAGTACAGTATAATACTTTCATTATGATCCACATGATATTACATTGTGCTTTCAGACAGTAACATTTATATGGCATCATTTAAAGCTTCAGTGTGGCAGTGATGTAAGATTGGACTCTTGGCTAGTGTCTCTTGTTGTGTCTTTTGAATCAATTTTTAATGATCATCATCTGTTTGTCCTCTTCCACTTCAGAAAAGCATTTCACATTAGAAATTGAAATTTTGCTGCAACCAATTTACAGCTTATTGCATATCTTCAAGAATTCTTACCTCAAAATATATTTTATGAAGGTACATTCGAAATACATTTGAAATATTTTTTAAAGCTTTGTTTCAGTGGCATTAATTCAGATTATGAGCACTGATAATGTAACCTAAAGAAGAAGAAATTAAAAAAGGTATTTTCTGCTAAGAGTGTCCAGTTATACTAGGAGTACCCAGAAATTACTGGGCCTTGAACCTATATTTGTAGCTGTATATTTCACTGTGGAGGCAACGGTGAAAATACTGACAGGAAGCAGAGTCTAGCATTTTTCTCAAGCGGTTTTGTTCTTGCTCTGTTGTCTGCTTCCTTTCAATGAATTTTCTCATTGGTGCCACATCTTGAGTTCATCTAACACAGCAATTTTCAAACTTTTTCATCTCACAGCACATTGTCAAGTCACTAAATCTGTGAAGGCAGTTTTTTTCTCATGGTCAAGGTAAATCATGCTGCTGATAGGGGCTCACATTCCCCAAGTTCCCTACTAAGGTGTGCAAACCCAAACCCTTGCATTACATGGGCCATGGCACAGTGTTTAAAAATCACTGCTCCTGCAGCTATATGTCTAGGTTCTTGCTGTTTACTTCTTTTTCCAAAGCAAAAGGAATAAAAAGCTTCCATTTGTAAATGAAGAAAGGCGAGTCATGAGCTTGATGGGGGGATTTGTGTAGGTTTCACTACTCTCAGCAGCGTGGGTATCTCTGGTTGCACCAGGAATATATCCTTCATGGATACAGAGGGATGCCTGTATGCAGCATTTTCTGACATCCTTCCCTTATCTTAATTGTGGGGTCCCTACCTTCTGTTAAGCTGTCTATTCCCCCATTGCCAACCTGACTCAGAGCTGTGGGATCACATAATGAGAATCCCAACTGCTCAACAATCACTATCCGTAAGGTATTAAGGAGGTTTCGTTGCACTGCCTCCCCAAGTTGAGCAAACCTCTGAGGTTGATTTTCCAGTTCTAAGGAGAATAACTGTAGCTAACAACACAAACAAAATAGCTACTGAAAGGGGTCCCTTTCAAACTATTTATTATTTCAGGTAGCAAGTACTTAATTTCAAACTACTTACTGCCAGTGCCACATAAGCAATCCTAGGGTAAGTGGAAAAGACTGTCATTACAAGCCAGTCATGTGAAAAGCAAAACTTTCTTACCTATTAACATCAGCAAGTTAACTTCAGTTTCCCTACAAGAAGTGGTAATCTCTACTCAGTAAACTGGATGAAATAATTGATACAGAGGACAGGTCACAGAACTCCATCTCAATTCAATGAATTGTCTTGATTGTTGCACCCTGTCTCATGTCGGTAGGTTGGGGCAAACATTAGTTTAAATAATAGAATTACATATTAACTTTTTCAAAACTATCTCAAAGCTGAAAAAAACAACTCTTGCATTTTGAGATGTAATAGGAATGGAGCTCCATCAGTTTCACAAATGAACGCTTTTGTTGTATGTCTGTTGCTGTCAGCTACATTTTGTCCTTCACTGAATTGCTTGTGCAACTCGCCTTGAGTTGTCATGAGCTTTTCACTGTCTATGTATGATCAGTTTGAGTTGTCTTGTGAAAGTAGCCAAGCATATAGTTTCAAACACTGCAGAAAAAAAAATTGAGTGTGGCAGATTGAATTTTGACAATGCTTTCTTCCTATTGATTGATATGGAATTTTATTACCAGGGTTGACAATATTACTAATACATTCCATCAAGGATAGACCCACTCATATGAGCTTGCTGATTGAAAGGATTTTGTCTTCCTAATGTTTCCTTTTGCTGTTGTCTGTTACTGCAGGGTGATAAACAATACAGGAATCCTATTGCTAGAGGGAGGCTGAGACACAAATGACTGAGCAATAAGCCGTGTGTTTCATTGGCAATAGGATAGGTTGGCAGGGAACTCAATGGGCTGAGAGAATAAAAGGAGGTATTTAGGGGCTAGGGAGCTCAGAGAAATGAACAAGAAAGATGTAAGGGGGAGGGAATTTCAAACTTGTAGCAAACTTCGGTTTCCACATGCACTCTTTTCCACATTAGGAACAATTGGCAAACTTAGTCTGAACCAAGTATAATTGACTGCTGTGTTTCTGATTTTTTCTTCCATTTGTACAGTTGCCTCTGGAAAGAATAATTCATTTTCGACATGGTGTCAGAGAGATGGCATGTTCAGATAAACATGGCTGAGGCATTACTTTCGTTCCACATAGCGGGATGTGGAACGTGTCTCTCACTCTTACTCCACTGGTTTTTTTCCCTGTAGGTAACGTCTGAATACCCTTGAGGGATGACTCAATTATAAATGTAAAGGGTAGTATTGAGAATCACCAGACACTGGTAGATGAGAAGTCACCAAAGCCAGAGATGTCAGCGTTATCCTAGCCAAAAACCACAAAGGAGAAGAAAGTATTGAATATTTTCATTAGATCACTAAAATTCCAAAGACTCTGGCAATTTTACTTATATAATCATATCCTGCTTGACTTTCAGAAGTCTCAATCCAACTTATGCAGATTTTTTAGGTTTATGATCTCTGACAGCTGTGAAATTTCTTTAGCTTTTACTATCTGCAATTGTGATTTTTGTGCTGTTCAGTCCATGAAGGATAACCAATTTGCCGCGTCCCTGGAATAGTTAGAGAATTTTCCAATTTGCCCATTAAGTAATAAAAAATTCTGTCCCCTGGCACAACCACACCTTCCTATTAACTTTCCCACATATCTAAGCAAAAGCTGTCTTCAATGTTACTTCAACTGAAAAGTCAGTGTAAATCTGAACAAGCCCTTCAATGGAGAGAAGTTACATTCATTCTTTCATTTTTATCTTGTTTGATATTTCCCCAAAAGTTATCAAAGTATGTATTGTTGGAAAACAAGCAGTAAAATACAAAAGAAGCATAATAAACTCAGAACACTTTCTAACAAAAATACTGATACCCATAGCCATCCAAATAGCAGAAATATAGGAGCAACTCATGTAACATATAGTGCAAAATTTGACTTTAGGAAGGAACCAAATGTTACTTGTTGATGATTACCTAATAGTCTTGTTGTGAATTAGATGTTTCATTACAATAAAACTTCATTTCCATTTTTATTGGAGACTAGCAAAAAGCATACACGCATTGCGGGAGTAACATTTCCCCATACAACTTCCCCCCAAGGCGCATCAACACCCCATGCGCAACTTCCCCAATGTGCAACTTCCCCCATGCGCAGCATTCCCCCATGCGCAACTTCCCCACATGCGCAACTTCCCCACATGCGCAACTTCCCCACATGCGCAACTTTCCCCTGTGCACAACTTCCCCATGTGCGCGTCATCCCCAGTGCACAACTTTCCCCATGCGCAACTTCCCCCCGTGCGCAACTTCCCCCCGTGCGCAACCTCCCCCCGTGTGCAACCTCCCTCCATGAGCAATATCCCCCCTGTGCAACTTCCCCCATGTGCAACTTCCCCCATGCACAACTTTCCTACATGCGCATCATCCCCCCACACGCAACTTCCCCCCATGCACAGCATCCTCGCCAGTGCAACCTCTTCCTCCGAACAACATCCCCCAGTGCACCAGGCACCAAGCACCAAATAGGCTGGATGTTGGTCAGTCTCCTATGTTAAGTATAGGACAGAAACACGTTGCCCCCTTTTCAACCCCTGAAGGGTTAAATTTCTCCACATGGGTTCTTGGTGGGAGTTCAGGTGACAGAAGGATCCCTCCCAGAATTCCATGCTTCAGGCCCAGCAGTTGGGGCGGAATATTGATGAGCACATCTTGTTTGAGCTTCTTCCCTCTGGACGCCGATATAGGACTTTGTTCACTAAGACTTCTTGGCACAAGGATAGTTTTTTTCAATGTGCCATTAAATTGCTGAACCAACAACTATGCTGAAGGATTATTGGAGAGTACTGAAGCAGTGTTCTTATCTGATTGTATGTTTTGTATGTATTGTTTGTTATTTATGAGTTGGTTTTCGTATGTATGCAGCCGTTGCCGAAGCCAAATTCCGGGTATGGAGATCATACTTGGCCGGCCGGTCGGCCGGTCTGTCTGTCTGTCTGTTTGTCTGTCTGTCTGTCTGTCAGCAATTCTCCAATGCAAAGTATAGGGAGGAAAACGCGTTGCGCCCCTTTTCACCCCCTTCCGGTTGGAATTTCTGAAAACCGGTTCTTAGTGCACCCCTCCATCACGGAAGGAACACCCAGCCCTAATTTCATGCTTCTAGGCCCAGCGGTTTTGGCAGGACAGTGAGTGAGTGAGTGAGTCAGTCAGTCAGTCAGTGACTTTTCTCTTTTATATATATAGATAACCCTTCAGTGGTAGAAGCCAAGGGTGCTTTTTCTACACAAGTCACAAATTACACAGCTGCAAGTGCAACATTTTCTGTGAGGTGGAAAAAAAAACTCACCCAAAAACTTTTGGAAAAGCAAATGTCAAAACAAATTAATAGTATTTTGTGTCTAAGGAATAAATTATGCAGTCTCTGAAGCTTGTAGAGAAATAATAACTTTTATGCCAGTACTTGCCTGTAGATGGATTTGTATTATCAAAACCTGCCTATGTATTTACAAGAGAATTGGTTTAGATTGCATACCGCAACTGCCAGGCCGTCTAACAGTTGAACTGAAATTATTTGTTGTCCCCTGGAGTTACTTCAGTTATGCTGGTGTAATATCATGCTGAGATTTATATGAAAATGAATTTTAATTTCTAATAAGGTAACCGTATGTTTTGGAGTTATGTTGTAATAAAGTGTCATAAATAATTATTGTTCCAAACAAATTCAACCTTGCAGTCGTCAGTTCTTATGTTTAACAGCTCACTTGCGAAACAGATTGCTACAACGCCACAAGATTTATCCTTTTAAAATACTCAGAATTGCAGTAAAAAGGCACTTGAGCTATCCAGACTTCTCATTCAGTGAATGTACCTGAACCTTATAATTTATTCGATGGATTGCTGGATGTTGTGAAGATCTACCATTACTTAGCATGTGTTAATAATTAGTGAGTGGAATTTTATCTCTTGTTTGGTGCAAGGTGAATGAATATACATCCAATTCCCATTAAAATTAAGTGGAGCCTTGGCACTGACTTTAGTAGTTTATGACCTAATTTGAGTACTATCTGAACAAAGAAATAAATGTAGAGAATATGCTACAACAGTGGTGTCTGTATATCTGATATCATGATAATTCTTAAGCAAGGGAGACAGAAACAATGGTGTAAAACTCAGAAGAGTATCAAAGTTTGATTAACAATCTATATCTTATCTCTATAGAATAAACCGGCTTTTCAAAACTTAACATACAAAATGAAATGTATAAAAGTGGTAAATCAATGAAGGTAAAATATGTGCATGCTCATTTTCTTTTTTCTCAGTGTTAGAAAATACCCAAGATCTTTGCCATTGTAAAAACTAATGAATGTATTATAATATGTCACTTTGAATGGCAAAGTGCACAGGTTCAAGACAGCATATTCATGTTTTGCATCTCTTCTCCATATGACAGGAATTTTGGTGAAATGTGTTTTTCCAGGCATGTAATTCTTCACTGATGTTTTTATGCTGGAGATGCTTTATATCTGTTTGACATGCACTAAGTTGGACTGCAAGTCTTAAAATACGAAGATTAAATATTCAGTTTGGTTTACAGTAAGGCTGCTTAAATTCTGTTGAAGCTGGGAAAGCCCTTTACTATTTGCATCAAACTCAGTGTTGTTGTGCAAACACAGTTTAAATTTGTGTTCAGAGATGGCACACTGCTGGATCTGCTTGTACTTGTAAACAACCTTGCTAGATCAGGCGAAGGGCTCATCCACTCTACCTTCCTGTATCTCACAGTGGCCCACCAAATACCTCTGGGACACATAAGACTACTAGATACTTGTAGTCTGATTCCACTTTCTTGCACCTGATCTTCTGAAGTAGTTCATATCCACAAATTAATTCAATCTGGGTAAAGAAATACATACTTTTGTATGAACCATCTCCCATACAGTCAATTTTTATTGATTTTAATGGGTCCACTGAGTTCTTGTGGTTTGTGAGAGGAAAAGGAACTTTCCTTTATACACTCTTTCTCCTAAGCATAATTTTATATTATGAAGACCCTCATGTACATTCTAGACTGAACATCCCCAAATGTTGTAGATTTTCCTTATGTGTGAGGAGCCCCATTCCCAAACAATATTTGTAGCTCTCTTCTGCACCTTTTCCAAATCCACAATATCTTTTGTTGAGATTTGGTGACCAGAATCGGACACAGTACTCCAGATGTGGCTTTGCCACTGATTTGTACTGTGGCATAATATTATTGGTTATTTTACTCTCAATACATTTTAATTATCCCAGTTATGGAATTGCCCTTCACACTGGGTCAGCACTTTCATACAGCTGTCCACTCCCAGAACTCTCTCCCATCACAACTCATAATCCTTCAGTGTATATGTGAAATTTTGATTTCTTGCCACAGTGTGCATCACTTTACATTTATTTACACACCTGCCATTTTTCCACCTTTCCACAGTTTGAAGAGATCCTGTTTGGTGATTTCACAATCCATTGTAGATTTTCATTTGATTAGGCTTTCCATCATCTTACCTGGAACACATGCTTAGCTGACTGGCCTGTATTTTCCAGGATCTCTCTCCCTTTTAAAGATTGGCAATGAATTAGCAATGCTGATTGGCTCCAGTACTTTGACATATTTAAAGTTTAAAGGGAAAGTGGCATATTTTAGTCAGAAGTTCTATAATTTTACACCTGAGTTCCTTAAGAACTTTTGGGTGTCTGCCATCTTGGCCCAGTGATTTGTTAATCTGGAATTTTTCTATAAATTCTGAAACATCCTCTCTATTTGGATTAATTATTTGTGTTATATATTGAGCATAAATAGTTGTGTTAAGCCCTGCTAAAGTGAAACTAATCTTTAGATGACCCTAACTGTTAACTCCAACTGTTTTGGAAGGAAACCTAGAACATTCATATAAATGCTCTTGTAGCTATGCTGGTCTGCTTCTTGCCTACTGAAGACTACTACACAATAATTTGGTAACAGTGGAGGGGGGCTAAGGAGGAAGAAAGGAGTAGGAAATAACAAGGAGATAGTCAAGAATGATGAGGAAGGTTTCTTAAGCATCAGTCCATTTCTCTTTCACTATCTTTTTTGAAATAGGTGAGATGCAGAAAAATATAGTCATGAGCCTAAATGGATAGGATGGAAAGCAAGCTATTTAAAACTCCACCTGTGTTATTTAACTCTCTGCTTCCAGGGAGGGGATTATATGGATTAATACCTGTACTCAGATCCTGAACTGAGAGCTTTCTTATAACCAGGTGCTTTATAGTAGTTTAGATTACCATCCATCTTTCAAGTATTCTTATCTGGTCTTAGACGAATAGCTCTCCTCTTTCCAGAGACTCTAGTAGTGCTTCTTCCATCCCTGTTTCCTGAGATCTTTTTAGCTGGTGTTACCAGAACATGATCTTTGGCCCTTGACAGATTATTGAGTTTTTCAGCGAATAGAGGGCAGTGACAATATAAGCAGGGATAAGCCTGCCAGAAACTTGTGGGTGAAGTAGGAGTTGCTGGGAAAATGCTGCTGGAAACGAGGTTGGTGTTTGCTGTACTGGACCCTGGACTACAGGGACTACAGGGCCCTGGGCCCTGAGTACCTATGAGTACCTGTGTACTAGCCATATCTTAGCCAAACATAACTTTAAAACCATAAACTATTAAGTAACAAGTGGAAACCAGTCATCCATGTAGTCTGCTTAGTATCCTTATAAATTCATTTTCTTTTTTTTAAAATCCTCTTCTCATTATGTAATCAGGTTATCTTTTCAGTGCACTTGTTCTGCCTTTGAACTTGTTTTACTCTATGGGATAAATGTATTGCACTTTTTTCCTCCTGCTACCATGACATTATCACTGTATATACAGCTTTGCTGGTGTTATTTCTGAACTCTTTTGCATCACTGATGATCCATATTAAGCTAAGGGCTTGAGGCAGGTTTAAACTAGGTTAGTCCTCACTTGGCCGATTTTGAGGTGTTTTCATTTTCACAAACGGATAACTAGGACATTCTGTTTTTCCTTTGTCCTTTCATGCTGAGATTGCATGAATAGATTGTTATGGTTTATACATAAGTCAGATAACAGAAACAGCAGTTTGCTTCTTTCAGTGGAGATGATTTACCAAAAATGGCTACATTGATACAGTGGACATCTGTTTTATGACTGTAATCTGTTCTGTGTAATCCATCCATTGCATTGTAATACTATTTTAATGTAAATCCAAACACTTTTTATTTGGGCAATTCAGACCATGGAAGTTTAAGTTTTCTGTTCAGATTTAAGCTATTGACGTAAAAGGTGCCACCTGAACGTCTTAGAGTCTATGGCTACCAGTTTATACAATGTTGTAATTTAGTATATTTACAATGCTATACCTTTCCATCAGTACATATAGCCTCAATGTTAAAAACATTGCTTCCAACTAAGACACTATTTAGAAACCTTGTATTTGCATCAACATTTCTATTGGCTATCTGCAATATGAATTTCCCATAGGTTTTCACTAGGTGGTGCACTTAATGTCTCTTACGTGCTCCCGTAGTTACCCTGGATTGTGCCCTTAGTGTTAAAAACACTGCTGTTGGCTGAGATCCTACCAAATGCTGATACATGCATCACTGATTGGTTTATCTATCACCCAGGACAGGGGTCTCCAAACTCTGGCCCAGGCGTCAGACGCAGCCCTCAGCAAGCCTCAAGATCCCTCTATCCAACGCCTGGGCAAACCCTGTAATCCACTCAAAATACATTCTGTAAATGTATATAAATGTAAATGTATGTAAATATATTCAAATTTGAAATGTAAAGTAGTTTTTTGGCTCCTTAACACAGTTTCAGAGAGATGATGTGACCCTCCTGCCAAAAAGTTTGGAGACCCCTGACCTAGGAGGTCCTGTGGATGACAATCATGAATCCATTGTTAGAAATTCCAGCATCTTCCCCCATTGCTACCGTTATTTGTCTATGATAACGCTTTTCTCTCTAATTTGTGTTAAAACATTGAACAAGTGTTATTTATCATATATTCAGGTAAGTTATTCAGAAGAGTACTGAGCAGATTGGCTTTTACCAACTTCAGATTATATATGATGTGTTTTATGAATCCAGTACACGTTTTGGGACTGCATTACTGTGAAAAGGGTAACTGGAAGTGGCCTAAATCTGAGCAGAAGGGAGCAGCCTGGCTTCTTCGTGCTGCCCAGGAACAAAGGTTTGGATCTGGCCCCTGAACAACCCCTCCCACCTTCTCGCCTCCCTTCCAAAATCCCTGCACTGGCTGAACTTGGCCGTTACATCTTACCTGTTGCCCCATTCTCACAGAATTGCAAGGTTATGTAGGGAGGCCACAGCATGTAAGGTACTGGCACACGGTACCCACAGGTGGCACAGAAGTGACTTACAGCACTTTTATGACTCCCCTTTGTGCCAGTTGAAAAGCTCATTTTAATTGTACTCTTGAGTCTTGTTCATAGTAATAATAGAACAGATCAATTATATATTCACAGATGAAACTTGCTTCAGTGGCTTCAATGGTCGAAATGCTAATTTGCTTCAAAAAAACCATTCCATTAACATTGATTAACATTGATCAGATGGACACATAAATTGCTAAAGGAAAATTCTAAACAATTTAAACTTTATGTATGCAAATGTTTGAAGAGAAACAGTCTCCAAGAAAAGTTGTTGGATTTCAAGGGGAAAAAACAAGTCCTGACTGAACAAAATCAACGTACAAGGTGTTAAACTATGTAGACCATACACTGAACAAAAGGAAAGAGATTGGAGAATCTCTTTGTCAGAATATAATGGGAATCTTATTCATTTGAATGACTTCTACAGTGTTTTCCACTCTAGCTATTTAGTTTATACCTGACTGAGTACAAAACTGTACATTCAGCCATGTCATTAAATCATAGGTGCAGTTTCATATCACTGCTGACCTCAGCCCATATAAATTTCTAAAGAATAAGCAACTCCTTTGTAGACAAGTGTTATATTGATGTTGTGATTACATTAATTGGGTCTGTGCAGAATAAACAGATTTTCTGAAAGTTCTTTTATAAGTCATGAGAATAGAAACGCCAGTCAACAGAAACAGAGCACTGCATCAGGTTGTCCTTTTCTTTCGTTATAGTATCAAAGTTTCAGCTGCTATTCCACCACCTGTTTGCAGAGGACATTGTTACTCCAGAGTGCTTTGCTAATTGCATTTTATTGCTTGAAAGGTCATTCTTTATAAAATGCTAACCTCTTGTGGCTGTTTAAATTGACCATGTGATATGCAGCATATGGGAGCACATTGTAAAGCAAGCACAATCCATGAATTAGTGTGCATTATTTCCTTCCTGGAAGTTTGTGACTTGCCTAAGTTTCCTGTGGCAAGATTTCGAAATGAGAAAGGGTCAGGTAACTGAAGAATAATCTGTCAGTCAGAAAATAATTTAGGACAGTGATTTTCAATCTTTTTTCTTCTTGCAGCACACTGACATTGCAAAAAAAAAAAAATAATCAAGTCACAATATCAGTTTTTAGACCATTGACAAGACACATTATGCTGTCCTCCAATTGCCCTTCTAATAAAAGACTCTTCCAAAAGTCCTGTGGCATAGTTGTATACCATCTGTGGCACACAAGTGTGCCATGGCATAGTGGTTGAAGATCCCAGATTTATCACAATGAAAATATAAAAAACTATACAGTAATTTCAGTTTAGAGCAGTGATTTTCAACTAGTGTGCCATGGTCCACAAGTGTGCCATGAGAGATTGGACTATTTATTTATTTATTTATTTATTTATTTATTAAATAAACATAATTTATTAATAGGGTTACTGAGGAATTGAACCCTGCACCAAAAGCATGGTCTGCCAATTGTCCAGAGATCAGTGGTGTGCTTTGACAATTTTGGCACCTAATTGGTGTGCCATGAGATGAAAAAGATTGAAAATCATTGGTGTAGAGGATGCATAAATCCTCTAGCACAAGACTGGATATCAGTGGCTACAAATACACAGGTAGTGCCAGTATACAGAGGCTTCTGTAGTGGCAGGAATGGAGATCTCTGTGCCAGGTCTGAACAGAGAGAGGGTGGGGGCTGTAGGAGGGACAAATTCCATAGCAGGGGGAGGCTGAGCAGTGGGCAGACTGTAGATGAAGAAAAGCAGATGGGTAGGACTTCCATGTAGAAACTGCAAGTTCTGTACCACACCTCAAGTTCTAGTTTGGATCAAAAACATTGCATTAGTGGGCAAATAAACATTGGAAACAGTTCCACTAATAAGCTCAAAGGTGTGCAGATACACTCAGCAGTCACTGAGCAAAATAACAACTTTGGCTATAATCCTAAAGATACTTCCCTGTGAGTGCAACCCATTGAACTCAATGGGGCTTGCTTTTGAGTAGGGTTAGGATTGTGCTCTTTGTTCCATTTAGGTACACCTTCTTTTCTAAACCCCTTAACTTGCAGGCATGAAATAATTTTTAAAAAGCACAAATATTTCTGCCGACATTTAAGCAGTCCATGTGCCTTGTAAATCACAGGCAAACTCACAAGATTTGGGAGGCCACAGGCCTTTTTTTACATCTTTATAACAAAAGCTTAAAGTTTTGCATGCCAGATGCATTTGTGCATTTGAGAACTAGCATGTGGTCTTTGAATATACAATCAGATTTTTCACCAGCATCAATCAGGATGAAGATGAAAAGATAATACAGTAAGATCTCAGATTCATAGAAGGTGACAAACTGTGTTTTTCCTCCAACTATACTCCCAGATGATCAGTCAACTTTTGAATGTCACAGATTCCATGCCAATACTTAAAATGATGTACTCATCCTTCTGAAAGCACTCATGATTCATTAATTTTTATTATGCTGTGAAACTGTTTTGCTTTTTTGGTGAGAATTTGGCCAGGAATTCAGAAAACATACTTTCAGAAAGCTTTGGATGAAACCAGTTGAACCCACCTGTGTCCAACTACATTATCTGGTCATTTTAGAGTTTGCCAAAGGCTGCAATCCTAAAGACACTTTCCTGGGAGTAAGACCCACTGAATATAACTGGGCTTGCTTTTCAGTAGACATGGTTAGGATTGTGCTCATAGAACCTTTAATAACCACTTCACTTTTGTCTATTGGTGCTCCCAAATTATCTGTTTCTTATGTTGTGGATAGAAGATCCATTGTTAAATTCATTCAAGACAGCTTTCTGATACATGACTTTATAATCTCTAATTTCTGGGTTAATTTTAATGTTGCAAAAAAAGGTCACTGTTAGTGACCTTTGATACTGATAATGTTCACTGTGGTAGTAAAAAGATACAAAATATGAGTCAAAACTTCTGGAGAAAATGGAAAACAGAATGCCAGTGTACGTACAATCATGTTCTTTCCACCCCACCAATCCAGTGGTGCAGAAATGGGAGTGGCAGTTGTGGAGGTCTCCTTTGCATGGTAGATTTGTTCCTTTGGGGTTTACCTCTGCAACACAGGGTAATAATCAAATAGGTGTCTATGAAATTACTTGTACAAGTCTATATAATTGGACACAGAAATGGGTTTAGAGGCCCCTGAACCTTACCCTTTCCAAACATGATTCAGTCTTTCCCTTCCCCTGTTGTCACCTCATTTTGCTCTCTCCATGCCCTGTCCTGCCTCCTGTGACAACGTACCTGCTTTGGTGGCCCTTCTGGATCCAACAGTGTATGTATGAAGGTTTCAGTTTTTACAATTGCCACCTGGCAGAATGCTTGTTCTTTTAGCAGAGCATTGGTAGGTATGGGCTATACCTCTGCCTCATCTGGTTTTAATTTGGTTCTATTGCTGCTGCCTTATGATTCATTTTTACCAAAGCTCTAATTCATTAGGTTCTTATCATTTTGATCTACTTGGATAACAGACTATTGGAGTGTTACTGTAATTACAGTCCACTACTATCTTGTGTTGGTCCATTACATTTACTATGAGGTGGAGGAAGCCAGCAATTCTTCTCCTTTGAAGTCAGATTTAATGAGCCTGTCAAATTAGTTTCCAAGTTTGCTGTCATCACAAACTGCAATGCAGTAGTGCTCACCCCCTGGTTCATTGATTAATAAATAGCTCTGATCCCATTTGTTTTATCATTCCCTCCATTATCAGACCATGGCTGCAATCCTAACCACACTTTCCTATGAGTAAGTACTGTTGAACACAGTGGGACTTACTTCTGAGTAGACATGCTTAGGATTGCACTGTTATTCATTTATGCCCAATATTTGCTGCTTCTTGTTTAAAAAGAGACTGATCCAATATAGAATTGGTTTTTCTTGTGACTGAGAACCCTTGCAGAGGGATCTTGCTGAAAGATTTTTGGAACTCCAAGAGTCAAATTGTATCAGATTGCCTTTATATATAAGTTGTGTGACACTCAACAAATTACAAAAGATTAGTTGAGCCAGTGGCTTTTCTTTTTAAAGCAATTGCAGTTATCAGCATGAAATTTTATATGTTGTATCATTTTTCAGTAATTATGCTTTCCACCATCTTATGTGGAACAGAAACTAGTCAATGGGCCCGCTAAGTTCTTGGTTTGTCCTGGATTTCTTTTAAAAGTATCATTCAGTAGCCTGTATAGCATTGGAATAGACCTTAAAGAGGTTCTAATAATATTACTATTTTGCATGTTTTTGTAAGACAATCAGTATTAGAAGCACATAAAGAAGAAAACAGAAAAAATGTTAAATTAATGTTATCTTGCAGAAATTAATGTTAACTTGCAAATGTGTATGAGGAATAAAAAAAGATAAGTAATAATATGATTACCAGTATCTATTTGGTGTAAATATGATTTTTTGCTAGTATGCTGGCTGACTTAAATCTGTGGTTCCATCAGTGTTTCATCTTGGTTAGGTTAGGATTATCGGTTAGGACAGCTCTTTATTAGGCGTTGGGCTGAATATAATTTAATAACCCATTTAAGCAAGGTTACATATGCCGTTGTTTACAGAGTTCAACTGCTTATTTACTGAAGCCTAGTTCATTTCATTATATAACTTTGTTTTTCTCATGATTTAAAGTCTTGTGGCATTTTAGCTATTGTGGTTGAAATGCTACAAGCCTTGAGTCAGCTTCAGGCTGATTTCCTTTCATGCACCAAAAATCATTCACATATTTGTTGGAATGAGAACAAAAAGGCTAGACTCTACCTGTTGTTTCTCCAGGTATATAATTGAGGTCATGTTGTATGACTATCTCTTACCCAATGCTTAATATGCATTAACTTCTGAATGTGCTACTGAATGTGGTGAGTTAATTCCTTTTTCAGCTTTGGTCCTTTGCTTTCATTTCATGAAAAACAAAATTGAGAATGCAAAAGCTTTTTAAAGTATGACATGTGTCAATTTTAGTGATATGTTCTTTTACAAGGCTTAATAACATGTGACACATTGATATTGTTCTGAGTTCTCTACATGAGTGTATGCAACAGATGTATCAGGCTGCAAATATAGTTGGTGTGAAAGTTAGTGCCATCCATTTTTTGACTGTTAACAGATGAATAGCATCTTCCATGTGTTCTTCCTTGCAATGTTGTACAGAAAAGGGCAATATGATTCTGTTTTGAAGGAACACCAAAGACAGCGGTAGAATAGGCTTTTCCATTACTTGTGGTTGTGTTTTGCCTCAAGCAGATGGAGAGTTGGATAAAATTCATTAAATGAAAACAGGTAATAAATTGAATCACAGAACCTTTACCACTGACAGAATCTTGTAACACCTGAATTATCATGTTTTAAATTTTACATGCTCTAGGTCTGCTTAAAGCAGAATCTTTTTAAAGATAGACTATTGGAACAGGAAGGGGTCTATTGAGATTAGCATTCTGTTTTCTACAATGGTCAGCCAAATGCCTCTAGAACACCTACAGGCAGGAGATGAAAATATACCTTGCTTGTTCTCAGAAGGGTGTTAGCATTGAACCTGAAATCATCATCATATTCGTACAAATTTGAATGAATTTTCAATAATTGTTAATAGAGATTTGCAGCAAATGGGGTTGAGACTGTTGACTGAACTGTTTCGCTAATTGCATTTGTTGTTGTGCCTCTTCTTGGTAACAGGTGCAAGGCTTTGATGTGAGCCAAAGGGTCAACAGGTTTTAATCATTAGCTCTTAGTCCTGGGGTCCCAAACTGAAAACAGCTCTAAGACATCCTCCAGCACTATTAGCAACAGAAGGCTTTTCCTTCAAATCTCTGTTTGTTGAAAGGATGTGAATAGCAAGACCACACTGTTCCAAGACTTGGTCCTACAGGAGCCAAGTCCTTAGTAATGGTGTGATGGGGTCACAGTTTTGTTAACATAAGATGAGCTTCCTGTGCAGTTACTTGCTCAGTGATTTACTGAGCTTGAGAGTCACTCAGGTGACTTGGGTGAGCTAGGATTGGGATTATTCTGGTATCAAGCTTACTCTCCTGCTCAGTAGCCTCCCTACCTGGCCAGGATACAAAGCTAAAAAAAGAGGGCATTTCCTGGAAAAAGGGGACATGTGGTCACCCTGTATAAGGCAGAAGGTTTTATGCAAGGATTCTGCAGGTTCCCTGGATGGTTTCCACTGCTCATTAGGGAGCCATTCCTCACAGTCTGGGAACCACTGGTTCATTCTACTGATTGCCTACTATACATAGACATTATTTTCATTTACAAGTCTTTCCGTTATATCAGCAAATCTGCCTAAACACTAAGAAAGAAAAAATGTGACTGTCAAACTGCATATCTTTGTGACCTATGACTGTGCCTTACAAGCCACATTCCACTTTCCCATCAGATATAATTTTTTGTGAATTAATATTATTTGCAAGCATAAATTCTTTGAGCTTTTATTCTTCTTTGTGTCTCCTTACCTTTCTAAGGATTGTTAGTTTTTGCATGATTGCATATTGTTTGTTGACATTTAAGTAACTTGATTCACGAATATGATAATAATCTTTGAGATCTTAGACAAATTCAGAGGTGTAGAAATTCATCTTTCCAGACAGTTATTTTATTTTTTCCAACCAAGTAAGTTTTCCACTTTGACTATTGGTATTATCCCATCTCTAGCTGATATTTTAAAGGTTGTTGGTGGCAAAAAAAGTATATTGCTAGATACTTTCATTTAAAGAATTGTCTTGGACAAAAACTGCTAAGGGAATAGCAGGCAGATGTGGTCTCATTATTTATGTGTTCATCTTGTATAATATAATTTTTGTATACTGTGGAATGGTTTTTCTTTTTGGCCTTGCAACATTATCACAGATCTTTTGTGCAAACCACCTGACATTTGCCAGTTTTCCTTCATAGCTTTATTTTATTTTTTTCTCTCATTCATCTATGTCATTCTGCCTCTCCCAGATTTTAATACAGAGATTACAATTGCCTTCATTGCATTTATTTTTGAAGTAACTGTATAAGTCATGAATATGCAGCAGCATCTGTAGGTGTAAACATGCAATGAACATTTGTAAGTGTAGTCTCCTAATTCCTAGCTTGGCAAATCAAATTTCCTTATAATTCAGTTCTAATTACATGAATAACTGACAGTTTTCAGAGCAACTTAACATTGGAAGCATTCTTCGTGATACGAAGATTTGAAATGGGATAATTGCAATTTTTATACAAGAGGTATAGGGCATGTTTTGGAACATGAGTAAATGTATCTCAGATGGCAGTTTGCCTTGTTGTTGATGACATTATCAAATCAAATGTTGATGACTTTTTTTTGCATTTTTTTGCATTTCAGATTGTGAGCCCTTTTGGGTCAGGGACCCATTAGCTATTACGCTCGTAATTAACTGTCATTTTTTCATTTTCTTTGTAAACCTCTTTGTGAACTTTTTAGTTGAAAAGCGGTATATAAATACTGTAGATGTAGATATGTTGAACATATAGGACATGTAGGATAAATAGGACATGTAGATATATAGGACCGATGGACAGTACCTTTCCACGGTGATGGGATTGTGTGCTCCAGTGATACAAGGGGCTATGTTGGTGGTAGCGTAGCTACTGGCAGGGACTCCATGCTAGACAGGCCTTTGTTGAGGAGCCAGACTAAACCTTTTCAAAATCCCACTGAACGTGGGTTGTCTGGAGAAGGAAATCTCCCACCTCAAAACTCTACTGCCTTGTGGCTATACCCATCTATGGAAAAGGCTTCAGGAGTCAACCTCGAGGCAAAATCTGGAGCCAGAGTGCTGGAAGCAGTTCATGACTGTGTACAATCACATTCTGGTAACTCCTGCGACGCAGCTGGAACCAATTGTATCGGCTCTGCCATTCCATTGAACTAGTTAGTGACATGGAGAGGAAAATTTGCTGCTTGGGTAGCAGTCCTATCCTCCATATTAATGAACATTTGGCCTTCATTACATTTGGCCTTATTAATGAATCCAGGCCTTCGTGCTCCAGAGAGGACACTCAGAGGACGATACCATAGTCTTTCGAGACTGAAGGATGCCAATGATAAGATATATAGATACAATATCAAGATAGCATTTATAAAAGTTCTAACCGTGGCTCATCTGTGCTTTTTTCTGTGCTGTGTAACAACTTTGGATAATTCCTCCAATGTATTTTTACTGCTGGAACTGTACCTGACCATCCTATTTGCTGCTCCCTGAATACTAGTCTCTGTCTGAAGGAAGATTTCATGGGCTGGCTCCTGTGCACTGCCTCACGGATGCTGGCTTTAATCCTAAAGACACTTTCCTGGGTGTAAAACACTTTGAATGCAATGAGTAGACTGTGACCACTGCTTCTCTGGTGAGACCTCTGCTGTACCAGCAGACAGTCATCACAAAGCCTATAATTGACCATAGATACCAACATTTTCTTCCTCATAGAGTTATGTATCAACTTTGTTTCAGAGTTGTACAATTATTTGATTTACTGTTGTTTAATTGTTAAGTCGTGCTTGACTGTTCATGACCCCATGGATTGCAGCACGCCAAGCCACCCTATCCTCCAATAGCTTCTGATGTTTGTCCAAATTCACATTCATAGCCTTGGTGACACTATCTAACCACCTTGTTCTGTGCTTTCCCTTTCTCCTTTTGTCTTGAGTTTTTTCCCCTCAATTATTGCACATGATTTATTTAATTGGTTTATTTGTTTTGCAGTATTTCAGGTTTTGTCTGGTCTTAATAGGGAAGGGAAAGTAGGAGGGGTCTCATGGTGTATGGGTGGGTAAGGAGCAAGAACTGGCTGGAGAGATTGAAAAATCTTCAGAACCTTGGCTCCTAAAGCACCTCTAGATTGGGTTACTTTGACAACAATCCTGCATGGTTATCTTTTATCCATTGTGTGCAATGATGAAGCTTAGAAACTCTGTTAAAATTGCAGTAGATTAAATTTAAGAAGTTGGATTGCATTTATCACAGTGTGACTGACTGTCACTGTGTGACTGACTGCGCTTGTATAGGTTTGCTAAAGGGCAATCACTTTAGGAGCTTAATCCTTTTGTGTTGGCTGTAAGTTGATTTTGTCTTTCACAGATGTTTGAAACAGATGTGGGATTGTGTAGAGAATGAGTTCTTAAACTTTCTTCAACTGTATCCAAGAAAGAAACATTATAGACTTCCAAAAATGTGCCTGACACAAGGTGCATACATAAAGATGTTTCAACAGGATGCTCTTTCCCTTTTCTAGAATTCAGAATTGGGAGGACTCATGGAGTTCCTTAATGTCCCTTAATTACCCTTGAACATTGAAAAGGAAAGGAAAATGCCTGTTTAAAATGTCTTTAATACTAACCGTCTACTAACAAGGTAAATTAGGGCATGGACAGTGAGTCTTCAGGATTTCTTGTTATAGATGCCAATGAAAAACAGATGACAAATGGTGGTAGAGAAAGATTTCATAACTACTTTAGAGTTTAGAAAACCTTCCAAAACCTTTGAAGCCTCTGTCCATAAGGCACAATCCGAACAAATTTATGCTGGCCTAACTCACATGACATATCTTTCTATAGTGGCGTGGAAAGGTCATCGCATGCCTGTATAGTGGCCTAATCCCCCAACAAGAGGGGCAGAAGTGTCTTACTGCACATTTGTGACACCCTAGGTCAGCACAGGACTTATGATGGGGCTTATGCATATAGTCATTTAAGGGCAGTCCACAGATGTGTGATGATGCATACTTTCTACTATTTGGTTTGAGGGGCCGATTATACATTTGCTTTTGAATGTCAGGCATGCTCTACTATTGTGTAACTTGCTTTAACCCGTTACCCTTTAGGTAACTTTATTTGCTTCTTGGCTTTGCAGCCTTGCTAGCTAAATCAATGCTATTTTGAAAAGGTCAGCCAATGTTCTGAAGAGCCTTCAGATTGTAATGGAATGTAAAGGCACAGTATGCAAGCTTTATAACACATAAGAATCAATTTAAAACCCTCTGCAATCACTGACTGCGTGGTCTTCCACCAATGATTTTTTTTCCTAATATGAAATTTATATAAACCACAGTGCACAGCTTCTTTGGTGGGAATTCCTCATTTGGCATCACAGGACAGAAATATTAAAATAATTAGCACATTGTTGCATCTTGGTTTAATTTTACATTACTCCATATGAAAGTTTTATTTCAGAAAAACGTGGTTTCGGCTACTACTGGAAGCAGTTCTGTATTTTGTGGTAGTTGAACAAAAAGTATTTTTCGTGCTCTTTTGAATCTTTGGAGATAAGGCAACAACTTTCTTCTGCTGTAGAAATTGGAGGGGAGATCTTTTGTAACTGGAATTAGCAATTATGGCTATTTCGCTGTGGTTTAAGGCACTGTGCCTGCCCATCTGAAGACAGGCAGGTCTCAATTCAGCAGGTTTTGACCCAAGTACTGCAAGACAGAGTGAGCTCCCATTAATTGCCCAGCTCCTGCCAACCTAGCAGTTGGAAACATGCCAATTCAATGGGAAGATAACAGCTTTCCATGCAGCTCAGCATATAGTCATGCCACATGATCATGGAAGTGTCTTTGGATGACACTGGCTCTTTGGCTTAGAAACTGGGATGAGCACCTTTACCTTAAATAGCTGTACAGGGAGAACAAGTCATCATATTAAGCCGTCAGCAGCTCTTGAGCTGGTGTAGAAAATAAACCTCAGTGTACTAAAGATATGGATGAAACACCCCTCACAGAGGCTCAGGATCTCTTCTTTCACCCTGTCTTTCCCCCTAACATATGCAATGACAAATGTGCATTGCATCTATTATCCATATTTTAAGTTAGCTTTTAAATTACATTTAAAAGACCCTTACCAATTGGGCAGAGGCATTATATTTAGCAGGGGAGTCAGCTGTATGATTCCCCCAGGCTATTTCCCTTTGCAGGTGTTTGCATGTTTTGTTATATTGTGAGTCCTTTGGTGAGTGTAGGAAACCGTTTATTCATTTACAGTGAAATCTGAACTCATGCTGGAACAGGCAGACCAGTGTCTCTGTGCTGTATCCAGCACAGGTTTGGGGCTTTTCCCCTTACCCCAGGTTATTCAGCAACAGCAACAGTCCCAATAGTTCTACTTAGATCTGAGCAACTTTCAGAGATAGTGCAGAGCCAAGGAGCCTGATGTTGCTCCACACCGCCTGGGGAATGCGGCTGGATCAGCATAACTGGACAGTCCTATCCCTGCGTCACACTCCCCACACTCCCCTTTCCTGGACCCCCAGGAATGCCCTCTACCCTCATCCCCCATCTCAGAACTCTTCCTTTTTTCCTCCTTCACACCAAACCTTCACTTCCCAGACCTTTGTGCTGTTTGAGAATGGCCTGCACTACTGAGATGCAGGGCCTCCAGTGCTGTGGGGTGGCCAGCACAACTCCCTGTACTGGCCTACCCTACACACCAGGTGTTGAACTTTGCATTGCATCTATTATCCATATTTTAAGTTAGCTTTTAAATTACATTTAAAAGACCCTTACCAATTGGGCAGAGGCATTATATTTAGCAGGGGAGTCAGCTGTATGATTCCCCCAGGCTATTTCCCTTTGCAGGTGTTTGCATGTTTTGTTATATTGTGAGTCCTTTGGTGAGTGTAGGAAACCGTTTATTCATTTACAGTGAAATCTGAACTCATGCTGGAACAGGCAGACCAGTGTCTCTGTGCTGTATCCAGCACAGGTTTGGGGCTTTTCCCCTTACCCCAGGTTATTCAGCAACAGCAACAGTCCCAATAGTTCTACTTAGATCTGAGCAACTTTCAGAGATAGTGCAGAGCCAAGGAGCCTGATGTTGCTCCACACCGCCTGGGGAATGCGGCTGGATCAGCATAACTGGACAGTCCTATCCCTGCGTCACACTCCCCACACTCCCCTTTCCTGGACCCCCAGGAATGCCCTCTACCCTCATCCCCCATCTCAGAACTCTTCCTTTTTTCCTCCTTCACACCAAACCTTCACTTCCCAGACCTTTGTGCTGTTTGAGAATGGCCTGCACTACTGAGATGCAGGGCCTCCAGTGCTGTGGGGTGGCCAGCACAACTCCCTGTACTGGCCTACCCTACACACCAGGTGTTGAACTTTGCAACACCCCAAGCTGACACAAGTCACTTGTGGTAACATGAGAGTATTATTCCTAAAAACCACTAGTTAGAAATTTTGGTCACTAGTAGTGTCACTCCCCCCAGTGCACATCACCCAGTGGGGCTGCACACCTTCTTACGATGCCACTTCCTAGCGATGCCACTGCTCCCTGCCCCATTCCTCACTTATCTGACAGGACTGACTTTTTAGTGTACTTTGCCACATTCCCTCCTTCACGAGGACTGACTGGGAATGGAGAGGTCTCACTTCCCCATGAAGATGCAGAATGTCTTTATTCAGGTAAGAAAAGGAACTCATAGGAAGGAAGACTTGTCAGGCTTTATTAAAAGCTTTGTTAACTGGCATATTAAGATAATTGGTAACTGTTGCTCACAAATGTTGGATAACAAAGCTTATACTGAATGATACGGTCATGATGAATGTCTGTATTATTCTTTTGTACAGTTTCTGGCCACTGTTGTAAAGAACCAAATTACTGTCCACAAATTATTGTGAGAGTCAGTATTATTTTTATCACAAATAAGTATATAGCTGCATGAAATACCTTGGCCAGAAGACAGAGAACCACTCATCTGTTAATTCATTTTTGCTACAGGGGAGAAACAGCTTAGCCTGTCAAAACCACAGTGGAGTCAGATGCTTCTGTTTAATATTTCTGAATCTGGCTACTCTTTAAATCAGAGAGATTTGTTTTATTGTGTGCCAGTTATATATCTTTGTGATGTGGCTTATTTCATCATTTCACTGTGTATCTGGAAACATGGTTTAGTACCGTACTGGAAAATATGGAATCAACCTGTTCCCTCCCATGGGTGTTTACTCACAAGCCGTCCCCAGTGGGCTGAATGAGTGAACTATAGGAATAGCCTCTCTCCCAATATGCATTAGAATTCCCATTATCCCAAGTTTTGCAGATTTAAAAATGAATTTAGAGCCTTCCTGATACCTTGCATGCAAGAATGCAACAGTTCATTTTAGCAATTTGTTTGGCATAAATATCTCAAGAATGTTAAAATTATATGAAGTGTACATAATGCATATTTCCCCTAGTTTATTTTGCTGATATTTGCATGAGTGCAAGGGCAACTCCTGTTTTTGGGGAGTTATGCCAATCACATGGCAATCCTAACCCCAGTTAGGCCAGCACAAGTCCCATCCTGGCCTGAAGATGTCACAAAAGTGCCATAAGCCACTTCTGCACTCTGCCTGGGTTGAGAGTTAGGCCAGTGCACAGCCATGCTCCAATCTCCAATCTACCACCACAGAAATGTGGGTACAACTGAGTTGCATTGGTCTAAATTGGTTAGGATGGCACCTTCAATGATATAAGCATTTTTAACAATTTGTTTATCAGAGGTATACTTGAGCCTCATCTAGTCATCAACGTTGGTTGTGGAAAGTTTGTCTTGGTGGGCTCTGATGGAGTTAAGCAGCCTACAATCAGCTCACCTCCTCTTTCTTCCATTCCTCAATATATACAATAACATTAGTGATTTTTGTATAATTCACCAAACATTGTAATATTAGGGATTGGTACACACAGTTGCACACAGAAGTTAATACTGCCTATAAAGAGCTTCCTGAAATTATCCTGTTTAAACTGTTTTGGAGGAAATATATTGCATCCAATTTAGGACCTGGTCCAGGAAAGCACTTAAGTCTGTGAATGGTGCCTTTGATGAGACTATTCACATGCATGAAAGTCTTGCCAGTGGACAGTATTACTAATTTACAGCTGTGTCTTTCTCTTGCCCTCATTTTTCTGACATTTTTTGTCAGTCATTTTATTTGAATATGCTGCCGGTTAATTTTCCTTGAGCCTGTGCTGAATTTGTGGAGAATTATTATTTTGTCTAAATATGTAACTTGTGTACATTCATCATTTAAAGCAGGGGTATCCACCCTTTTAACTTCAGGGCTCTAGGACCTTTAACAGTTGTACAGAATAGGAAATTTCAGCAGGTCTAGCTTCTGATCTGTGAGATCAGAAGCTGCACCTGCTGAAATTCCCTCCTTTACATAGTTGTTAAAGGTCCAAGAGCCCTGAATTTGAAAGGTTGGATACCCCTGAGTAATGTGGGTTGGGTAATTTCTAGTTAGTTTAGCACAAGAATTAGTAGGCCACAAAAACAGAGGCCGTTTGGACAGTTGTTGCACAGTATTCTGCATATGGAATATACCATCTGAATCTAATTTAAGAACTTGTGCTTTGCTATCTTCCTTTGAATTTGAAATTGGGTGCCTCTCATTTGAAATGTGGTAAGATCTTCTTTGTAGCTGAGCCTCTCTGCCTGTGCTTAACTGTTCTATTTTCACCCATTATGTTGAATTTTAGGAAGAAGGTAAAATTATTTTGTTTACAGTGTCTTATAATAGCCTTTTAAGTTGTTTTAATAGGAATTAGTATCTATGATGGGTTTAAATGGCTTGTTTGGTTTTACTGTTCTTTGTTTTTTACAGAGGTAGTTTAATTATTGTATATTAATTGTTAGTTATTTTAAATGCTGCTGTAAGGTTGGCTAGAAATATGTTACAGAAATGTGTAAAATAAATAATCAAGGCTTAGAAAAATACCATAGGAAGATTTTATTTATTTGTTTTTACTTTTACTCTGCACACTTGTATCTTCTTTTATTGCACTTAAATATACTTGCTTCTTTCCATTTTTATTAAATAACAGTGCACAGATATCTCTTACGGAGTATAATATTACAATGAGCACAATCCTAACCATGTGTACTCAGAAGTAAGTCCCATTGTATTCAATAGGTCTTACTCCTAGGAAAGTGTCTTTAGGATTGGAGCCAATATCGCTCAGTAAAAAAACTATCCTTCTTTCCAGCATTTTGCCCTTTTGCCATTTCTCCCCTCAACTGCCCCTCTCAGCTGCCCTTTTGCCACCTGTCCAGTGCCTTTTCCAAAGGCACATAGGAAAAAACTCTCAGGGGCTGCCTCTCCTAGTCTGTTTGATTGACGTGAAATGTTGGCCAGAAGATGCAGACACCCTAACACAGAGTTTTAAGAGTTTATGTAGAAATACATTCAGGGTGCAATCCTAAACAATTTAGGGCAACACAACTCACCCATCTCCCCATTCCTGCGATGTTATGCTGCCATGGGAGGCTAGTGCATGTCTGTGCAGTCTGTGCACTGGCCTAACTCCCACACAAGTAGTGCAGAAGCCCCTTAGGTCACTTTTGCGACACCCTCAGACCATCACAGGACCTGTGCTTGCCTAACCATTTGCGCTGCCATTGCGCTGCCATTTCATTAATCAAATAGCATTAACTAACACAAAGTACTTTACAATGTTTAACAGAACAGTCTCAGAGGATTCTAACTTTGAAACAATCAAGCAGATTTAACCTCCCAAAAATTAGCAAAATGTTATTAACCATTATATTTTATATTATCTTTGATTTTTTTGTAAAAGAGGGGCCCAACTTCAGGCTAATAAGAGAGATTAATGGCATAGTTGCTGTTGTTTTGATGCTGTTGCGCATTTTTTCCTTGTAATTCAGTACGCAGATATTTGACTGACTGTTTTAAATACAGTAGTTGTATTATTGTGTTGAGACTACAATGAATGAGCACAGTCCACTAAGAACTACACAGTCCTTTTAATTTCAATGGGAAAAAGAATGGCTTAAATGAGTGGCATTTCAGCTGGATTGTGATTGGCAGGACAGCAAAACGTGGTGAGAGCATCTCAAAATAATTTGTTTAGAATATGTTTGCTACAGAAGAATACTGTTCCTTCTCTCCCCTAAACAAACAAACTAAACAGAAGCTGTGAACTCAAATCTAATTGGTAGGATTTTTAATGACTTGAGATGGTAGCTTGAGCTACTTAGACTAGAGTATAGTTAAATCATATTTTATGTTATCTACAGTTTCTTATGGTACTTTCTGTGACAGCAGCTTCCTCTTCTAGGAGAGATGATAGTCTGGATCATTGAATGTTAGCTTTGTGAATTGAACTTCAAAATTGTGTTTGAGATTTCTTTTAGGGCCAACAAACAGGGGCTTCACTTAGGAGTAATAAATGTAGGATAGCGTAACGAATATCACATTGTGACCAGCCTTGTATGTTGACAGTTTAAGCACTGAAAGTTCTAATTTCCCAAGTTTCCCAAGTGAGTTTCTCTACAAGGTTTTATGATGCCTTTGTTGAAGCAGTTGTTTATCTTTAGGACATTTCATACTGTCTAATTCAATGTGGGTTCAGTTCATCCACATTGTCATGTAAGACTGAGAGCATGATGCTGATATTCCATTACTCATAACTTTAGGCCTTCAAGCTGTGCCAGTAACCTTTTGCTGATTGAGGTTTATGTCAGGTGATGGGAATGAAGTCCTCACACCCTTACAATGAGGGTTACTGTGCCACTTGAGCATAATGGGATTGTGGAGAGAATAGCATAGCAATCACCTTCTGGGCGGGCAATGGGCACAATCCAGAGTTACAGCAGTGAGGAGTGCCCTAACTGTGCTGCCCCAACTATTCTGAATCCAGAGTAGAATGTAATGCTGCATCCAGAGAGTCAGGAAGCCTGAGCTGCCCTAACTGCTCCTGAGCATGCTCAGGAGGCACCAAGTCATTGACACCTGAGGAGGTCTTGCTCCCGAGGAGACCCTCCCTCAGATCACACTGAACAAGGAACAGCTGTGATGCCTGCATTATAAGGAAGCACAAAAGTTCCTAACAACCAGTAACAGCTACAGCATGAGATTCCAGTACAGCAATACCTCTAGTGGAGGATGGATGCTTGGTGTGGTCTGCTGTATCCCCAGGTTAGTGGGCTGCTGTAGTTGTTCCATATCCTGAGGTTGAGAGGCAGGGGTGGCAGCTAGGCTGGCCAAGAACTCAGATTTTTGGTCAACACTGCCATTCTTACCCTCCCTTAACATGGACTCCTATGGGTCTACTCATTGTTATACCTGCTCCTGAAGTGGTATAATTCTGAGGATCTGGAAGATGGCATTTCTGCCCTGGAAACAGGCTCTGGATCTAGCATAACTGCTCTGCCCTAGGCAATGCTGAACATGCCCTCAACATGCCTCTCCTGAGCTGCCTAGGCTGGTCCAGCTAGGGCAACCCAGCTCCATCTGTCTTGGGGCAGTGTATGTTGCCTTAGGCTGCCCCAAGCCTTTTCCAGAATAACTAGGGTGGCCCATCTTGCAATTGGGCCAGAGCAGTGATAGATAGAGTAACTAAGTGCACTTCTGGATTGTGCCCTGATCTTCTTTCACATTAGTTTTTCACATTTTTCACATTAGGCAAGCTATTTCTCCTTCTTTCACATTAGCTGGAGATGATGAGGTGGTAAGAAGGACTAATTAACTTGCCCTGTTTTGTGTCACCACAAATTTGGAGTGTGTTCTGTATTTCTGGCTCCCTCCTCAGGGAAGCACTTTCATCAGTCTACATGGGATGAGCGTCCAACAATAAAGGCACATACTGGAGATCTATTGGCTAACAGTACAATCTTAACCATGTCTACTCAATCTTAACAGTACAATCTTAACCATGTCTACTCAAAAGTAAGACCCATTGTGTTTAATGGGTTTTACTCCCATGAAAGTGTCTTTAGGATTGCAACCTAGGAAGATATTAGGGAATGTGGAAAGTACTTTTAAGTACCTTCCAAGTGATTTAGGGCTTTGAAGATCATAAGCACTACCTTGAAGTGCTTCTGAAAGCAAACTAACTGGAAAAACAAAGGCATAACATGATTATCTCATCTGGCTGATACTTGTCCTCATGTATTTTGTACTGGCAGAAGCTTCCCATGAGTTGTCTGTGGCAGGCGCATGTAAAGTATGTTTTCGTAATCCAAATAAGAGTGACCAAGGCATAAATAAGCAAAGCCTAGTCTGAGTGAGACAGAAACTGGAGCAGATAGTGCTTCAGAATCAGATATCTCAAAAGGAAGGGATTAGAACTATTCCAGAGTAGCGAACCTGAATTTTCAAAGGTATGGCAATTCCATCCAGAACAGGTAAACACACCATTACCATTTAGATGATCTCTTGACCATGGGAGCTTCCTTCTTGTCTAGATTTAACTTCAGGTTGCATATAATTCTTCATAATTATTGTCATAATCATCTCTCTTAAAACGGCAAATATATTTTAATGATGATGATGTGCCACTTCAAAGCTTTTCCTTTTTAACTAAAATAACATTGGTTCAGTGTTAACATAATTTATTATGGTTTGTTAATACATAAAAGATCAATCTAGTCATTGTTAGAGTACAGAATACAATATTATTTTGTCAGACAGATAATTGGTGGTGTCTGCTATTATCATCTGTATTCTTTGTTTTGACTATCTGTTTTCTTGCATGAAATACATACTCTTTTTATCTAGTCCTGTGGTGAGATAGGAAGGCTTGTTGGTGCTTTTGTGTTTCATGCACTAATTTTATATGAAGTGGGGTAAATAATACCAAGAGTGGGATGATACCGGGCTTAGAAGGTAAAGTTGTTGGTTGAGTCACAAAGATATAAATATATTATACTGTAGAAGGCTACCAGTATCCCCTACACCTCACTGATACCAGTGTCTGTAGATTACTTTTTTGTTGCAAGTGTTTTCCTTTGCATTCTTTCTTGAAATTAATTCTCAATACCTACCATACTTCTTAAATGTTTGGCATGTGGGTGAGGAATTGCTGATAAATTGTATTAAACCTTGCACACACCTGAAAAGTATTGTTTAATAAATTGGGATTCAAAAAATTACAGTTTTCCCTTTAAGCTAACATGTCAGTTACTGTAAACAACTGACTGACAGGAAATAAACTTGTTTTCTTGAATTATTTGATATCTTTAATCCCAAATCACCAGAGAAATAGGATTATGGTCTGTGTAAGATGTTATATAGTGGTAGATTATACCGTTAGGCACAATACTGAGTAAGAAGTAGAAGTTGAATTTGATATGGAACCCTTGCTATAAAATAGTCCGTTGAGACAAAATTCTTGTTATGCTTTTCATAGCCATTTTTTCTCAAGCGTAGTTAAAATCACTGAACCAAACTCTGTAAACAGCATTGTTAGCTTTGCTTCTTACATGGAATGGAATGGAACTGTGTTGTTTTCTGAGTAATTTTGCCCCACAATACTCCATAAGAGGTAACATGGGATCCAGTTGGGGGATGTCTAGTAGAATGATGACAGATTGCATCACAATGTTTTGTTTATTAGCCCTGACCGTTTTATATGTGGCAGGAGATCCTATTTAAATTTCTCAGGATGAAGGGTTTGTGGCTTTATATGTATATTCTCTTCATATATTTTTTGTGATACGAAGAAACAGAGTTTTGGATACATCAATTTTCCTAATTGGTTGCGTTTCCTCGGGCTGAAATCCTATCCACGTATTCCTAGGAGTATGGGAATATTCCCATTAACTACAATGGAACTTATGTCCAAGTAGACAGGCATGGGACTGGTCTCACAGTGAATGATGGAGAAGTGGAAAGGAGAGAAATATGGCAAGGGGTGGATGTCTTTTCTGACATCAAATATGATCAAGTGTCATATACTCAGTCTCTGTTCTCAGTATTGTGTCATACTACAGTGTGTTCAGCAGAAGTAGGATAGGATAGGTATGTAAAAAGAGGAGATGTTTCTCTGAAGATGAAATTTCAATGAGAATCATGTACATATTTATCTGTGGAGGACATTGTTCATCTGTTTTGTGTATATATAATTTTATATCTATAATTTCTGGAATTGGATTTTAAGCTGATATTACAGTAACTATACAGTAAATGATCCTGTTTCTTCTGGGCCAAGCGGTTGGTTGCTTAAAAGAAAATTTGGATTTTTTAAAATCAGTGTTTCTTATTTTTGCTTTTGTTAATTGCTATCCCTGGAAGATTTTTATCATTATAGAATTTAGAAAGTATCATGGGCACTTCATTGTATTTCATATTGTGTTTCTGTTCCATCACAGAATTAAGAAGAATAAAATTGCGCAGATACAGGAAAGAAATTATTGATTTTAGCCCTTGGTAAAGATTCTCAGTTCTTTGATTTTTTTTGTTTGTGCAAGAATGTCTCTATATGTGATCACACATGTGGAATTTGAAATTCATGCTGTCCTTGATATTTTTAAAACAGTACTATCCAGATACTCATATTTATGTGCCAGTTGCTTGAAATGTGGGATATACAAAGGGCTGAAAAGTATTTAAGTAGGTCCAAGAGGAGTCTGCCAGGAAAGTTTAGCATTGGAAGGTTTGGCATTGGCAGAGCTATGCTTAAATAGAGCTTGAGGAGGTATGAAGATTTACCCTCTCTCTTGTCCAGTTTTGCCCTCTATAGCAGAAAGAATTCCTCATAAATCTTTATAAAGATTGCTCCATGGATGTGCATAATGAACTTTATTGCTTATCAATGATACTGTGATCTTCTGAATAAGAGAGAACTAACATTTTGAGGATAAGCTTCTTTACTGGTAACATACCAGCAAGTAACTTGTACCATTGGTAACATATACCAATATCTTGAAACAAAATCTTGTACAATCTGTTTTGTATTGCTTTGACACTCTTAAAACTCTTACAATTATCTTGAGTCTTGATTCAGAACATCAAGACATAAAATTAAAATATCTTTTTTAGGGAAAAGGTTATGTTAGTTATGACCAGCTCTAGGGAGTGGTACTCATTCCCATTACAAAGCTGAAAAGCCATCATTGTCCGAAGACATCTCTGTGAACTTGTGGCTGGCTTGCCTTAATGCCAAAGCAGATGAAATGCTGTTACTTTCCCACCAAAGTAGTACAGTACCTATTTATCTATTTGCATTTATATGTATTTGAACTGCTAGATTAATAGAAGCTGGGCAATTTACAGGAGCGCACTCTGTCATGCAGTACTCTGATCTTGAACCACCTATCAGCCAACCTTCAGATGGACAAGCATAGCGTCTTTAGCCTCTGAGCCACCTCAGCCCTATATCTATTTTTTAGTAAAGCTAAACATCTGTTAAAGCGAAACAAAGCTAACATTTAGTTTAATAAAGCTAAACGTTATTTGGTTTTGGGAGGTAATGAATTGCACTAGGAAGGCATTTCCTTTGAAGAAACAGTGTGTGAGTTAAGGACTTTTTATTACTGTGATCAAGAGGAAGTCAACATGTTAACTTATTATTAAATTTAAAAATATTACATATAATTGATTACATAAAATTGATTAATTATAAGAAAGCTACATTCTGCCTGCTCACAAGGAAAAGGAGGACAATGAAGATTTTTTTATTCCAGTATACAGTGCTAAAAAAAGAGGATATACCCTGGGAACAGAGGACATATGATCACCCTTCCTTGGAGTTGCATTACCCTTACGCTGGAGCAGGAAAATTGGTTAGCCCTTATGTAATCATATCTGTTTCTTGGATTGGGTATGTGGCTTTCATTCTGAGAAAAGGATTTTAAGCTTGTTTTTCTCTAGGACAGGGTGACCATATGCCTGAACCGCAAAAGGAGGACAAGGTCTTGGACTCTTCTTAGCCTGGCCTTTCCAGCAGACAATGGCACATTTGCCTACACATGAGTAAAGACACTCATTAAACACACTCATTGGGCACTTTCACTTTCCCATAGAGCATTGCATTTTTTAAAATTTTTAGGTTTTTGGCCATAACTTTTGATAGGAAGGAGTTTTCAAAACCAATTTTGCATTGGATTCTGCTTTTCAATATGAATCCAACAACATATAATATGATGGGGTACTGTACACCATTGGAAAGTTCCAAAATGAAGCCAAAATGGAGGACAATGAAGCCCTTTTGGAGGACACCCGGACAGAAGGCTAAGAAAGAGGACAAATATGGAAAAATCCAGTTATATGGTCACCCTTCTCTAGTGATGCATTAAAGATTTGAAATATTACTTTTAAAGAGTTGCCATTGCACAGACTTTGAAAACCATCATTGTTTTGTTAAAATGCAGCTCATAGGTGAATTAAAACTGGTGGATAATTTCTCTTTCCATGGATTATGTAAGGTTCCCCCCCCCCCAAAAAAAAAAATACAACAAAAAAACTGAGGCATAGTTCAGTTTATACAGGTATCCCCCATTTATTGAACAGGTTAGGGTCCAGAGCTCCATTCAAAAATGAAAACTGTTAAAAAGTGGAACCCAGTTTTTTTACCTTGTAAATGTAAAATGCCCCCCCAAGACATAAATATCACTTGCAAACGTCGATTAACACATAACCAAAATACTTGTATACAATAATTATAGTAAAATGAATAAAATGAACAAAGATCTGTGGGCAATGAATATGTTATGTTATTTGAATGATGATTATTTAATGAAGAAAGTCCTGAGGAAATGCCAAAAACACCCAGAATCTTATTTAAAATAGCCCAGGAATATATTTATTTAAAATATTTGTATCTTTCCCCCATTCCTGGCAATGTCCTTAGTCCTTGCATGCACATGCAGTGGAAGAGGTGGATGATCTTTGTGGATGCATCCAATACATGAATTGGTGACCAGGTTGAATGCACAAAGAGATATGCGTGGTCCAGTTTTTTGTAACCTGTTATGTAAGGTGCTTGAAATAATCTGTGTTTCTTGAATTTCTCGTTTTGGAGAACTGGATGGACTTCATAGTCCAAATAAGGGTGCAGTGCTATCCACACTTACCTGCAATTTTATCCCACGCTTAATTCCACTGGCTAGAATGGGACTTACTTCTGAATAGACATGCATAGGATTTGGCACTAGCTCAAGCCACGTCCTTTGTTCACTGATCAGTTGGGGAATATGAATAAAGGCAAACAATAAGCAGCAGCACAGTAAATATAATTTTAGCGTCTGAATGGTGCAGTAGTCTCTTTGGGATTCTTTGTTATCACAGGTGGTAAGAAGAAAGTTTAAAAAAAGATTTTAAAATGAGGGAAACCATTGTGGATTGCCTTAGCCCTTGACCTGCTGAACTTGCCTTTGTAATGCTTTGGGAGATTGCTTCATTGTTGTCTTTGTGACTCTATTGCACAAAGTGGATTTTCTATTACTGGGAAAGAAAAACAAACATCAAAATTTGCATATCATGTCCTTACAAACCAAGAAGGTAAATTGCAAAGATAAAGAAAATCATGGATTCTGAGATAAATGTGTTTTCTAAGGATTATTGACCATAACAATGAACTGATTATTCTAATGATGTTTGCTGGTGTGCTGTCATACGGTGTCACTTGGAGAGATCACAGGTAGAATATCTTCTTGAGTTGTATTTTTTAGATTTAGTGATGACAGTTGGATTCAATTTTTCTTTATCCATAAGATTAGGAAAATATTAGGGGTGGATGTTTTAGAAATTGTTTTGCACAAGTAATTTTCATTAATGTTACATCAGCAAATACTGTACTGTCATTTTAACTTGTGAAGGTTATCCAGGGCTGTGTTATAGTGTGTGATTAAATTCAATTAACCTGCATGAGTTTGGGCACTGTGCAAGTACTGATATGCATTAACCGAATGTGGCATCAGGTAGTCCGTGTCCTTGTCTGTTGCTATATCACCTTCACAGATACCTTTCTCAAGCACTTTTTGTTGTCAGTATTCCAGTCTTGGGTATAATCAAGAAATGTGAATATTTCTGTGATAGTACTGAAATGCAGTGGTACCTCACATAAAGAGCTTAATTTGTTCTGGAGGCATGCTCTTTAAGTGAAACACTCTTTAAGTGAAGTGGATTTTTCCATTGGAAATAATGGAAACTCAGACGATTGGTTCCACAACCCAAAAAATATTCATATAAAAATATTAACTGGATGTAAAAACGATGACAAAACACTGGAATTGAATTCAAAAGATGCATTAAATGTGCATGATCTTATGAAGTCTACTTGGGCTGCAATCCTAAAGACACTTTCCTGGGAGTAAGACCTATTTAACACAATGGGGCTTACTTCTGGCTAGACATGGGTAGGAGGCTGTAATCAAAGACATTTTCTTCTGCAATCAAAGACACTTTCCAAGTGTCTCCCCACTTTCTCCTTCTCTTCATCCTGAGCCTCTTTTTTCCCTGTTCTCTTCTGGCTAGCCCTGAGTTGCTTCCCTCTTCTGCTGTTCTCTCCCTTTGCCCAGCGGACACCAGGCCACAGGAGGAACACTGTGGAAGTGTTGCTTTCGCTATGGGCAGGTGCGCTAGGCAGCCCTGATGCTTTTTAAAAAAGCATCTGCCCCAACTGCCAACAAGTGTGCTTGTTACGTGAAGCATTGTTTGTTACATGAAGCAGAATCCTAGAGAAATTTTTGTTTGTTATGTGGAACATACTTTACGTGAGGCGCTTGTTATGTGAGATGCCACTGTTTATAGACTATATACTAGTCCAGCTTCTCTAGAAGCCAGAATGGTGTGCTATAATATATAGGACTACCTAGGGAGGGAGTGACCAGGAAGATCTGGGAGAACATGACAAGGGAAAAAAATAGAAAAATACATACACCAAATAAAGTTCAAGTTTAGCTTTCTAAAGGTTATGTTCCTCTTTTGCAGCAAAAGCTTCCTTTCCATTTAATGGAAATTCAGTTATTTAAAGTTGCAGCTAATATTGACATTAAGATAATTTTCTATAATTAGCTTATTATAGAATGTTTTTAACCTCTTTCAGAAATAGCAAAAGGTTTTTATGACCCAAAGTTTGCAGGTGGTTGGAAATTGCACATTACATAATTTTAATTATCAGAGATTCAAATCAGCTTTCCTTTGATTAAGAGATTATCATGCCACCATGTGAAATTCATAGTGCTTCCCAAAATGGTATTTCATGTTTTCTGTGGTTTTGTATAGTTCTTTTGAAGTTAGTTTTTATACTGCTAGATTTCATTGTTGATGATGTGGTAATCTGTTACATTTGAGAAGTGAAACTTGGGATCAGTTTCACCCATCTTATAATCATTATAACTTGTTTCAGTTTAGAGTTCAGAGCTCATAATAAACAGAGGCAAATGATGCATGAAATCACAAGACTGAAAATTTATAAACTGAAAGTTATTCAGTAAAGAGCTATAAAAATTATTAAAGGAATAAAAGACTGATTTATTTGAGACCAAAAGCTAAGGATATATAGCTTGGCTGAAGGGATAAAAAGATAAAATAGTTATACTTGTAATCCATTTGAAAGCTGGAAGCCTCCAGACCAGTTCTTACCTGCTCCAACAAAATTATAAGAGATGCTTATGTCATATGTGTGTGTGATCTCTGAAGCATATCTTGAACTTGCTGCTATTGGAGATATACCTAGTTTACTTTTTCTAGGTGCCAGGTCAAGACACTGTTGTACAAGTGATCATCTGAGCTTAGAAGACAGCTGGTTCTATGTATTTTTGTTCATCTTCTACTTTACTGCTGTTGAAGTGTATGTTTTATTCAAAATCACTGCTGTTTTATTGATGTTGGCTGCTGTGCTATTTCATTTTTTATTGTTTTATTAAGTTTGTAGATGGAACTTCCTTGAATGTTAGTTGGACACGTCAATTTGGTATATTAATTAATTAATTAATAGCTGATATATGAGCAAAAATTTTGTCATTAATTTAAATATTGGGGGGACTCATGGGGTGAATTTACAGAGAAAGCTGCCATGCGTATTGAAGTGAACTGAGAAGCTGAGTGCCATGCTTTTATTAGAAGTTATTTCCTAGTGCAAGAAATATGCTTCCTATTGCAAGTGCTGTACTTTGTGAAGGTGTGCTTTGTCTACAGGTGTGCTCCCTTATCGGGAGGGGTTCTGCTCTGGAACCCTCTCCCCTGCAAATATCCAAAACCATGAATATGGGCAAACTCCCATCCCTGTAGTGGGGCAGGGCTGGAACAGATTCCCTTTGTGGTGGTGGTGAAATAAGGAGGTGGTGATGAAATAAGGCTGATGTTTTATCCTTACTCTGAAACCAGTTTTGTGTTGATCCTGCATTTGTTTGTAGCTGTGGCATCATTTGTTGGTGTCATCAAGTGCTTTTGTTATACATCCCCAGTCCTTTGATATTAAAGTCGCTGATTTTCTTGGAATTGAGGAATGTTGCCCATCAAATGAAATGTAGTAAAACAAAAACAATGATAAAATTTTTTATAAAAGTTAAAAATTGATGCAAAGATGTCATTATTTTTAGAGGTGATATTCAGCTCTGGAATTTTCATTTTCAGGATCCATTCCTATTCAATGTTTCAACTTTTACCTTGAAGAGGTCTCCTTGTCTGCCCCTTGATTACAACACATGACCTGTTGTTACTCCTGCATCAGTGCTAAACTGCTGGTACTGCTGCATCAGTATTGGTTTGGTTTCAAAGTGTGTGTTTCAAATGATTTTGAAAACTAAAAATTAACTTCTAGTCCCAAAAATCAGGAAAGTTACTGTTTTGAAGACTTGGACATGTCAAATTTAAGATACATTGTGTTCTTAGTCTTTGGAAATATATATTTGGAAGATGAGAATAATTTTAAGGCTCATCTCCAGTGCTTTTAGGTTTAAATTTCATTATATTGTATTGAGTAACGTCCTACGCTAGCCTTAAATGTCTTTGTGTGGAGGCTGATTATAATAGTGACGTTGAGTGGGCTGAAGAAATTTTGATCTTCATTTTACTTTGGTTTCTCTGCCTGCAAGTACTTTAGCCTGTTTGACAGGCACATTATTTTCTGTTTGAATTTTTTATGAACACTTTGCACTTACTGGAGAATCACTATGAAATTTTGTTTCATTTTAATAGAGGTCAAGAAAATGTTCTATCCCATGATATGTAATAGAAGCATTCCCTGCTTTTGTACCAACTTTTCTACAGCGAATAAAGATACCAATCTTCCATCAATACCTGGATTAGCTAGAATTTTCCTCTTAAATGTTTCTTTTTCTAGAAACTGAGGAAATTTAAAGGGTGAAAATAGTGGAAATTTGAGGAATTTTTTATCAAGATCTAACTTTTTTCTTATATACATGCTGGCACTTTGGTTACATATTCTATCTCAGTGATTTTCATCTCATGGCACACTGACAAGGAGACTAACATTGTCAGGACACAACATCGGTTTTGGTACCATTGACACTCAGCGGCTGCTGGGGGGCTTACTTCCCCATTAGCCCCATTAAGAATTTCATGGCACCCCTGCAGACCATTCATGGCATGTAGTACACTGGTTGAAAATCACTTTTCTAGCTTTTACTTAAGTCTTTGTAGTAAATATACAGTCTGTTTTTGCATGGATCTCTGGCCCATGCTAGTTCCTGCCATTGATTTATAAGGCAATTGTAGGGTGAGCATATGTTATGCTGTCCACATTGTGAACTTTTGGCAGTAGAGAAGGGAAGACATTTGTGGGGGAGGAAGATTATCATTTTCAGGCACATTTTCTATGCTGCTTGTTGTGCATGGCAGCATCGAACTACAGATGTTGCAAGTATCATATTCTCCAAGAGAGCTTGAAATATTGAATGCAAACATTTGCAAGCATAATTGACAACTTGCAAAGGTTCTTTTTCATTCAGACTTTTGCTAACCTTTGTGAGCAATTGATGCTCACTGGGGATTCACTTTGAAGGCACATTTGAGCAGATGCAAGAGACAGAACCGGTTTCCAACAACACAAGCTTTGGCAGAGATTTTCTTCAAACATCTGAAAATTTTACCATGATTTCAGATCAAGTACTCATTGATTTGGATTAATTATTAGTCAGTGTGGTTAACTGTTCCAACACTTCTTGTGTATCACCTGCTTTGCTTTCAGGTTGATCTCATATTTTCCTCATTTTGGAGAACAGGTTTTCATGTCTAAATCATGCCTTGTTTTAAGAAATGTGATTGGCTGATGTCCACAAGTATGGGTTGATGCTAATGCTCAAAGTCACATCTTATTGAAAAACCTAGTTGAACCAGGCTGAAAATTTTTTCCCCCACTAACATGAAGCAGCCCTAATAAGTTATAGCAAACAATAATTATATTCCAGGTATTGCAAAATAGAACAGTTGAGGGTGCTCATTCCTAGATGAAATATATGGAAGGAGAGTGCTCATCCCATATATTTAAAAAGAGGAAACTTTAACTGTGTTATTGAAGGGAAAAAAAGAATTAAAATTGCTGGTTCAGTTTCATAGCCAAAAGGAAAGCAATTAAAATAAAATTTTCTTACTGAGTGCTGAGGAAAGGATAGGCTTTAGGAAAGGATAGGCTTTAATGATCATCTATCTGTTGAATTGCAGAATGTATTTCTTCCCCTTGAGTTTTATAATTCTTACTAGTTTAGCTAATTTCAGGTTATGCCTAAGGAATTGAGCATTGTGATCTGGGAAGTAAAAAAAGTCTAGTAACTATTATATAAATTGTGCTTGATTATCAGTTGGCAATGGCTAGAAATCCAAACTCCTATTTTTATTTTCAGCTCAAATCAGTTACATTTTATATAAGAGAAATATCTTTTTTCTTTTTTAAAAAAAAGAAGCACTTCTTTGAAAAACCTTGGTGGACTTGGCAAATACAGAAAGAAGTTGGCTTTTGAGATAAAATTTGGGCAGTGATTTTCAACCACTGTGCCATGACACATAGGTGTGCCAGGGATTTTAGGGGTGCAAAGAGATTTTGAGGAGGGGCAATTGGGGGGGATTTGAGCCCCCTGCCAGCAGCATGCTGTGCTTTGTCAATGATCAAACAACAGATGGTGTGCCTTGACAATTTTAGCACCTTCTCAGTGTGCCATTAGATGAAAAAGATTTAAAGTCACTGTCTTAGGAAAAAGCTAAAAGTGTCTGAAAAGGGCCATTCCTTGCTGGTTGCTTCTGGAGTATGTGTTTCAAGGTCATATCAGTCTTTCTTTCTAGTACATTTTTTGGCGGTGTACTCCAAAGACATCGGCCTCTTTAGATATTAGTAGGAATGGCTTCAGATAACCTACAGTAGTTGTGCTTGATTGAAAATCTGGTCTAAAATTCTTCAAATAAGAAACAAGATCCAATATTGCATATCACAGTGGCATAGCTAGGAGATGCAGGGGGTGCAGTTGCACCAGGCTACAAGCTTTAGGGGGGATACAAATTGAGCTTGACACCAGTGACTAAAATTGTGAAAAACTAGGTCTGTATGATAATACCATCAAGCTATATATCATTGGAAAAGTAATTTTATGCAGAATGCAATGAAACAAAATGCATTGGAATATATTCTATCAAAAGTTATGGGCAATTTTCCAGAAAATGAAAACACAAAAGTCTATGGAACAAAAGTGGATTTTAAGTCAAACTTTCCATGTTACTGATGGCTACGAGAGCCATTGAGATGTAATTCTGATACTGTACTGAACTAATAAGGTGTTAATATGTATCAGTTCTTAGTACATATATCATATACAGTTCATACTCGTTCATACCCAGGGCTGTGGGTGGCGCAAGCGGTTAAGACACTGTGCCTGTTAACCAGAAGGCCAGAGTTTGAGACCCGGGTCGGCCCCATAGGACAGGGTGAGCTCTTGTCCTTAGCCCAGCTCTGTGACGCCAACTGGATCCAGTCGTATTGGCTCTGCCTTTCCATTGGACTAATTCAGTGGTATGGAGAGGGGGGATTTGCTGCTTGGGTAACAGTCTATCCTCCATAACAATCCAACCCAGGCTTTCAAGCTTCGCATGCAGCGTATGCAGTGCCGAGCATGATACCATAGTCTTTCAAGACTGACGGAGGCCTGCTGCTTCATATTCGTATGTCATAAAACAGTTACCCCATCCTAACAGGGTTTACAGGTATGCCTAAGTGGTGCTCCTCTTATATTTAGCAGGGAAATAACAACCATTCCTTTTTGCCCCAGCACAGTTTCCCTAACCAAAAAGGGACATAATTTTCTTTTTTTTACTTCATTAAACTTGATTTTGTTTTTGTGGAGCGGGGAGAGGGCAACAAAATCTTCATCAACTCCAGATATCAAATAGATGCCTTAACTATGCCACTAGCCGAACAAAGGGTGGTGAACTGCTGAGGAGGAGGCGGCAGGTTTTCCCCAAATTTCTTTTTTAAAACACCCAGGGAAGACATCACATCCAGTTGTGACATCCCTTCCAGGGCAACATTTTGAGCTTTGCACTTGATTATTAGCTATGCCACTGCATTTAAGTAATAACAAGGATTTGCTTGATTTCTTTGCTAATCTTTACACAGCACACTCCACAGCACACTCTCTGCCAGGACTGTCATTCGTAAATGTGCCATAAAGCATGTTTGCAGTCTCAACACTGACCCTGCACTGGAGGTAGATATGCACCAGCTAGCATTGGACTAGTGTCAGTAGAATGCTAGTTCTCCCCTGCTTGGTAGTCACCCAAACTGCCAGACGACATAGAAGTAAATTGAGGTAGTGGGAGGTAGGGAGGAGATGTGCTGGGAGAAGTGTGGCAGGAGGAGTATGGGGGAACTCGGTTCTGCTGGATCCAGCGGCTTGAATGGAGGTTCTTGTTTCTTTGACAGTTACTATAGGATTGAATAGCCCTGTTCTGGGGCTGATTCCCTTTCTTTGGGAAGGGGACAAAAGAGCAATTGATGGCTGCCTGTTTGCACACAGGATACTGTGACAAACCTTTCAGTGCTGCATAATATAGGATTGGCTGTACTATAGGATTGGGCTGTAAGAAGTTTATCTGACTGGGGAGAGGATGTTCTGCTTTATCATCTAATACTGGCAAATAGATGACTAATGAAAATAAAAAATAAGAATAGGATGAAATAAAAATCCAGATATTCTTGTGGCTACTTTGAATGAATCAATTTATTTCATTAATTTTCTGATGCAAGAACCTTCTTGCATGTTTCCTGTCAAACAAATATGTAAAACAGTTTTTTTTTTGCCCCACTTCAATTTGATTTTCTTTTCAATAACCTTTTGTGGGAAAGAGCTGTGATGCATTTTTAGGGCAGATCTGCAGGATGGTTCCTTTCTTGTCAAAAAAATGTTAATCAAGTCTGTTTTTACTGACCTTTTCTCAATATTGTCGGCTCTTCTTCTGGAAGTAAGATACTTAACAGTTTAGATCTAGTTTGTGAACCACTTACTAGCCCACTGATAAGTGAATAAAGAGTTGTGCTGTATGCTGCAGCTGATGAGTGCATAAAATTCTCTTTGATTCAGTGAAGAATACTGAGCATATTGTCTGAAGCAAAATTAATAAGGCATTCATATTCACCCTATAACTTTCTCTTTAAAAAAAATTGACAAGGTAAAAGTACATGGCCAATTATTTTAATCATCATAAATATTTGACTTGGAAGGTCAGCAAGCCTAACCTCCAGCTTAGTGCAAGCAACTGCTTTCGCATCCATAAAGGAGCCACCCAGCCTCTGTTTGAAAACTTCTGTTATGGCACAATTTGAGCCTTCGTTGCACCACAGATTGTTGTAGTTCTAGACATTCTTCTTCATGTTTGGCCCAACTCTACTTTCCTCATCCTTTTTTTCCATTTTCATAACTCTACTTTCTTATTTTCATTGCATAAGTTCTCATTCTACCCTCAGGATACCTTCCCTCCTTCTTTCGCTACTTCAGTACAGCTATCATTATCGACCCTTCGTCTCCTGTTCTCCAGGCTGAAAGTTTCCAGCTCTTTTAACCATCATTCATATGAACTTGCTTTTGCTATCTTTCCCTACAATCCAGAGTAACTATGGGAGCACGTAAGAGACATTACGTGTACCCATAGTTACTGCACCACCTAGTGAAAACCTATGGGAAATTCATATTGCAATCCAGAGTAAATTGTTCTTACACCGGAGCAAGGATTTCCTATAGTTACTCTGGATTGTCACCCTCTGAGCAGTTTAAAATTTGTGTGTAGGTACTCTGGTTTCATTAGATGTCTCCCAAATCCTCCTCTCATGAAAATTCTTTGACAAACTGAGGTGGTTGCACATCTTTAGTGATTGTTTGTTCCATCTACACAGTTACTTATGTGTGGTCTCACTGTGTATTTTACACAGAGCTGTAGAAGTACTGTGTATTTACTCAAACTTAACGCTCACTTTTTTCAGCTGAATTTGGTCTCCAAAATCAGGGTACACATAAATTTGATGGTTAATTAGATTTGAGTAAATGGGGTATTTTGATTATAAGTATAGAGTGCACATTAGATTTGATGGTATATTAGATTTGATTAAATATGGTATTTAAACAGATATTGTCATGGTGGCCTTACTGAGAATGTTTGCAGTATTTAGGGGTGAAGTGATACAAGAAATGTACAGTAAATAACATTTGAGGAAACATTATATATGAAAGATGAACCATCAAACATGTGTACCAACATGGGATGATCCATAGCCATTACTGAATAAATGCATCATATCATAGAATCATAGAATCATAGAGTTGGAAGGGACCTAGTAGGTCATCTAGTCCAACCCCCTGCCTGCAGCAGGAATTCCCCCTAGAGCATCTCCAACAGGTGCTCATCGAGCCTCTGCTTGAAGATCCCCAGTGAGGGAGAGTCCACCACCTCCCTTGGCAATCTGTTCCACTGCCGAACCGCCCTCACAGTCAGGAATTTTTTCCGGATTTCCAGCCGGAATCTCCTTTCTTGCAGTTTGTACCCATTGGTTCTAGTTCTGCTTTCAGAAGCAGCTATGAACAAATTGGCCCCTTCCTCCCTATGACAGCCCTTCAGGTATCTGAAGAGGGCAATCATGTCTCCCCTCAGCCTCCTCTTCTCCAGGCTGAACATCCCAAGTTCCCCCAACCTTTCCTCGTAGGGCTTCCCTTCCATCCCACTGATCATTCTTGTCGCTCTCCTCTGGACTTGCTCCAGTTTGGCTGCATCCTTCTTAAAGTGAGGTGCCCAGAACTGAACACAGTACTCAAGGTGAGGTCTCACCAATGCAGAATAAAGAGGAACTATAACTTCTCGTGACTTGGAAGCTACAGTCCTCTTAATGTAACCTAAAATGGAATTTGCCTTCTTTGCAGACACATCACACTGCTGACTCATGTTCAGCTTGTTATCCACGGCGACTCCAAGATCCCGCTCACATGTTGTGCTGCCAAGCCAAGTATCCCCCATTTTATACCTATGTTTTTGGTTTTTATTGCCTAAGTGCAGAACCTTGCACTTCTCCCTGTTGAAATTCATTCTGTTTGTTACAGCCCAGGATTCCAGTTTATCCAGATCCTCCTGGAGGTTTCTCCTATCTTCTGATGTGTTTGCTACTCCTCCCAGTTTGGTGTCATCTGCAAATTTGATCAGGCTCCCCCGTATCCCTTCCTCCAAGTCATTGATGAAAATGTTAAAGAGAACCGGTCCCAAGACAGAGCCTTGGGGTACCCCACTAGAAACGGACCTCCAGGTTGACACAGAACCATTTACTAAAACCCTTTGAGTGCGGCCATCGAGCCAGTTGCAGATCCACCTAACAATTGCCCTGTCTAGCCCATATTTTTCCAACTTCCTAATTAAAATGTCATGTGGGACTTTGTCAAATGCTTTGCTGAAGTCAAGATAAATGACATCCACAGCATTGCCACTGTCCAGTAAGCTCGTAACCTGATCAAAAAAGGAGATCAGATTTGTCTGGCAAGATTTATTCTTGGTAAATCCATGCTGGGTTGTTTTGATCACGGAGTACTTGTCTAGATGTGCACAAATTGTGTGTTTTATGATTTGCTCTAATATCTTGCCCGGGATTGAAGTCAAACTGACTGGTCTATAATTTCCCGGGTCTTCTTTTTTCCCCTTCTTAAAAATTGGGACTACATTTGCCCTCTTCCAGTCCAGTGGCACTTCTCCACTCCTCAAGGATTTCTCAAAGATGATCGACAAAGGCTCTGCAAGGACATCTGCAAGTTCCTTAAGAACTCTAGGATGCAGCTCATCCGGTCCAAATGACTTGAATTCATTTAGGCCAGTTAAGTGGTTTCGAACCGGTTCTCTGTCAATCTTAATCTGCTGTTCTGCACCATCCATGTTTTCATTACCTCTTAGGGGATGTAAACACATCCCCGAATCAGTCAATGATCCCGCACCCCCATTTGCACAGCCCTCCTTCTGTGAATAGACGGATGCAAAGTAGGAGTTGAGCAGCTCCGCCTTCTGCTGGTTTCCAGACACCTGTTGTCCATCCTTGTCCAAGAGCAGCCCCACCCCCTCGTCTCTCCTCCTGTTCCTTTGGGCATATCTAAAGAAGCTCTTTTTGTTATCTTTGACTCCCCTGGCCAGCCTCAGCTCATACTGAGCTTTAGCATCCCTGACCCCCTCCCTACATGACCGGGCTACCTGCCTGTACTCCTCTCTGGTGATCTTTCCAGTCTTCCACTCCCTATACTTCTCTTTCTTTAACTTCAGCTGATCCCCAAGTTGCCTGTGGAGCCAACCTGGTTTTTTCAGCATTTTCCCCCCTTTCTTTTTTATTGGAATTGTTTCTGACTGTGCTTGTAGAAGCTGCCTCTTAAGGAGCTCCCACCCATCTTGGGCCCCTTTCCCCATTAGATCATCAACCCATGGGATCCCACCTATGACTCCTCTAAGCCTGTTGAAATCAGCTTTCCTGAAATCCAATTTATAAGTTTCACTCTGCACTCTTTTTATTTCCCACATTATTCTAAATTCCAGCAGCTCATGATCGCTTTCCCCTAAAGTTCCCACTATGTTGACCTGATCAACCAGTTCTTCACGATTTGTTAAGATCAGGTCAAGGATGGCCCCTCCCCTTGTCGTTTCCTCCACTTTCTGGACCATGAAGTTATCTTCCAGGCCCATCAGGAATCTACTGGAGCTTCCATGTTTGGCTGAGTTTGTCTCCCAGCAAATGTCTGGGTAGTTAAAGTCCCCCATTACTACTACCTCATATTTCCTTGCAATGCCTGCCAGTTGCTCCAAGAAGACATTGTCTACTCCTTCTCCTTGACCTGGCGGTCTATAGTAGACGCCCACCACAATGTTTTGTTTTTTATTTTCCCCCCTTACTTTTACCCAAACACACTCTACAGGGATATCCGGACCACTCTCCTGGATTTCAGAGCAAGTATATATGTTCTTGACATATAATGCTACTCCACCTCCCCTTTTGCCACTTCTGTTCCTCCGGAACAGCCGATAGCCTTCCAATTGTATGTTCCAGTCATGGGAATCATCCCACCAAGTTTCAGTTATTCCTATCAAATCAAATTTCCCTTCACTTGCTAAAAGCTCCAGCTCATCTTGTTTATTTCCCAGGCTCTGTGCATTTGTGTAAATGCAACTTAAGCCCTGGAGGTTGCAACTCAATGCATTTCCCTCCTTTTTTGTAAGGCCAGGCCCCTCTAAAGATTTTTGAGTTACAGCTGTGCCCTGGCAATTTCCATCCAGAGCATTTTCCTTATTCCTAGGTTCCCTTTGGACGTAACCCACCCCCTTCTTATTTAGTTTAAAGCCCTCCTGATAAGGTTGGCCATCTCCCGTCTGAAGACACTCTTCCCCCAACCCGTAAGATGTAGTCCATCCTTTGCTAGGAGTCCTTCCTCAAGGAAGTTCATCCTGTGATCCCAGAATCCAAATCCTTCCCGATGACACCATTTTCGAAGCCAGCTATTGACCTGAAAAATCTTGCTATCTCTCTGAGGACCTTTGCCAATTACTGGGAGGATGGATGAGAATACCACCTGGGTATCCCCCAGGTCCTTAATCTTCCTCCCCAGAGCTTCATAATCCCCAACTATCTTTTGGAAAGTTTCCCGAGCTGTATCGTTTGTTCCTACGTGGATGAGTAAGAATGGGTGACGATCAGCAGGTGTGATCATCCTCGGTAGCCTCTCCGTGATATCCCGTATCCTAGCACCAGGGAGGCAGCACACCTCACGGGAAAACGGGTCTGGTCGGCAGACAGCTTCCATGCCCCTCAGGAGAGAATCTCCAATCACCACCACCCTCCTCCGTGTTCTCCTTCTGTGTCTAGCTTCCCCCACACTAACTGGTTGTGGCTGCTGTCTATGAGGGGGATCTGTAGGCATGCCAGTATGGGCAATGCCAGGATCCGGTGTAGGTGTGCTAGCAAGAGGAACTTCTGCCAGCATGGTGGAATCTGAGAGACTCTGGAAACGGTTGTATAGCTCCAGTGGTTCTCGACTGCTCCTGCCCTTTTTTCTCCTGACTGTCACGTGTCTCCACGAAGAGACATCGTTGCTGGGGTCCCCACTGGTGTCATCCCTCTGGAGAAGTTCCGTGTGTGTTGTATCAAGGAACTCCTCAGATGCCTTAATTTGACGAAGGGTGGAAACTTCACCCTCCAATGCTGCCACCTTCTCCTCCAACAGTGCAACCAGTTTGCACTTGCAGCATCGATAATCCCCGGGGTCCTTGGGCAAGAAGACAAACATGACACACGTGGTGCATGTCACGACAACTGCGCCCTTCCCTTCCATCTCCTGTCAACTTCACAAGTCCTCCTTGCTCACAGGCTCCGGTCCACAGGATCGCGCCTCAGGCCCTGAAGCTGCCCTTGAAAGCTCCTCCCACCAGGCAACCAGCCAATGAACACCTAGCAGCAATTAAGCACTCAGCTAAGCAGCCCCCTCCTCCACTCACCTGGGACTCTGTGTTCCTTCTCACCTCTCCTCTGAAAAGGAGACTGAACCAGGAACAGGCCCTAATAAAGCCCTACAAAGCTCCTCCCACCAGGCAACCAGCCAATGAACACCAAGCAGCAATTAAGCACTCAGCTAAGCAGCCCCCTCCTCCACTCACCTGGGACTCTGTGTTCCTTCTCACCTCTCCTCTGAAAAAAAAAAAATATGATGTGTTACCTTCAGGGAAAGGAATTTGTTTAGCTACTAAGGGATTGAATATTAATTTTACATAAATGGCTACTACTGTATAATGTTCTGTACAACATATTTGTTTTAGAAGACAGATGTTATTAAAAGGGGCCATGTAATGCAATTGCCATGTTGGATAGGAGGAAATTGGCACCCCTTGACCTGATAAAGGTAAAACAAATCAAAATTTCACCCATGTAAATTTTTTTAGAGTGATAGTCCTTCAAAATATCACTGTTAGAACTTTCAGATCAGTTTTATAGGTAGCCAGCAATACTTTATCATTTGCAGATGGCATCAGGGTGGAGATGAAAGCATAAGCTAGTCAATATTGCATGAAGTAGATCGAAGATCATTGATATGGTACAAGTATTAGAGATAAAAATAAAACAGCAGAGTGAGTGCTGTTAAGATAAATGCTGATGGTGGTAAGTACTTTAACATAATTGCTCTGAGTACAGCAGTGTTAAGGACAAATAATTCATTTTCAGTACAATAATCCATTGTTCATTCTGATCCATTAGTAAAGAACAGAAGCATTAAAGTATGGTAAATGGAAATGGATACAATTACTTTAATATCTGATTCTGGCCTAGCTTAAGTAGAAAAGGTGAACAAAAGATATTTTAAGTAAGGGAAGAATTAAAATCCATCTGAGTATAGCAAAAACATATTGTAAAAGTTAACACCTTTTTTTATTTGGATAATTTTTGCTTATCCCATCCCACAGCCCTGGGACTTGGGATGAGTAGTAAGCTTAAAAACTGCTTAAAACTTTCTCTCTCCAATATTATAAAACAGTGAAATATTAGACTTTGTAATAAAGGAGAAATTTAACATTGATCTTGACTGTTATGTTCCTTCTTCACTGTCAAACACTGCTTCAGAAAAGTACAATTGGCATCAGGGTATCCACTGATTTGACTCGCCACTGATACTGAGGTCCAAATTTAAATGCCTTGCAAGAAGGAAAAAAGCACCAAAATCCAATTTATTACCTTTGTGTTGTTAAATAATTAAAATTTTATTCCAGTAGATTCCATCTCGTTGCTGAAAGTAGCATAGTGTATTCTGGAGTGACCAGTGTATTATACCAGTGTATTGTGGAGTGACAATGAAGGAGCAGGAAACCTGGAAATGAATTTAATGTTATTTTTCAACTGGTATCCACTGATGTTTCAAAAAATCCACTGGAGGTTCAAGAACAGAACCCAAGTGGATAATGAGGCATGACCTGTACTTACAATTCTGTATGTATTGTTTGTTATTTATGAGTTGGTGTTTGTATGTACGCAGCCATTGCCGAAGCCAAATTCCGGGTATGGAGATCATACTTGGCCAATCAATCAATCAATCAATCAATCAATCAATCAATCAATCAATCAATCAATCTATCTATCTATCTATCTATCTATCTATCTATCTATCTATCTATCTATCTATCTATCTATCTATCTATCTATCTATCTGCATCAATTAATAAATACCTATGGAAGGAAATTATCATGTTGTATAGGAAGCTACTAAGAATTCCGCTTGAGATGCCCTTGTTGTTTGAATGGGGTATCTTGATGAGTTTCGTGGTTTTGCATTATAAGAGGCATATGAGAATATTCATCCTCTGAAGGGGAGGTTGAGTGTTAAAGATCTATGTGTTTAAATCTAATTTGAAAACCTCTACATAGGTTTATGTCACTGGCAGTTCTAGAAGAATGACATACAAGGCAGCTTGTCTGTCATAATAATGCAGTTGTCTTAGGTGGCCACAATGGGTGCGGTCCTAATCTAGATCAGCACATGTATCTTCCTGTTCCTGTGGTAATGTAGTGAGGCAAGCGGATTCTGTGCACTGGCCTAACCCTTTCCCAGATGTGGCTCAGAAGTGCCTTACAGCACTTTTGTGACATTCCCAGGCCAGCATGGGACTTGTGCTGGGGCTTATGTCTACTCAAAAGTAAATCCCATTGAATTCAATGGATTTTACTTCCAGGAAAGTGCCTTTAGGAGTGCAGCCTAACCCTACAATCCAGAGTAACTACGGGAACACATGAGAGACATTTACATTGAAGTAGTTACAGCACCACCTAGTGAAAACCTATGGGAAATTCATATTGCAGTCCAGAGTAAATTGTTCTTGTTCCCTGTAGTTACTCTGGATTGTGCCCATACTGGAGGTTAAGATTGCAACCTATGCCACCTCTGTCCAGTAGTGTAGTTGTATGTGTGAGCACATTATGATGCTTTATATTATAGTTGTGCCTCCATAGCTACAAACCAATAAGATTATTTGCAAAAAGCTGAAGTCACATGAAGATGATTTCCAAATAATCTCACACAAGTCACACAAAATTATTTCCAAAAAGCTGAAGTGCCCTTCATAAGGGTATTTCCATCTCCTGCTGTTTATTTCTTCTTTGAAACTCATTATACTTAATTTAAAGATCAATTGAACAATTGAACAGCTTTAAATCATTTACAGCTTAAAATCAGTTTCAACAATTGAAAACAAATGTATTTTGTTAAAAGGAAGTGGCTGGAAAGAAAGCGGGCTGCAAAGAAAGGAACAGAGCTAACAGAAAGCTTGCATGGTGCCACAGGACTTAAGAATAAGGTTTGCTTTTATCCACAGTTTCAGTATCCACAGGGGACAGGGAATGGGAACGTACCCTTATGAACATGAGAAGAGTCTCCAATGGGTCAGGCCAAAGGCCCATCTAGTCCAGCATTCTGTATCACACAGTGGCCCACCACATGTTTCAGGGAGCACATAGGACACCTGTGTCCAGGTGCCCCCATAGTATCTGGCATTTAAATGTTGTCCACATCTACATACACTCCTCGTGGCTTGGAACCTGTGATGGTCCTTTCTTCTAGGAATTTGTCCAATTCCTTCTTAAAGACATTGAGGTTAGTTGCCATCACCATATCCTGTGGCAGTGAGTTCCACAGACCAACTACACTTATGAGCATGAGAAGTAAAGAAATATTTTCTTTTATCTGTTGTAACCCTCCAAACATTCAATTTTGGTGGCTGTCCCCTAGCTCTGGTGTTACATGAAAGGGAAAAGAGCATCACTCTGTCCATCCCTTGCATAATTCTGTATGTCTCTATCAAATCTCTCCTCTAACGCCTCTTTTCTAGACTGAAGAGCCCCAAACGTTGTAACCTTTCCTCGGATGGAAGGTGTCTCAGATCATCAATCATTTTAATCATTCACTTCATGAATACTGGGGTACCAGAAGGATTACTGCAGCATCCCTATTTCATATGGAATGTTTGAACCAGCGAGTGAGAAGTTGCCATATGGCAAAAGCTGTTCTAAAATATTTCTGTTCTATAGTTCTTGTATTTGTTTGCATTTTCTGTTTTCTAAATATTGTCCTTGTGAATTCTAAGTGTGTATTCTTTTAAAAGAACAATAATAATATTTAAATGCCATATGAATATGTTGGGTATTTCTGTGAAAGAAGTGACAAAAATATTTATAAAGCTACAAATATTTTCCATTAATCCATTTATTGAACTTCTGTAGCTATTTACTTCGGGTTACGAAAAATCCTCCTTTCTGTTAAATAAGCAAAATGTGTATTTATTACTTGACAATTCACTATGGCAGCATTCCAACAAATGTTAATTACTTGGTTGTGTGTATACTATCTAAAGTTAAAAACAGCTTTTCCTTTTAGAAAAAGGAATTCATTCATAAATATTGAGTAAATAGAGATATGCAGTCAAAAATTTGACTTATGAGACTATTATTATTGGCATCCTTCAGTCTCGAAAGACTATGGTATCGTGCTCTGACTGGAGGTCCTGAAACAACATCTAGTGTGACTAAAGAGGCCAATTTGAGAGTGGCCATCCCTTCCACACTGAGGACAAATAAATTCTGTCCCCTGCCCAGGTCCCAGGTTTCGCTGCTTTCGGGTCTGTCTCTTTGCTTCAGCCTGCCGAACAAGTGTCTCTTCCAGTTGGAGAAGGCCATGCTGGGTCTTTTGCCTCCACGCTGAACGGTCAGAGGTCAAGGTTTCCCAGCTGTTGATGTCCATTCCCAAGGCCTTTAGATCCCTCTTGCAGATGTCCTTGTATCGCAGCTGTGGTCTCCTTCTTGGGCGCTTTCCCTGCACTAATTCTCCATATAAGAGATCTTTTGGAATCCGACCATCAGCCATTCTCACGACATGCCCAAGCCAGCGTAGACGCCGCTGTTTCAGAAGTGTGAACATGCTAGAGATTCCAGCACGTTCCAATACTGTGTCATTTGAGACTTTGTCATGCCAGGTGATTCCAAGAATACGTCGGAGACAGCGCATATGGAAGGTGTTCAGCTTCCTCTCCTGCCATGCATAAAGGGTCCAAGACTCACTGCAGTACAAGAGTGTGCTCAGGACGCAAGCTCTATAGACCTGGATCTTTGTATGTTCCGTCAGCTTCTTATTAAGCCATACTCTCTTTGTAAGCCTGGAGAATGTAGTAGCCGCTTTACCAATGCGTTTATTCAGCTCAGCGTCTAAGGAGAGAGTGTCAGAGATAGTTGAGCCAAGGTACACAAAGTCATGGACAACCTCCAGTTCATGTTCAGAGATTGTGATACAGGGAGGTGGATCCACACCCTGACCCATGACTTGTGTTTTCTTCAGGCTGATTGTTAGTCCAAAGTCTTGGCAGGCTTTGCTAAAACGGTCCATAAGTCGTTGAAGGTCTTCGGCAGAGTGAGCAGTAACAGCAGCGTCATCGGCGAAGAGGAACTCACGCAAGCATTTCAGCTGGACTTTGGACTTTGCTCTTAGTCTGGAAGGATTGTAGAGTTTTCCGTCTGATCTGGTCCGGAGATAGATTCCCTCTGTTGCATTTCCAAAAGCATGCTTCAGCATGACTGCAAAAAAGATCCCAAATAAAGTTGGTGCGAGGACGCAGCCCTGCTTCACTCCACTTCGGATGTGAAAGGAGTCTGAAGTTAGGCCATCAAAAACTACAGTGCCCTTCAGGTCCTTGTGAAAGGACCTGATGATGTTGAGGAGCTGAGGTGGGCATCCAATCTTGGGGAGGATTTTAAAAAGGCCATCCCTACTAACCAAATCAAAAGCCTTTGTAAGGTCTATGAAGGCTACAAAGAGTGGCTGTCTTTGTTCCCTACATTTCTCTTGCAACTGTCGAAGGGAAAATACCATATCAGTGGTGGACCTGAGACTGAACATTGAAAATTTAGCATCCATTCACGTGTAGGTCTACTCTCAAGTAATTCCTCATTGTAGTCAATGGGGCATACTCCCAGCTAAGTGTGGATAGGATTATTAATAGCATAGATATACAGCAGGAGTGTCCAACCTTTTAGCTTCCCTGGGCCGCATTGGAAGAAGACAAGTTGGTTTGGGCCGCACACAAACACTAATAACTTTTTTTATACCTACATTTTTAAACCTTGGAGTAAGTCTCATTGATTTTAATGGGGCTTACTTCTGAGTAGGCATGATGCATAGGACGGGCAGCGATCCTCTCCAAGCTAAACCTTGGAGTAAGTCTCATTGATTATAATGGGGTTTTCTGCTGAGTAGCCATGCATAGGATTGGGCTCTCAGACTGCAACTTGGGAGTAAGCCTCATTGACTTTAGTGGGGCTTACTTCTGAGGAGGCATGATGCATAGGATGGGCTGTGATCCTCTCCAAACTTAACTGTGGATAAATGCTGCAATCCTGAACACACTTTCCTGGGAGTGAGACCCATTAGGTACAATGGGCATTACTTCTGAGTAGACATGGTTAGGGTTGGAGCATATCTCCAAGGTTAAGCTTGGAGAGGATCACAACCCATCCTATGCATCATTGGGCTCTCAGACGGCAACTTGGGAGTAAGCCTCATTGACTTTAACAGGGCTTGCTTCTGAGTAGGTCTCAAGGGCAGCAGACAATGGCTGGGAAAGAGGCTGAGGCTGCTTTCAGGGTAGGTAAGTGCTGCAAGGTCTCCTGAAGCACTCTGAGTGGCAGGAGGCAGGTATGGGGAGGAGCCAGGCAACCCAGACCAGTTTTGTGGTGGCTGCCCAGGGCAGCACACACAAAAGCACGCGAAATTTGAAAATGGCTGCTGCCACAAAGCCAGTTTTTCCAATGGTGGTGGCCAGCTTTGCAGGAGGGCCGCCTCCACCCTTATCCTGGGCCGCAGGTGGCCCCTGGGCCACATGTTGGACACCCCTGATATACAGCTTTTCAACAAGAAGTTGACACCACCTGTCTGAAATGCTCTAGGAGGATTTCCTGCTACAAGCAGGGGGTAGGACTAGATGACCTAGTAGGTCTTTTCCAACTCTAGGATTCAAAATACTTTACAGACAAAATAAACAAAAAATGCACAATTGGGGGATGTTTGTGAGTGTGGCTTTTTTGAGTGTGTTCTCAAAATCTTTGAGAATGCTCACCAAAGATGTGTGTGAAACATTAGGTGTTCAAGCTTTTATTAGATCAAGGTCATTGATTTAGCATAATTTTAATTGCAATAGAAGCCTCTCCTTCTGCCAGTATCTGTGATGGTCTTCAACCCAGAGCACAATTTCCACACCCCTTTATGAGGGATTTGCCACACTCCTAACACAAAAGGAATACACCATTCTGACACTAGATCTGATGGGGTTATTCAGGGCTCCTTGCTCATTTGGTGGGCTAGGATCAGGAGCAGTGGTGAAAAGTGAAAATGGTTGAAAACTTTATTTTAATTTTATCAGTTTAACCTGTTCTTCTTTTACTTTACAGATATTGCTTTGTAAGTTAGCTAGTTGCAAATGCCTGGTTTATCTTGTAAATTCCATCTGTCACATGAAGTCTTCTACAAACAGACCCTCATTAATGCCATTGGGAATGGGAATAGATCTGGAGCTGAAGTTGGTGCACAAGTGCACACACACACCCCCAAAAAAAGTTTGAATCATTATGTCATATATAAATGAACAGTCAGTGATTTTTCAAGTGGGAGCATCTTAATGGGCCAACCTGACTTCTGTCTCCCTAAGGATCATGTTAGAGGGAATTCAGCGATGTGATCATTTGGATTGCATTGCTGTACAGGCACGTGCCTGGACTCATTGCATCAGCTTTTGGGGGGAGGGCTTGGGGAGCTCTGTCTCAGCCATGTCCACATACTGTGGAGACCCTCAAAATTGTGGTCACCACAAGTATTTACATAGCTTGAGTAGCTCTGTGGAGGCAGGTGCTGGCATGATCCAGGTGATTACATTGCTGTCTTCCCCATGCTTGCCAAGACTTAAAATGGCTCAAACTCTCCCCAAGGGTTTGAGAATTGCTACAATGAAGCCTTCAGAACAGCAAAGAGTGGTTGAAATAGCAGAGCATGTGTTGAATGAATGATTTCTGGATATAAATGAAATGTGTTGAAAGAGAATATGTTGAAAAACAAACCAGCAGAAAGTGAGGGGATACCGGATAATGCAAGTTATAGTTTAACACAAACTTCACCATACAAAAGTATGTTTTGAGAAACAAGTTAGCTGGTCAAGAATGGCAATGGCCTTGTTTTGTTTTTGAATGAGATCCTTTCACTCTGTATGGGCACAACCCAGAGTAAGGGCAGTGAGGAGAGCCCTAGCTGGGCTGCCCCAACTATTCTATATCCAGAACAGAAAGTGATGCTGGAACCAGAGAGTCAGGAAACCTGGGTTGCCCCAACTGCTCCAGAGTATGCTAAGTCAGTGACAGCTGGGGAGGGCTTGCTTCTGAGGAAACCCCTCTCAGATAACACTGAACAAGGAACAGCTGTGGTCCCTGCCTTTTAAGAAAGTCCAGAAGTCCCTGACAACCAGTTACAGCTGCAGTACCTCTGGAGGAGGGTGGATGCTCGGAATGGTCTGCTGTATCCTGAGGTGAGTGGGCAGCCATAGCTGTTCCATATCCTGAGCTTAAGATTGAAGCTATGGTTTTGAAGCAGGAGTTGAAGCTAGGCTGGTCAAGAACTCATATTTTTGGTCAACACAGCCATTCTTACTCTGCCTTATGGACTCCTATGGGTCTCCTCGTTACAATACCTCCTCCTATGGTGGTATAACTCTGAGGAGCTGGGAGAGGGAATTTCTGCCTTGGAAACAGGCTCTGGATACAGAATAACTGCTCTGTCCCTGGCAATGCTAAACATGCCCTCAGCATGCCTCTCCTGAGCTGCCTAGGCTGCCCCAGTTAGGGCCGAGCAGGTCCACCTCTCTTGGGGCACCCTATGTTGCCTTGCTCTGCCCCAAGCCTTTTCCAGAGTAACTAGGGTGGAGCATCTTGCAGTTGCTCCACCCTAGTGATAGATAGGGCAACCCAAGTGCTACTCTGGATTGGGCTACCTGAGCAGGTGCCTAGCTAAAGACCAAAAATACACACTAAGTAGATGGAAATAAAAATGATTGAATTTCAAATTCAAAAGGTTTTGACTTATATGCAAAAAGAAATAATCATTTTTAAAAACCACACTATTTTAAAATAAAAAATTGGTATACACTGCAGATTATTTGTTTAGCAGTTTCCACTCTGTTTCTCAAATTGTTGTCTGTTATACTGTTCACATTTTATCTGTTAAATAAGAACAAAAATAGAACTTCGTAATATATCTGATAGAGCAATTGACTAATAGCAGGGATTTCAGAATGTTAATCACCAAAAGAAAGATATTTGAAAAATGCTTGTGCCTCTTCTTCTATACTTGACCTCTTGGTCTTCTCACTTGGGAGTGAGACCTTTGACTGTCTTTTTTCTCCTTGACCTCCCTTTTTTCCTTTTCCCATCAGTTATGTGAAGAGCTGTTTAGGTAAGTAGAGCTTTGGAAAATAGCGTTACCAAGCAACTAAGCTGCCACTATGGTTTGCGGAAGATACCATGAGCATACTGCTGTAGCCATCAGTATAGTATTGTTTTATATTATATATTATATATATATATATATATATATATATATATATATATATATATATAATAGCAGTGTGCAGGTTGTCTGAGTTGTGGGAGATGCACCTGGCAGAAAACAGTGTTTTGGATATGTGATTATCTCCTAAAAAAACCAAAATACAAGGTCACCACACTTTCAATAAATTTTTAGTATCAGGATGCTATATCCTATAGACAACACCCGACAGACTATAACCTATATTCTGCTTGGCTGTAGAAAAACCAAAAGAGCAAATGAGTCATGGCCTGAGGGTGTCACAAAAATGCTCTAAGGCACTTCTTTGCCACTCCTGGGGGAGTTAAGCGCCGGCCTTCCCATGCCACCTTGGGAATGGGGAGATGGACAAGTTACATGGGCCTAAATTGGTTAGAACTGCACTCTGATTCTTCTACTTAATGTCATTAAATGTTTTTGCCTGTCTTCTGTGTTTGTCTTTGAGTTATGCCTTAAAAGGTTTGATTTGACTTGAGAAGAAACATGAAACAAAAATGCAGCTTATTCAAGAGAAATATAGTGGAACAGAGATATAATGGAATTTAAAGAATAGAACCTTTCCTAACTTCCAAACTTAAATCAGGGGATCATAACATGTCCACAAGCTAAATTTATGTAATCAACTTAACATAAATTCAAGACCTGCCAGTTAATATCAGTTGCAGTTTGCTTCTGCTTGTTTCCCAGAACCTGAATGTCTCATATTATTTCTTAGATATATTTTCATTCCATTGCCTGCAAGCTACTGGGATAGGCACTGTGCCTTTAACAGTACAGATATTTTTCCCTGTCTACTCTGCTTTCATAATCTTGTTATATGCGGAGTCGTATGGCTTCTGGGTTGTTGTAAATTGTAGAAATTCTTATTTTACAGATAATGCCAGTCCTATACAGGTTATTGACTTAGGTAGCCTTCTTTAGGAAGGTCACACAATCTCTTAAGGTCATTATTTATGAAGGTATCCCTACAGGTAGACATTCCTATAGCAGTTGTCTCTTATTTTCTCCTGGTTGTCCGTCTTATTATAAACTGAAGTGATATGCATCTAGGTAAAAGTATAATTGAGGTGGGAACCTCTGGCTGGAATCCTGAAATATGTAACTTATCAGTAAAAAATGTGTGTTAGCCCTCTAATTCAAGGTTGATGAAAACATGTTCTGAAAGTTTGTACAGAGGAACTCCTTGCCATATTAATATAATTTCAGTTATATTGGTGACAAGTCAGGTGCAGGCTTATTTGGGGAAAATGAGCAGGAAAAAAATAAAATGAAACTTGGAAAACTAGTTAAATGTGGCAGTTGATGCAAAGGGAAAATTCAGACCAGTTTCAAGCAAAGCTGATATCACCGCAAAGATCTAAAAAGATGGGATATGCAGGGGATTGGAATCATGGAGCAGCATGAGCCTGGAGCAAGGACCATGCACTTTGAAACCCTAGGTATCCTTGAGGACTAATTACTGCTTAGCAATGTCAAGTGTGGGTCTGATTTAGATATTCATATCTCCAGAACTTGGTAGTGTTGACCAAAAAGGCGTTCAAGAGTGCAGAGCTTCTTCCCTTCACCTGCGGTTGAATGTTAATATGATGTAGGAATCTGTTAGCCCAACCCTATCCTCCCCCCCCCCACTCCCTTCCAGTTATTCCTTTAGGCCTCCGATTTTTCCTTAAGCCTCTTGGGGGGGGGGGAGGCAAAGGGATTTGTGTCTACTCAGACCTTCCAAGCTAAATAGTTGAAGTAAATCTGTGTGGACCTGCACACCACAAGATCCATTGCTTCACCATTCTGCTCCTAACCCCAGTCCACTCTCCACCACCCTCTCCATCATACCTGATTTGATAGGCAGCTCTGATTTGCCAGCGCCAGCAGGAAGGCTTCAAAATTCCTGCTAGTGTCCTTGTCATTATTGTGAAGTGAATTGCCAGAGTACCTTTTACAACTATTGCCAACTCATTTATAGCAGTCACTGCCAGGAATTTCAGCTGGAGCAGGAAGGGTTGGGCCATGATTCTGCTACTGGAACTGAAGGCACCATGGAGATTCTGCAGTTCTGAGAGATAGCTCAACAGTAACTGCTTATAGGACATGCCATTTTCAGTGAAATCCTGCTTAATATGGAAAATCAAGTTATGTTGTGGTAATTAGCATCCATCATTTCCAGTAAAACATTGCCTGTTTGCAATACTGAATAACTCCACTGCAGTATTAGTACCTTTCCATTTTTGCTAACATCTCCATAGTCTGCTATGATAAATATTTCATACATTCAGTTATTCTGTGTTAAACGTGGCTGTCTGAATTGACCCAAACATATTTAAGATGTATAGGAAATACAGCCCTGTTTGGCCTGCTGGCTTCCAGTTACTTCTGCAGCAACAAACTGTCAAGAGACAGAGAGGTACCCAAATGCATATTAATGAAGTACATCAAACCCATCAAAAAATGCTATCATGCAGCATGCCAGACAAACTATGCACTATGATGCAGTGATTCTCACTGAAAAGCATTAGCCCTAGTGACTCCTTGTCATTATAGCAAACTGGCTTATGCAGATGGAAGTTAGCGATATGTGAAGGATCATTACGCTATGTCAAGTTTCATTTCAAAGACCATAAGTATACCTTTTTATAAGAAAAGCAAGCTACTTCTCCATCCTAAGGAAAGACATAAATCATGTATTTTTATCACCTCAAAAGACCAACAGAAGACAAGCTCTAATATTTCAAATGCGACAAGCAATCTACACACATGAATCACAATTTGAGTTCCATTATTGCCAAACTGATGTGTACCTCTGTGTGGTTTATGGATAGTACTGAACAGTGTTAAATAGGAAGCAGAATTTTTTTTCATGCATCTGACCTTGCACATTTTACAGAGAAATTAAGTGGTTTTTATGCCTTGAACTGAACTATATCTAGCAAAAATTACTTTGTTGAGCTGAATGTTCTTACTACTGCTTTAGGGAAAATGGCATAACAATACTGAAGGAGTGAAGGGAAAACTGCAAGTGAAAGGATAAAAAAACCTTGCAAATTCACCTTGCAAATTCATTGTGTCTTGAGGCCAAATTAAACGCAACTTTAATCATGCAGTCAGGGGAGGCAGAGCCTCACCTGTCCTACTCAAATGAAAATGGCCTCAGGCACACACCCATTGCTGAACTCATTAGTGCTACATTTCTCTTCTCTTCCTGTATAGTAAGTGGCATATTGTCTCATATAACAATGATTCCCAACCTCTGAGGTACAAAGGCAAAAACTGGAATCATCACAGACTACAGTACAGAGGTACGACACATAACTAGTGCCCCACATAACAAGTGATGCACATAACAAACACAAATTCCCATCGGGAGTGTGCTTCACTTAACAAGCCTGCTTCACTTAACATGCCCCAGGCAACCTGAAAGCAACCTGGCTGGGTCATCTGGAAACAAGAAAGGCAGGCGCACGGAGAAATAGGAAGCGTTGCTTTCTAATGGGTGGTACGCTAGGCAGCCCTGATGCTCCGTGTGGAGCCTGTTTTAAAGGCAGCATGCTGCTGCTTCTAACTGCCCCCAAGTGCCCCCACTGGCCTCCAGCAACAGCCCAGGTAAGCTCCATATCCTCCATTCCGCCTCCTAACCATGTCTACTTAGAAGTAAGCCCCATTGTGTTCAATGGGGCTTACTCCCATGAAAGTGTCTTTAGGATTGCAGCCTAAGTAGACTTCATAGGACCATGCACACTGAATGCATGTTTTGAATTTAATTACAGTGTTTTGTCATCAATTTTAACATACAGTTAATATTTTTATATGAATATTTTGGGGGTTGTGGAACCAATCGACTGAGTTTCCATTATTTCCTATGGGAAAATCCACTTCACTTAAAGAGCGTTTTACATAACAAGCATGCTTCTGGAACAAATTAAACTTGTTATGTGAGGCACCACTGTATATGCAACCCTCCCAGCCCAACTTCCTGCATGTAAAATATACAATTAAATTTGGTAGTCCATGGGGGAGTGCTTGCTTGGCAAGATGCTGGAAGTGACTGAAGGCAATCTTTTTTTTTCTCCTGAGACTTCATGGATAATTTCTCAGTTTGTGTCAAGTACAGATGTGAAACCACTGCTAAATAGGGGGAGACCAAAGGCAAGAAAATCAGCCTCTAGTAGTAGTAGCACTCCAAAATGCTTTATGGCTTCCAGGTGGTGCCCAACAATGCTGTAGCTTCTAGGAAGTGTTCCACAATGCCTTAAAATTCCACAGCAAGAACTTACCCAATCATTGACTTAACACAACTGACTGAAATCATATCCGTGGTCCTGGTGTGCTGTAAATGTGGTGGATAGGCTGATCTCTGTAAATGTAAGATAAATCTTTATTATCACTTTACTATACACACATGGGTACATGCTGGCTAGTGTACACAAAATGAAATTACATTGCTTGCTCACAAGAGTAGACTCATACAATCCCTAAAAAACCATCTTCAGTCAAGTAATACATGCATAACAAAACAACTACCCATATATACTTGAGTATAAGCCGACCCGAGTATCAGCCGAGGCACTTAATTTTACTGCAAAAACTGGGAAATCTTATTGACTCGAGTATAAGCTGAGGGTGGGAAATGCAGCAGCTACTGCTGTTTTAATGAGGAGAAAACAGCCTATGTGGTGAGCCATCAAGCTCTTACATGCCGGGAGGAGAGGGATCAATCTGCTGACTTGGTTGTTTTTTTTTTAAAGGAAGGAAGCAAAGCAGCCTTTCCTGCTTTTTAAAAGCTAAGCTGAACTGCTTGTGCAGAAATCCACTTCTTTGCCCGTCTTATGACAAGATGACCCAAGTATAAGCCGAGGGGGGGCTTTTTCAGCATAAAAAATGTGCTGAAAAACTAGGCTTATACTTGAGTATATACAGTATGTACATATTTATCAAATTAACTTTGTCCATTTTGAGAAATGTGGTGGAAAAAGGCAGCTTGACAGTTCACTAATTTGATGCCGAATGGAACAAAACTGTGACCAAATCTGGATGTTCTATAACAAATGCTGCGGATCCTCCTCCCCGAGGGTAAGAAGGAGAACAGGTGATGAAGGGGATGAGTAGCATCCTGAACAATACTGCAAATCCTAATCAAGCATCACTTTTATGCAACATCCTGGATGGAAGGGAGTGGACTTCCAATGATCTTTTCCGCCTTCTTGACCACTCTCTGCATTGCTTTCCAACCAGAAATATGGTGGATAGGCTGAGCCAGATTGGAACTGTAGTGGAGGGAAAGTACTTAAATCCCCTTATAGTCCCAACCCAATCTGCAGGATGTTTACTGTATCATCAGTTAGGCACTGCAAGTTCCTTCTGCCCCTCTGTGTGGAACAAAAATATGTGACCTGGACTGTATCTTATAGTCAGGAGGTGGAAGTGACAGTTTTCCAACATGCACATAAACCTTACTTGATAAGTGGTGTATGGATGGATAGATCAGTAAGAATGCTTTTGCAGAAACTATTTCAAATCTGTATTTTTCCTAATACTACCAGTATCTCAGAAATTCTACTTTGTGTACCTGTTGAATCCTGCACTTTGAAGATATTTCAACATCCACCATTTTGACATCCAACATCCACCTTTTCACCTGGTTCTTACTGCGTCTTACTGCGTCTTCTTACCTGCGTCTTTCAATTTTATTGTGGAAGCTTTGGAAAAACATGGCATCTTGTGAGGTTAATTTTTAGATGAATTTTTTATTTGCCTGGAAATCTTTTTCCTCACTGCCTTCTATGCATGACAGTTATTATAAATGATTGAATTGAATTCTTCAACTCAAAGGAACAAAAACCTGTTGTCAAAAAGGCAGTAAGTGAAGCAGAGTGTGAGAGCATACACACAGACACCCAAGTGTGTTTGATATGGCCTTTATGTATTGTAGTGCAATGGAAGACGAGTGCTTTCTCTCCATTCGCTATGTGTGTCTCAGATTTTGACAATTTTTACACATATTTTAAAGGCATCATCATCATCCAGAAACAGCAAAGATGAGGGAACATGGATAGCTCAGGGTATTTGCAATAGGAGCTAGTCCTTTGCCTCGAAGCCATAATTTCAGATTCAGCTCAGGCCTCTTACTGATCAAGAATCCTTGTCGGTTGACAGCTGCTTGGTGGCCTGCACAAAGTGATTTTGTTAGTGGCCCCAGTTTCCTGCCTACTGGATTGATGCCCATAGTATTGATATTCTCATGACAGCTGGTATACTTTCTGCTCCAAACACAAAAGCAGTACTGCATCAGCATGGTGACAAAACACTTCCTTTTATGATCATTCCTACTGGCATTTAATAGCAGAACAAATAGTAAACCCAATTTTGCTGTACTTGTTTCAATCTCGTGCTTCTGTCAGTCACTCTGGGACATTAGTATTCATCACAACTTAACTAAGAAGCATGCAATAGGACTGCATTTTCTCATAGTTACTCTTGTATAATTAGGAACAATAAAATGGAAATCAATGGGGATGTTTCATACAGACACAATTTATGTACAAAGAAAGTTGAGCACAACTGGATAGTAAACTCACTTTCTAATGCATTTGTAAACCATCTGTATCAAGGAAGATGGCCCTAAGGTAAATTTTAAAGCAAGGGTTCCTAGACCTCATTACCATCTGTCCAAACCTGCCCTAGGTGTAACTAAATTAAAACAAGCACAGATGCCTCATTTGACAAAGGTGATGCTAATATATTACCTGATAAAGGTACCAAGCAGATCAATGGAAAATTGAGGGAGCTGGTCCGCCCACAGTTTACTATAAGATACTTTGGGGTAAAGTATCTTGGGAAAGAAAAAAGAACTCTTGTGAAGAATAGGTGTTTTTGCTTCATTCAAATAAACACATACGTACTTTCTAGATTAAGCCTTTAAAAGTCTACAGTTTACCTCAGGCTTTTGCGGCTTATTTCTCTTCCTTTATTATGGAGTGAGTGTGGAGTGAATTCACAGGTGCCTTTTCACCATCTTTGTAACTGCAAGTGATAAACTATGTGTGCAAAATAGCTATATCGCAGGCAAAACACTGCAAGGCAATGTCACTTTGAACATAATACTCGAATTCTACACATTCAAACTTGAATTCAACTCAGCATTGCCTGTGCTTACTGAAAGTTGATTTGCCCCCATATCCTAAAGTCAAATTAATCCCTTTGCGATGGAGCAGTTAGGGTGACTTTCCATAAAATAACACTAGAGGGTTACGTAACTGTGTGGACCCGTAACTACTCTGGATTTTGCCTGAAATTCAAGGGTTTCAAGTGACATATTTCTGAACCATAGTAACTTCTGTTTATTGAGACTGAGAGATTAATAATTGAGATTATTAATATCAGTTTAATGATAGTAATATTATTCCTTCATTATTTGAAACTACTATTCATAGGCCCATTTCCTAAAGTCAAAAATAAGCCCATTGCGGTGGAGCAGTTAGGGTGACTTTCCATAAGATAACAATAGTGGGTGCTGTAACTGTGTGGACCCATAACTGCTCTGGATTTTGCCCATAGTCTAATTCAGGTGTTCCCAAAATGTGCATCATGATGCCTTAATGCACTGAGACACAATCACAGGTATGCCACTAGGTGTGCCCCTCCTACGTGCTCCACTGGGTGCTGCCAACATGGCTCCCATGATATATTTAAAGATTTCACATCATCCAAGATGGTTGCTCTTGGCTGAGTCAGAAGTAGAGACTGTGGGGTATCATGATCCAGGTGAGATTAGGTAATACTGATTAAATTATTTAACAATGTTCACATCAAATAAAAGTCTTTTTTCTCATCCTGTCTAATGCAGTAAAAGCGGCTGGATCTGTACTATTAACAGTATATAATTTTCAGCAATGTGAATAAAATTAGGATTAGCTATCTAGTATTGTTAAATTCAGTGGAACTTGGAGGGAACTGTTCCTTTGGATATTTGAAGAGGTAAGGTATACTAGATTACTCGTGGTAGGAATACCCAAAATCTCTTGGGAACTTGTGCTAGTCTAATCACAACTTTCTTTGGCTTACTCCAAATTTCTGCCTGAGTAGAAGCCTTCAAGTTTTTGTCCAATTTTTCTTATGGTGTACATTTTTTTGTGTAGCTTTGTACTTTTGAATAATAGATATTTTCTTAATGAATGCGAATAGTCCAGTTTGTTGTACCATATATCTGGCTTGTTAATTCACATCTGTTTGGCTAGGCTGAATCTGATAATTGATAATTTTTATAATTTTTTTTAAAATCCAGAGTATATGTTAATAGAATTGAATGCTGTTTGAGAGGTTTGGCTAGAAAGCTGCCCCTCTGATTGCTTTGGAACCTCTGCGATACCTTGTCAGACTACATATAATCAGGTTATTGTTACCCAGACAGCATAAGTCTGAAATTAAGTTCTAGCAACTAGAAGAAATATGTCCCTTGGCCTTTTATGAATGTGTTAATAGAATATAATTAATCTGAACTATAATATATAGCACAGAATATAATTGCATAATTTGATTTTTTTTAACACTTAGACATTTTCAGAAGTTCTAACGACTTTAATTGTAGGTTTAGGCATGGAGATAAAGGTAATGCAATCAAAGTTAAGAGACAGCCACTATTCTGAGAGGATTTTTATGGATTTTTTTTTTAAATGATTCAGTATTGTCCAGATATAGACATATAATTGTGCTGCTGATTACAATCTCATGGAGTGTTTTTCTGTCCCCAGATATTGATGAGTGTGCTGCTAAGATGCATTATTGTCATGCCAACACAGTGTGTGTAAATCTTCCTGGATCATATCGCTGTGACTGCGTCCCAGGATATATTCGCATTGATGATTTCTCATGTACAGGTAAGTTCTTAATGCATTAACCATCGTACCATAATAGTTAATTAATAATCATTGGCAGTCACTTAGATGGAACAATATTCTATTTATAATGAATGCAAATGATGAAGTTTCTTCTGAAGAAAAAAATATAACTGTTGAGAAAAGAAGAAAATGTTTCTCTTGCTGTTTATTTAAAATATTCAGTGTTTCAGGATTTTACAAGCATTCTGTATATTATTCACAACATTTAGGGTGATTTACTCCATAAGTAAGTTTTTTGTGGGGAGTGTTGTGATTCCCAGGACTGTGTCATAAGGTGCAACAGGCTCCAAGAACTGCAGGGAGCCCTGTGCAGCCCTCCTCAGTGCTCCCCAACCTTAGCAATGTTTACAACCAATGTTGCAAAGTATTTCCTAGAAACCTTCCATTTCCTCCTGCTGGAAACCACCTGGAGTCAGCTGCAGCCCTACATAAGTGAAATTTAGTGAAAGCACCCCTCCTTCCTCCCCCCTTAGTGACATGATCCTGGGAATCATGCCACTTCTCTCACCCTTTCCCACACATTAAAGAGACTGGGGGACTTTTACATGAGCTGAGGAGACACAACCCTCAGTTCGAGTACCACTGGTATAACATCATCAGCAGATTCATGTCAGAGAGATATAAATAATCTGTGAGAATGGAAATACTGTATATGTGAAGAACATGAATGATGACTTAAATTTTCATAAAGTACATATCCTGTCATATTACAGATCATTCTGTGTTCTAGTCATGAGGTGCCTTCCCAAAAGGGGCAAATAGTGGGGAGGGAATTGTGAAAACCAATGCCTGGATGCTCCCTTTCATTAGGTAAACAATAGTACTCTTCTTGAGGAGGCAGAAGACATCGTAAATGAACAGTTGTTATTTTCTTCCTTTTAATTATGTAGAATTAGAATTTTCCTGCAAAATATTTGTTGCAAAATATTCTTCCTTTAAGGCTCTGAAGGTGGAAAAAATGTTTTTGTTTTCATAATACTGCCATTTTCTCCTGATTTTTAGAGCCTTTTTGGGTGGGGGAATAACACCTCTTTATGCTATTCTATAATGCGCACAGTGTGAACTTATATTTTTTATTTAGTTTGATGTCAGTTCGGAGAACCATTGCATGACTGCTGCTATACTTAGAGGCTCTTTCTGTTTCACATGTTGCCCTCTTCCAGCATGTACTGCTTCTAATTTGCTTGGGTCTTCCCTTCTTCACAAGTTATAGTCAACAAATGTATCTGGATAATGGGCTCTCTTCTGTGGACTCAGGTTTAGGTGGACAAGAGGTCAAAACCACAAGAAAAGAACACAACTGCAAAATGTAGGACACCCAAGAAAAATGTAGGACATAACAAATAAGAGCCAACATTTGCATATTGATTTCATGTGGTTAATTCAACCATTAATATTAATATTTTTAAATTGCAGAATTTAATTGCTGCATTAATTTAAATGCAGAATTACAGGAATTGTAAGTTACAATTAGAAATAATACAGAATGCCTTCAGGTGGCCCATGTGCAGGGAGAGAGAGGACATTTGAGTTCTTTTCCAGGTAAAAAGGTAAAGGTGTCCCCCGCAGGTTGCCCTGCAAGTCGTGACTGACTCTAGGGTGCGGTGCTCATCCTGTTTCTAGGGCCATAGAGCCAAAGACACCTCCATGACATAGAACCAAAATAGAGGACATGTCCTGGAAAAAGAGGACATCTGTCTCCCTTCCCAGTTTGCATGTGGGTCATGAGCACTGTTTAAATAAAATTCTTTCCAGTCAGCACCAGCAAGGGCGAGGTGGAGCAATTTGTTTCCTATTTGCCATGTGACTGGCAGGAGAACCAAGGAGGAGCGGAAGAGGTAAAGCTGGCAGCAGCAGCCAGGCATAAGGAAAGGTGCCTACAAAAACAGACACTGTGGGCAAGGCAAAGGCTGCGCTGATATTGCCATCGTTTGTGCACACTACCAGCCTGGGAAACGTGGCAAAGTGGAAAAGGTGAGGAGACCCAGTGTGAGCATGCAGCTGGCAATCACCACGGGAGCTGAATAAATCCTAGTTTCTACATGCTGTATCCCAGTGGTCCTCAACCTTTTTGGCCCAGGGGCTGGTTCTGTGGGGAAAAAATTTCCAGGGACCAGCTGTGGGTAGTGAATTCTCTGGCAACATGGAGGGAGGGCTTCCCCGCCTAGAGCACTGCACTGCTGCCTCCAGCTGTAAATCCCATTATAATAAATAGCACTATTGCTCAGTTACTGTGAATAGGATTGCAGGTGAGAGCCCAATGTCTCAATGCATGTCTTCTCAGAGCAAGGATTTTCACCCCTTTTCCATGCAGGATGCATTGAAAATGCACAAAGCTATCCTAGTCACTCTTATTAGAGAGTAAGCCTCATTGACTATAATGGGACTTATTTCTGAGTAGACAGGCATTGGATTGGACTCTGAGGCTGCAATTTTATCCATGCTTTTCTGGGAGTAAGCTCCACTGACTGCAATGGGACTTAATTCTGAGTAGAAGGGCATAGGATTGGGCTCTGAGGCTGCAATCCTCCAACACAGTCCTCCCGCGGAGGGGAAGAGGCACTTAGAAGAGCCTTCTCGCAAACCAGTCAGGCAGCTGCCAAGGACCTCCAGTGGTCTCCAGGGTTGAGAAACCCTGCTGTATCTGTCTAGAGGCTCTGTGTCTAACACCCTTCCACATAAAGTGATCTTTTATAAGTTAGTCCCCAAACAGAGATATTCTGATAGTTGACTTTGAGCCCAATCCTATGCATGTCAATTTCAGAAGTACATCCCATTAAACTCAATGGGGTTTACTCCCAGGAAAGAGTGAATAGGATTGTAGCCTTCATCATGGATTAAAACTGTTGGAGATGTTGGGGACAGGGAGAGCAGAACTATCTGCAAAGGTTTCTTTGGTAAATTTCACCACTTGGCTAGACTGCAGATAGCAACTTCGAAACAGAATCAAAAGCCTGATAGTTGATATTCAATTTCCTCCTTCTCCTGAAATTTTGGTGTTAAAGCAGAAATTTGAAAAATAAAAAAGATGTTTGTAATTTGTTAGCTAAAAAAGCTTCAGAAGCAGTATCTGTAATCTAAAAAAATGGGTTCCAGTTTTAACATGGCTCATAACTAACTGACCACTAATCAAATGAGTGGGGGATGCCTAAATGTAGCCCAGGTACTATCACAACATCCTGTGACAAGGAATCCAATAGTGGATGTTTCCTCTTACCAAAGATTCTAGTTCAGTTAGTTATATCCACTATGGTTTACTTACCTCCAAACTGGCAAACTAAGATGTATGTTCATGTATGATGCACTGAGCACATAACATCTCTGTGGAAAGGAAGGAATAAATGATGAAATGTCAGCCTACAAATATTTACTAAATATTTACTAAAATGAAATCCTTATAAAGAATAACAATGCAAACTTAGTTCATATTTGACATTGGAAAATGTGTTATTTGTATGGATGCTTTTTGGATACTTTACATATAGCTCTTTTACACTGTAGGAAAGAATTTGCAAAGGTCAAAATGGATTAATGTCCATTGGGAGACTACTAGTATTCAGAGTGGTACAACATACAATTTATTCTTCATTTCTTGCTTGCAAAACATAAGGCAAACTTCAAATGTAGCAGTAATGAATTCTCAGTAAATTTCTGGTTCATAAGTTAAATGCAAATTGGCAGTTTATCTGCAGTTATATGTTGTTTCATCATCTTGATTTAGAAAAATTCTTTCTTGATCTCACTGTACTGAATATGTATCCGCTGTGCTGCTAATATAAAGCAAGTTATAGATCTTCATAGATGTATTAAAATGTGCCATTCTAAGATAGTTACATGAATTCAAGAATCGGTGGTATTTAAACAAGGGGATTGTGACAAGTGAAAGTTACATCTGTGACAAAACTTGAAATTTGATTGCCAGTTTTGTGATGGCAGGAAACTTCATTGTTTCCAAGCTACAGGAAGCCCTGGAAGTGCTCTGCAGGGCTGTGCAGATCCCCCAGACCCTAGAAGGACCCCTGTTAGGTAACAAAGTTGTTCCCAATCCCCCTGCTGGGAAGCAATTCTGGGGATCGCATCACTGTGCTTAGTTCCTTACCCATAAATAATTAGTGAGGGAATACAGGTCCTGCAAAGTTTGAGAACCACTGGTTTACAGCATGCTTGTATCTCTTCCAGTATGGAAAAAGGGACTTGCACCAGCCCAACACAATGAATGAATGTGTATGTTTTATTACTGTTTTATGTCTTCTGATAGCTGCAGGCATAAAAAACATATCTACCACCTATATGATAATTACGACACTCAATAAAGATGCTTTAAAATTGATTAAAATACCAATTTGGAACAAAAACACATAACTCCACTATAATACCACTTTCAGCCCTTTTTTAAGAACTCATGTATGATTGATACAATTTTTTCCAACGTTAAAAAAAAAGATTTAACTACTTGTGCAAATGAAATTAAAATGACACTAGAGTGTCATTAGAGTGTCATTTTAATTTCATTTGCACAAGTAGTTAAATCTTTCTTTTTTAACGTTGGAAAAAAAATTGGGGCTGCTGCAGCCCTACCTAGGTTAAGGCAATAAGTTTCCCCTTGCCCTGCATTAGCCCTGCAGCAGACCCAGAGTGTATGTACTTTGGCCTTCTAAATTCTTACCCAGTAGCTTCTGGTGCTGAATTTGCACTTTTGAAAAAGGTGGCTTGTCCAAGAGATCTTGTAGACCAATAAAAGCTATAAAAGAGACATTGGAAGGCAACCACTGGAAAGAAAGGAATAAATAGAAACAGTTAATCTAGATAAGAAAACCACTGTTGGAAAGGTTTATCCTGTCCCTGTTACTAGGGATTTTCCATGCTGTTCTATCTAATTTTGTTTTCAAACTTAAAAGTGAATAAAGATGATAAATTTTCGTAAGGCTCTTAGACAATTTTTGCTGTAAACTATTTATATTTTTCTTTTAGTACTCACCGGTGAGTACTACACTCAAATTTGTGTGCACATAAATTTAATTAAAAACAACTTCTGTTTTTATTAGAGCACAATCCTAACCATGTCTACTCAAAAGCCCCATTGTGTTCAATGGATCTTACTCCCAGGAAAGTGTCTTGCAGCCTTACTTTTCATTTTTCAAGAACTGCATCAGTCTTTTGAGATTAATTTCATGTATTGTCATTCAAGTCTATTTTTGGGTGCTTTGTGAATTCAGAGAATGCCTTCTAACCTTCTTTTCCCTTCTAACATTTGTTGCATGAATTGGCTAGACTATCTTTGGTAGGCAATAAAGAAATCTCTAGATCCTCATATCTTTAAATGGATGAGTTTCATAAGAAAAGCAGAACAAGCGTAGATTGACCTGGTGCAATTTTAGCAAATGATCTGTGAAAAATAAACAATGATTTGCAAAGGTCTCACTGGAGCAGCAAAGACATCTGAAGGCTTTATATAATTGCAGTTTTCACAACAGATGCCATGGTATATATTAAAAGTCTTTCATGCTTTCACTTTATAGTTCATAGTAAGAAAAGAACTTAGTATTTGAGATTTGTTTCCGGTTTGCCTCAATCTGATGGCCTTTTCCCTGTGATGAATATTTAAGTTTCAAGGATACCAAATTTTCTCTACTTTGGTATGTGCAGAATTGTCTAACTGAGACTTTTGTGTGTTATCACAATGCAATTGATTACAATTAACTTGAGATTGTACACTAAGGGCGCAATCCAGAGCAAAGTCTGCTTGCTCTGACCTAACTACTCTGCCCTAACTATGTTATATCCTAAACACAAAGTTATGTGTGAGGCAGAGAACTTAGGAGTGCCCATAACTTAGGTCTGCCCGTAACTGCTCCAGTGCAGTGATCCACATAAGTTAGTCCATTGGGCATGCTCAGAAGGCAGCCTATAAGTGCTACATGGCCTGCAGTTACACACGAGTTGACCTGCCTCCACATCACTCATAATCACTAGCAGCTGTCCAAACTGCTGCTCTCCTGATCACATGGGGAACCAGCTGGCAAGATGGGGGGAGAGTAGCTTTCAAGCTGTCAGAGTGCCTCCCCAGCATGGTGGACAGGACAGGGCTGTCAGGGGTAGAAATGGGAAACAAGCTGCCCCCCTGCACCCCCAAACAGGCAAGGTGCCCCAGGAAAAGCCCAGGCATCAGCAGGGGCAAGATGCACAGAGGGATACATTTGTGTGTGTATTGTCAATAAAAACAACATCAACAGATAAACATGAGTGTCCTGTGGTCTTTGGCAACAGTCTGGAGGAAACATCAGCGTTAAAGGTACAGCACGCCAGATGCAGGGTCCACACTCAGGTGGGCTGGGAGGAGAGGGAAGACCCCATCCAGAAGGCAGAAGGCCCAGGAAAGAGACCCCCTTGCTAACTCAGGCAGGGGAGGGGCAAGGGTCCCCCAAGCAGCTGGCAGAGCAGGGGGCAAGGAGAGGCAAGGGGGCTGCCAGGGGCATCTGTGGGGAGGGAATCCTGGAAGAGGGGACAGGAGCCCACCTGGGTCTGCCAGGGAGCAAAAGCACATCCTGGGGCACAGGGGACCTGGGGCTCCCACAACAGGGCAAGGGTGTCTGATCACTTGTGGGGCCACTGCCCACCCAAAACCTCTCACTTCACAAGCCTAAGAGGTGACATCAGGCCCCAGGAACCCTCTCTCAGCCCACCCCAGTGACTCCCAGATGGCCTTTTGCAGACAAAAAAGGGGGGTCAGTTCACATGTGTACTTGTTCATATGTTTGCAGTTGCTCCTGCTCATTCAAAGGGTCACAGGGTAGGGGGGCTTCCAGATACAGAACAGTCTCCAGTGAGGATGCAGTGGGACCCCAGAATCAACCACATTCAGATTGAGCACATGGAAGGGATGACACAGTGCCTGCACCTTTAAGCACTGCCTGGACCTTTAAGTATCTTCAGACTGTAGGCAGTTTGAACACAGCACTGGCATCTGCCTGAATTCCCTCATCTCTGCAATGCTCACAGGTGGTCTCACTGCTTCCATGTGGCCTCTTGTTGTGGACTATCCAATGCTAAGGAAGCTACAGGCAGCCCCCTCTCCAGAAACAGAGGGCCAGGTCTGGATGCCATTGGGGGTCTACACTGAGGATGGGCACCCCTGCCTCCCCCCCCCAACTAGGTAGACACTGCCCCACTCACCCATCCTCAGGTCATCCCTGGAGCTCTAACTAGCTTTCCCCAGCCACTGATGACAGAAATCATATGCATGTGTTCATTGTGAAGTCCTTAAAATAACTACTACTACACATGTTCACATCATTAATGTTAACAACGTATCTGACGACAGCATCTGACGACAGCAACATTGACGCATTGAACTGTAAATTCGTCAGCAACATTGACAAATTGAATTGTAAATTCTCATCAGGCAAGGACTTCACCTGTGATGTTTCATACCATCTACGTGTGTAGTTGTTAATTCGTCATCATTAATAACATCAGCTGTGGAGGGGGGAAGTGATTCTGTGGCTCAAACTTTATTAGGTTTGAATGGTGCTTGTTTAACTCATGTGATTGGGACAGTGGGGTTTGTGTTCTAGGTAAGTGCTTGTGCAAACATGTCTGAAGGGAGATTCTTCCCAGGGCTCCTTGCAGGGATCCAGTGGCTTGCACTCCTGAATACACTTTCCTGGGAGTAAGCCCCATTGAACACAATGGGGCTTACATCTGAGTAGGCATATTTAGGATTGCACTGTGTCTCCTTCCCAGTGGAATGGCAGCCTGCTGCCTGCTAGCCTCCTTGCTGGTGAGACACCATCCTGCAAAGACAGAAGCATCACATCACAGGCAAAGCTTTCATCACAGCACAGGCAAAGCCAATGCTGAGCATGGAATCAGATCAGCTGCTATGCCCCTTGGCTTGCCGTTTGCTGGCAGGGATGAGTGGAATCAGCACCTGCTGGCTGTGTGATCTGGCAGTCAGTCAGAGGGGCTGCAAGGACAGAGACCACACACACTTTTGAGGGGTGAGTGCCCTTGTTTCCTGGTGGGTCTGTGTGTGCACCCCTTCCCCCTTTCACTCTACAGCCCCCCCCTTACCTTGGGGGACCAGTTGGGTTGGAAGGCAAACCTACAGAGGACCTCACAGCATTTCCCAACAAGTGGGCAAGCCCATTTCCTGGTGAAGCAAGGCCCCCCCTTACACAGGTGTAAGCCCCACTGAGTATACTGGGGCTTACTTTAGAGTAGACATGTAAGACTGGAGGAAGATGAAGGAAATTTAAACAAAAGAGGTGCTTCCAACACCCCCCATGCAACCCTCCTTACCTGGTTGGAGTAACTCTGGGGAAGAGAGAAACAACAACTTGCAGAGACATAAACATGGTATTGGTAATCATCATTGCAAGATTGCCTGTATAGGTGTTTTTGAATGCAAACATTGCTCAACACCCCCACTTATCTGATTGGGGTACCTGTGGAGAGGGAGAAAGAGAGAGCAACAAACATACACAAAAATTGCAAAGTCTACACTCTAATCATATATCACAGATATCATATTGTTTCATATCACATCTATATCATATCAATATATCATCATATATGCACCTTATGTGTTCATGTGTTTGTGAGGAGAACGCTCCCCAAGAGCAAAGTGCCCATTGAGAGAGAGCAGAGTGACATGGTCCGTGGCCAAGCACTCTGCTTCTCTGAAAGGGAATTATGGGTCCAGGGGTGGGCCTTTTTATGGGAGGGTAGCTGTGAGGGGATTGGTCGGCCACTGGGGTGATCCAGGTACTCCGTATCCTCAAGTAGGAAAGTACTGCCCGTAAGGTTTGGTGCGAAAATTTTTCAAAGTCCCCACTTTCCCCAGCCCCTACTTCTCCTTAACATGGAGACCTATGGGTCTCCTCGTTACTAAACTACCTCTTGAGGTAGTATAACTCAGGAGGCATTTACGTGTGCCCATAAGCCTCTGAAAATGTTCAGGATACAACATATTTATGTGGAAGGGGGAGGAACCTAAGACACGCCCCCAACACGCCCCCGAAACGCCCCCTGAAAAAATAAATAAAAATCTCTCCATCGACGGAGTTACGTCGACGGAGGGTTTTCATTGTTCCGCCAATGTTGAAGTAATTGCGCCAACAGAAACGTCGTTGTGTCGCTGGAGAGATGCGCCGGTGTAATTGCGCCAACGCTATTGGCGTTTCCGTTGACGGAAACGCCGTTCCGTCGGCGCAAGAGCCCTTGTGCTGACGGATTAGTTGCTATGGATTGGGCTGCCTCTCAGGGTGCACACAGATGCACATAGTTTTGAGTGATGAGCAAATTCCTGCTATGTTCAAGCTCAAACCTTCCCACAGACAATGAAGATTAGAAGCAACTGGCATTTCCTTGTTCCAACAGAAATGAAATGTACAAACTTCTAATTAAGTAGCCCTTATGTGGCAATCTTGATGGAACCTTCCTTCAGCCCTTTCTTCCCATCTGGGTGGACAGCGTGCTGGTTGCTTGTCTTTCCTGACAGTTTTGATGACATTTGTCCATCTCCTATCTGGAATAGTGTTTCAACTAAGGGGAAAAGAGCACTGTTTATAAGGGCAACATTTAATTAACTAAGCAAATACAATATATAAGGTACCTGATTCTTGTTCCCTTTTCCGCAAACTCACAAAAGGCTCCTGAGTCAGTTCTGAAATTCAGGATGTTTCCTCACTGCTTTCTGAACATTTTAAAGCACTTCTGGAGTGGGCTGGGCCCAAAAAGCTCACACAGCAGTGGTAGCCAGAATTATGATGGCACACAGTGGTGTGAGGCACTGCTGCAGATACATCATTTGTCAGTTTGCCACTCATTCACACAGCCAATTTTGATCCTCTCGCACCCTTCCCTTTCTGCAAGTTGCTTCAGAGTCAGGTAGGATTTTTTTTTAGGCTTGCCTGATTGGCCATGCCATTCACTTTTTTTCTACCCCAATTATGCAAATTGGTTATCTGTGTTCTTTGTTATTTTGGCAGGAATCAGTGAGCTGGAATTAATTTGAAGTCCATATTCAGCTGGTAAAATCATCTGAGACTTGCCTCTATTGCTTTCACAATTTTTGACCAAATCAGTGAGGCTAGCTAGTGAACTTATAGCTGGTTTAACCAAAGGTCCCATTGGCTTGCCTTTTGGGGCCTGCGCTTCACACTAACTCATTATTGGCATTAATGGGACCATCTGGTATTTGCCAGTAAAATATTTGAGCTAGGTGATCTGTCTTATTCTGCATGGGGGAGGTAACAGCTAGGTCTGTTTCCCAGAATTACAGGCTGTCCAATTGGGTTTTCAGCTAGCACACTTGCAGTTAATTGTGGTGTTAAATTTAATGAAGAGGCTCTATTTTATCTTCAAGCCTATCCCCCAAATCCAGACTAACTACTGGAGCACATAAGAGACTTTACGTGCACCCGTAGCTGCTGTACTACCTAGTGAAAACCTATGGGAAATTCATATTGGAATCCAGAGTTAGTTGTTCTTACACCGGAGCAAGAACTCCCAATAGTTACTCTGGATTTTGCTCTAGGTCTCATGTTTTTATTTATGAGGGTACCTGGGTCAATAAATGGGTTGGCCTATCTTCAGTTGATTAGAAGCTCAAGGGTTTCCAAACTTTTTAGCCAGAGGGCTGCACCAAATATCCAGCACAGTGATAACGGCCAGAAAAATAAATTTTAAATAAATACATGGGTCCTTTCCTTAAAACATTCATACTCTCTACATGTATAGAATGGTCTTGCATGAAGTAATCTTTCATTACTGGAATGGTGTTATACCCAATATCTTTTGTTTAGGCAAATCCTTGATTTTATTCATACTGCAAATTAGACGATTGAAAGTTTTGACTCTCTGAGAGCAAGTCTCCTTTCTCAATTACCTTTTCTGCTCAGTCTTCATACTGCAGTACTACGATCTAATTATTACCAGCAAAATTCCTACAGAAAGTAATATTTTAGCCATAAAAGTTGAGTCAAAAGGTATAACTCGTAGGCATGTCTTAACCTCTGGACCTGTCCAGTATCTTCTGTACCAAAATTAAAGTCAAGATCAGTGACTTCCATGTCGTAAGAGTGGTGATGCCTAAAACTGCTTCTCTTTTTAAAAGAATTTTGATAAAAAGAAAGTCTGCAGTGATATCTCAGCTTTAAATAGTTGTTTCAGAAGCTGTATCAGAAGCCATAAAGCATTTCATAGAGTGTCTGAGCCAAATCCTATGCATGTCTACTTGGAAGTAAATCCAACTATAATCCATGGGGCTTTGGGATAAAATTTCAATTTCTTTTCCACTTCTCAGTCAGCCAGCTGTAGTGTTGGGCAAACTACTTCAGAATAATTCTGAACTGAGTCAACACTAGAAAAATATCTCGTGGCGGGGAAAGGACAATCTCTTACTAAAATCTCTTACTCCTACTTACTGGTCCTAGAAACTGAGCCAGATAACCCAGAAGCATTCTTCTGTGATATTCAATACAACACACCTATGGATCTTTTCTGGCACACCAACGTGCTATGGCGCAGTGATTGAATTTTACTGCTCTAATATCACTCTGGATATTGGCACTACAATCCAGAGTAACTACGGGAGCACGTAAGAGACATTATGTACACCTGTAGTTACTGCACCATCTAATGAAAATCTATGGGAAATTCATATTGCAATCCACAGCAAATTGTTCTTATACCGGAGCAAGGACTCCCTGTAGTTACTCTGGATTGTACCCTTAGTTTATGTTATATGCACATTTATCATTCTGACTAGAGAGAGAGAGATCCCAAAATAATGTGTTTGGAGAACTCAGAATCACTTTGTTTTCTTTAAATGCAAAACAACTTTAACAGATGTGCTTGCTTGGGGGCCAACCAACTGCTTTAGGGAGAGGAATAGGAAAGGAAGGGATGATGCCATAATGTGGGTACCCTTTCTTTAGTTTGGAACATGAGGCTTTTCTGCCTTCTAGCATTGCTTGAGGATACAAACTAATCATGGTGTTCTCAGAACTAAGAAGAAACTTCCTCTGTAGGCATATTGTTGTGCCTAATAACTGCATTTCTGAAAGATTTTGTCTATAATTCTCAAATTTCCAAACTTCTTAATAGGATGAAATTACTCCTGTCTCAAGAAACATGTTTGATCCCACTTCTCACTTGCAGGAACTGAATCTTGCACTCTAGAGTTTACAGCTTTAGAGTGTTTTACTATCCACTATTACTGGTTGAAATGTTCAAATATCCCTGAAAATATATTCAGGTATATAGGATGGAATTTGAAGAACCATTCATAGTACTTCTAGATATCTTTCTGGTACAAGATGCCATGATTCCCCAAAACTTCCCCTCAAAGACTGGTGGCCCTGGGAGGCAGCATTCAATGAGATAACAAGAAGTGGCCACAAGATGGAAAATTGTTGTTACTCTGATTGTGTGAAAGTATTTTATTTTGCTACTTGTTCTCTTTGGACTCTTATGCACATATGTTATGAGTGTCTATAAGTTGGTTTTGTCTCAAAATTCCATCTTTCAAATGAGTGCTTCTTATTGTGTAAATTTATGAATCAATTCCAAACTGTTCCACTGAGCAGATACTGGAAGTGGTATAGAAAATATTTTCAATATCATAAAATATATAAGTTGTGTAAAATCATAAAACACTTCCTAAAACAGCTAGTCATTAGAAGAGGGAAACAGCATGGACATCTGGTTGTAAATTGTCTTGGGACGCCACATCTTGTATTGCGTTGTACAGGATTTCTAGCGAATTAGGCATTACTATGTAAAGCATGTGCATTCATTAGTAAAGCACAATCCTAACTTGCTCTGGAGCAGGCAGGCTGGCATTTCTGCACTACATCCAGCACAATTTTGGAGCTGATGCCGCACTACCCCAAGAAAGCAGAAAATCTTTCCCCGTGCAATATAGCAGCAGCCTGCAGGGTTCTGTTTGGGTATGTAGGTATTGGTGCAGTTCATAGCCACCAACACACTTAAAACACACTTATAATTAAAAGGTACTGAAAGAGCAGAACTGTCAGAAAACAAACCGTCATTATGTGGGGGACAACAGTCCTGAAATTCACGCTTATTTCTCCTATTGGGACGGTTCCTCATTGGTGTTTTGGAAAGGATTGTACATAGTAATATTTCAAGTTTATTTAGGGAAAATGTTTTATTCATGGTAATCTAATGACCTTAGAAAGATGAATAAAGATTTTGAATATCAGATTCTGTTTTTATTTGACATGAAAGTGGTAACAATGGCTGAATTGTCTTTCTGGTTTTTCTTTTTTGTGGGTGGCATGGCAATTCCTGAATTGTTGGGTTTTTCTCATATATTTAAGAAGGTGCTAAAAAAAGTCCAACTGGAATCAGAATTTTTTAAAAAAATGACTTTCCTTTATAGTGAATTATATACCATCCATGTTCTTTCCTCTTTTTTAGTCACCTGTCAGATCATTCAGGAAAGGAAGAATGGAAAAGACCAGAATTTGAATGTAAAAATCAAGAAGTGCTAAAAATCTTTTCCTTTTTTTCCGAGAAAGATCCTTAAGCCATCAAAAAGCCAGAGTACACTGCTTTCCTTTGGGAAAGTGTGTAACACATTCAGCACTGATCTGGTGCTGGACCTTGGTCAGCGCCAGCCACAGCTGCAATGGCAACTGTCTCTCACTTTGGGAAGGGGACAAATGTCCCGTTTTTCTAAGGAGATGTCACCAATAGCCTGTGGTGCTCAGGATACTGCAGCAGCCATATTAGCACCATGGCAGTCCTTCTGGTGAGGGCTGCATACAATTGGGCTGTAATTCAACTTTCTAAAATTCAAGCTGTCATGCAATGCATATAAAATTCTTCCATCTCAATCCGATATCAACTGATAAAGACCAGTGATGGAGTGATATAATACAATGATACAATATGGGACAAATACTGAAAAAAGAGAAACCTGAAATAATCATATTGCTTCTTTTATAAGAACCAGTCGATAAAGTTTATCATCTTAACTCCATAGCCTTGGAGCAATCATGGATATTTTGACCTATTTTCCTTTTGAATGGAAATGGATCAGGTCTCTTTCTGGCAGTTCTTAAGTATTACTCATTTGCTACTTTTGCCACTGAAAATCTGGACAAATTTTTTAATTTTACAAAACCAGATGCTGCTTTGATTTTTAGTTGAAGACTAACTTGCATATGCTTATTTCATTTTTTCCCCAATGGCTGTTGAGGCTAAAACACTTTGAAATTATATCATATATTTGATCTGTTGCATTGAGACTCTGCTTAATAAATCATCAGTCTGTGCCATTAGATTGACTGTAATAAATTGGGTCAGGGACTAAGGGTGATTATTACCCTTTGTGGGGGTTGCTTTTTTTCCCTGAAAGAAAGGTAGTAATTAATTTGCTGGGAAAATGTGGTTCCTGTCCAGTTTTAAACACACAGGTTGCAGTCATGTGCTCAGTTGGGAGATGTAAATGCCACAAAAGTCAGTAGGATTTAAGCAACTGTGTTAAAAATTGCAGCAAAAGCCTTTTATCTTTCTTCTTCCCAAGGTTTTGGAGTAAATTTACTGAGGGAGAGACAGATTGCTGTGTTTCTGCTCTGTCCATAATTCATATCATTCCCTTTGATTTGCACTGAAAAGATCCTTATGCTATAACAAATTTGTTAATCTTTAAAATACCACAGTCCATAAAATAAAAAAATCCCACTGAAATACAAATTTAAATATTTATTTTGAAAAGTATTTTCTTCCCTAACAGTGGTGTGAATAATTCATGGCAAAGTATTCTTCTAAAATATGTGTTTTAGCATACTGTGTAAATGTAAGCATACAGTGGTACCCAGGAATCCAAAATACTTTATATCAAAATGAATTTTCCCTTAATTAATAATGGAAACTTAGATGATTCATTCCCAAAAATCTATATATATAAAACTGAAAAGTCACTCACTGACTGACACATCGATGCCCAACCAAAACCACTGGACCTAGAAGCAAGAAATTTGGGGAAGGTGTTCCTTCCAAGACAAATGGTCTTTCAAATGAAATTTGGAATGTGAAACAGTTTAAGAGTGCAATCCTTAGGAGAGAAATATGTCCCATTATGTTCAGTGGAGCATTCTTCAGGAAAGTTGGGGGAAGAGTGTTTTCAGACAGGACATGGCCAACCTGATCAAGAGGGCTTTAAACTTAATAAGAAGGGGGTGAGTTACATCCAAAGCAGTGGTGGGCTCCATCAGGTTCGCACCTACTCTGTAGAACCGGTTGTTAACGAGAGATAGGACATAGAAAGTTTAAAAATAGCCATTTAAAAGTGGCTGCCAAATGGGCATAGAACCGGTTGTTAGTTTCTTTGAATCCCATCACTGATCCAAAGGGAACCTAGGAATACAGAAAATTCTCTGGATGGAATTGTCAGGGGATGGCTGTTACTCAAAAATCTTTCAAGGGGTCTGGCCTTAAAAAAGGGGAGGGGAAATGCATTGAGTTGCAACCTCCAGGGCTTATGTTGCATTTACACAAATGCACAGAGCCTGGGAAATACACAAGATGAGCTAGAACTTTTAGCAAGAGAAGGGAAATTTGACTTGATAGGAATATCTGAAACTGGGTGGGATGACTCCCATGACTAGAACACACAAATGGAAGGCTATCAGCTGTCCAGGAGGAACAGAAGTAGCAAAAGAGGAGGCAGAGTAGCATTTTATGTCAAGAACGTATATACCTGCTCTGAAATCCAAGAATCTAGTCTGGATATCCCTGTGGCATGCATTTGGGTAAAGGTTAGGGGAAAAACAAGAAGCAAAACATTGTGGTGGGCGTCTACTATAGACCGCCATGCCAAGGAGAAGGAGTAGACAATGGCTTCTTGAAGCATCTGGCAGGTGTTGCAAGGAAATATGAGGTAGTAGTAATGGGGGACTTTATGCAGACATTTGCTGGGAGACAAACTCAGCCAAGCATGGAAGCTCCAATAAATTCCTGACGGGCCTGGAAGATAACTTCATGGTCCAGAAAGTGGAGGAAACGATGAGAGGAGGGGCCATCCTTGACCTGATCTTAACAATTGTGAAGAACCCGGGGATGCGGCTGCTCCTGGACAAAGATGGAGAACAGGTGTCTCAAAACAAGAGAAAGCGGAGCTACCCAACTCCTACTTTGTGTCTGTCTATTCTCAGAATGAGGGCTGTGCAAATGGGGGTGTGAGATCATTGGCAGATGTGGGGATGTGCTTACATCCCCAAAGAGGTAATGGAAACATGGATGGTGCAGGGCAGCAGATTATGATGGACAGAGAACTGGTTCAAAACCACTTAACTGGTCTATATGAATTCACATCATTTGGATCGGATGAGCTGCATCCTCGAGTTCTTAAGGAATTTGCAGATGTCCTTACAGAGCCTCTGTCGATCATCTCTGAGAAATCCTTGAGGAGTGGAGAAGTGCCACTGGACTGGAAGAGGGCAAATGTAGTCCCAATCTTTTAAGAAGGGGAAAAGACCTGGGAAATTATAGACCAGTCAGTTTGACTTCAATCCCAGAGAAGATATTAGAACAAATCATAAAACACACAATTTGTGCACATCTAGACAAGTACTTGGTGATCAAAAGAGTCCAGCATGGATTTACCAAGAATAAATCTTGCCAGACAAATCTGATCTCCTTTTTTGATTGGGTTACGAGCTTACTGGACAGTGGCAATGCTGTGGATGACTTCAGCAAAGCATTTGACAAGGTCCCTCATGACATCTTAATTGGGAAGTTGGAAAAATATGGGTAGATGAGGCAATCACTAGGTGGATCTGCAATTGGCTCGACGGCTGCAATAAAAGGGTTCTGTGTCAACCTGGAGGTTGGTTTCAAGTGGGGTGCCCCAGGGCTCTATCTTGAGCCCGGTTCTCTCTAATATTTTCATCAATGATTTGGAGGAAGGGATACAGAGGAGCCTGATCAAATTTGCGGATGGCACCAAGGTGGGAGGAGTAGCAAACACAACAGAAGACAGGAGAAACCTCCAGGAGGATCTGGATAAACTGGAATACTGGGCTGTAAGAAATAGAATGAATTTCAACAGAGAGAAGTGCAAGGTTCTGCACTTAGGAAATAAAAACCAAAAATACAGGTATAAATGGGGGATACTTGGCTTGGCAGCACAACATGTGAGCGGGATCTTTGAGTCACCGTGGATCACAAGCTGAACATGAGGTAGCAGTGTGATGTATCTGCAAAGAAGGCAAATGCCATTTTAAGCTGCATTAAATTAAGAGGACTGTAGCCTCCAAGTTGCAAGTTTATAGTTCCTCTTTATTCTGCATTGGTTAGACCTCACCTCGAGTACTATGTTCAGTTTTGGGCACCTCAGTTTAAAAAAGATGCTGCCAAACTGGAGCAAATCCAGAGGAGAGTGACAAGAATGATCAGTGGGATGGAAGGGAAGCCTTATGAGGAAATGTTGGGGGAACATGGGATGTTCAGCCTGGAGAAGAGAAGGCTGAAAGGAGACCTGATTGCCTTCTTCAGATAACTGAAGGGCTGTCATAGGGAGGAAGGGGCTCATTTGTTCTTTGCTGCTCCTGAAAGCAGAACCAGAACCAATGGGTACAAACTGCTCGAAAGGAGATTCCAGTTGGATATCCAGAAAAAAATTCCTGATGGTGAGGGCAGTTCGGCAGTGGAACAGATTGCCAAGAGAGGTGGTGGACTCTCCCTCACTGGGGTTCTTCAGGCAGAGGCTCAGCAAGCACCTGTCAGAGATGCTCTAGGAGGTTTTCCTGCTACAGGCCTGAAGGTGGACTAGATGACCTACTAGGTCCCTTCCAACTCTAGGATTCTATGATTCTGATTGATTCTAAGTGCATATAAGATTGCAGTCTAAGTGCAAGAATATATAGAAGGCAATGCTTCATAAAGACTAAATGATTGCATTCCTAAGTCTGTCTACTTAGAAGTAAGTCCTATTGTATTCTATGGGTCCTACTCCCAGGAAAGTGTGTTTAGGATTGCAGCCTATAAGTGCTAAGTGTTTTGACACATAATTTTGCTTCAACAACATTTGAAGGACATTGGTGAATCAATTTCAAGCCATTGACATTATGTATGTTTTCTTGCAGTGGAGTGTTAAGGTGAATCCATGTATTTCCTTAGAATATGAGCACAATCCCAACCATGTCTTCTCAAAAGTAAGCCCCACTGTGTTGAATGGGTCTACTCTTACTCCCAGGAAAGTGTGTTTGGGATTGCAGTCTATATGTTGCTTCAATGTGCTGCCATTTAACAATTATATAATATATTCACATAAGAAACATTTTTTTGTGCAAATTAAAACAGTAGCTCATGTAATGCCAAAAATAATGGAAAGAATGCAGGACTAGAAGATGGAACAATGCATTTTCATTACTGAATATCCAAAGTAAAATTAATATTTATAATAACTAAAGGGATAACTAATATTTATAAAGAGAATGATAAATCTTATCTTATCACAAATTTCTTCTTAATTGCACTCTTGATGTTTTTAATTTTAAGGCCTTGATTTTTAACCACTAATTTAGATATGACTTCTGTGAATGAGTTTCTATTTATAGAGAAGCTACAATTAGTCTGATTTACTAATTTACTCTGTTTTACAGAGTTTGTACAGAGTTTTACTAATTTATTCTGTTGTACTTACACACGCAGAACATGTTTCCAAACAGTATCTGTGGTTGACTTCCTTTAAACTGGGTTTGTAGTACTATTAGCTATATATAAAATAGGAAATCTAGGCTCCAGTACTGTTTAATAATCTCATTTTTATTATCTTGGCATTTTATGGAGTGCCATGCTCATTAGAGAGCCAGGAGGATGATGTATTAGTTAGGGATTTGGAATGTGATCTGGAAGATCCTGGTTCAAATCCCTCCGCAGCCACAAAGCTTCCTGGGGGATCTACATCACAGGGTTGTTTTGAGGAAATCAGGAGGGGTGTGTGTAGAGGTGGACAACCTTGAAATGCCAGATGCAGGGGGATCACCTGGATGCAGCTGTTTTGTGTGCTTCCTGACGCATCTGGTGGGCTGCTCTGTGAAACAGGAAGCTGGATTAGATGGGCCTTTGGCCTGTGGAGGCGCTTCTTATGTTCTTACATTCTAACAGAAAGTTTATAAGCCACCTTGCTCATTTGCATTAGAATGGGAAAAGCAGGGTATAAATCCCTTAAATATTTTTTTTAAGCAAAAAAGTATTTTTTGGAACTTGCAAAGCCAATGTGAATAAACAAACTTGTTTGTCAATATAATCAAATTCAATCAATCATTTGATTATTAAGAAATCAAATTTAAATTGAGGACTTGGTTCTAATAGTTTGTCTAAGATGTCGATATCCATAAATCTGATCCAAAATTAAATGAAATATGTATTTTTTTCCAAAGTATATCACACAATCTCATGAACCACACTACGTGAAGCATTAAAAATGCTATGTGAGCACTAGTTTCACTGAGTTGGTCCAGGAATCATTATGTAAAGGTCTGTTTCAACCCTTTATTTCAGGGCTCTTGAACATTTAACAAGTGTGTAGAGGAGGAAATTCAGCAGGAGTATCTTGTCATCTCATCGATCAGCAGGTGTACCAGCTGAAATTCCCTCTACTAATCAATCAATCAGTATTTATATAACGTCTTTCAACAAAAAGTTCGCAAAGCAGTTTACAGAGAAAATGCATAGCTAAAGTCTAATGGGTCCCTGTCCCAAAAGGGCCCACAATCCAAAAAGAAGCCAAAGAATACCAGCAGAAGCCACTAGAGAAAACACTGCTGGGGTGAGGAGGTGCCAGTTACTCTTCCCATGCTTAATAAAAGAACACCCACTGGAAAGAGTGCCTCTTGCCAAGTTAGCAGGGCCTTTAACTACACAACTCTTAAAGGACTAAGAGCACTGAAGTTAAAATGTTTGGACACTCCTGGTGTAAAGTTATGAAACATATAAAAAAGAGCCTGTTTCTCTTACTATAATTGCAGGACACTTACATCTTAAGTCGCGAGTTCTCCTCATCAAGGTTATGGACACAATCCAGAGCAAATTCAGCCTGCTCTGACCTAACTGCTCTCTCCTAACTATTCTGTATCCAGAGCAGAAAGTTATGCTGAATCCAGAGAGTCAGGAAGCCTGGGCTGCCCTAACTGCTCCAGAGCATGCTAAGTAATTGATACAAGGGGAAGACTTGCTCCTGAGGAGACACCCCTCAGATCACACTGAACAAGGAACAGCTGTGGTGCCTACAGTGGTGACATGACTCTGCACATCACCTGGTGCGGAAGTCTGTGCGTCATCCCTGGGATGCGCGCCCCCCCTACCTGGACTGCGCAGTCACCAAAGTTGATATCTGCGCAGTTGTTTCTGAAGTCAACTGGCTTCAGAAAGAGTACTGCGCAGGCACCATCTCTGACACCTGCGCAGTACTTTTCTGAAGCCTTTTGGCTTCAGGGGAGACTGTGCAGGCGTCAGAGTTGGTGCCTGTGCAGTACTCTTTCTGAAGCCATTCGGCTGCCGCTCCGCATCCTGAGTGAGGCCGAATGGCTGTGCAGAGGCGCGGACTTTCTCTGCTCTAAGGAAGTCTCCTCTGAAGCTGTTCGGCATGCTCAGTGTGTTTCTGCGCAGTGCACCTCAGATGGCCGTTCAGGCCAGCTCCTCAGACAAGAGGCAGCTTCTGGCTGATTCTCCGCCTTGGAGCAGGCCTGAATGGGGCTGCTGATGCCTGGGGCCTGCCAAAGGACAGTCAAACTCCTCCGGCACATCACCCCATATGGAGCGCATCACCCAATGCAGCCCACACCAGCCGCACCAGTCTGGTGACGCCACTGGGTGCCTGCCTTATAAGGAGTCCCTAATGAGATGCCAGTACATTCTACAGTGAATAGAAGGGGCTTCTTGGAGTGGCCTGCTGTATCCTGAGGTTTGTGGGCAGCCGTAGTTTGTTCCATATCCTGAGGTTGAGAGGCAGGGGTTGCAGCTAGGATGGCCAAGAACTCAGATTTTTGGTCAACACTGCCATTCTTACTCGGGCCTTATCATGGATCCCTATGGGTCTACTCATTACTATACTTGCTCCTGAGGTGGTATATCTCTGAGGAACTGGAAGAGGCATTTCTGCCTTGGAAACAGGCTCCGGATACAGAGTAACTGCTCTGCCCTAGGCAATGCTAAACATGCCCTCAACTTGCCTCTCCTGAGCTGCTTAGGCTGCCCCAGTTAGGGCAGAGCAGGTCCACCTCTCTTAGGGCACCCTATCTTGCCTTGCTCTGCCCTAAGCCTCCTTCAGAATAACTGGGCTGGAGCATCTTGCAGTTGCTGCAACCTAGTGTTAGACAGGGCAACCTAAGGGCTCTTATGTGGACAGATTAGTTGCTCTGGATTGTGCTGCCTGTGACGAAGTCTTTCTACAGTCTTGTGCTCTCTGTAATCTGACTAGTTTGGATAAATGTAGAACTTTGATCATTAAGACTTCTAACACAATTTACTCTACTCCTTTTAAACATTAAAGGGGACTATCCTTGTTAATGGCTACCACTTACAGTATGTGTTACAAAGAACTTTTATCAATCTTCTGTTTTGTGCTCCTAATTGCATAATATCTTTTTTTCTGATATTATGTAGAAAGTGGGGAAATGCCATCTGGATACAGATCTTTATTTAAAATACCTTTTGTCTCATATCTTATTCATCTACTTTTAGAATTCAGAACAATCATAATCTTTTGAAATCTTTTTACTCATTTGTTCAAAGGAAACAAATGAGAATATCAGAAAAAGCCAGTTAAGTGGATGCATGAATATTGCAGTGATGTTGAAACCATCATCATTTCTTCTTATTTTTGTTCTGCTCAACTGAGAAAAATTGTAATTGCTGCTATCGATATAAATCCTTCCCATTGTGAGTGTTGATATGGTTTCAATAGGAAGAAATATTAAAACATTCTTGGTTTTATTCACTTATCATGAAAATGTGATCATTTAACATATATTTTTAAAAGAAATTTTATCTGAATTGTAGCCAGTCTACTGAGGAAGATTTAATAAAGCATCTTATAGATGGTAGGGTTTGATTTATGTCAGGGTTTCAGAACTAGTGAAGCAAGAACATAAGAGGAAAGTGGTGCTGATCAAGATAGTGCTAAATAAATAGTTCCTACAATTTCATTTCTGGGGCTTTCAAGGCTAGGCCAACTTCAGATTTTGAATTTCATTCTTATCTCTTTTACTCTAATGGAAGATATTTTCATATTTTTCATTTTCACCTACAGTGATTTTCTTAGGGCACAATCCAGAAGTGCACTTGGGTTACCCTGTCTATCACTGGGTTGATCCAACTGCAAGATGCTCCACCCTAGTTACTCTGGAAAAGGCTTCTGGGCAGCCTAAGGCAGCATAGGGCAGGTGGACCTGGGCTGCCCTAGGTGGGACAGCTCAGTCAGTTAAGGAGAGGCATGTTGAGGGCATGTTTCGCATTGCCTAGGGCAGAGGAGTTACACTGTATCGAGAACCTGTTTCCAGGACAGAAATGCCCTCTTCCAAGTTATACCACCCCAGGAGCATGTATAGTAATGAGTAGACCCATGAGGGTCCATGATAAGGCAGAGTAAGAATGGCAGTGTTGACCCAAAATCTGAGTTCTTGGCCAGCCTAGCTGCAACCCCTGCCTCTCAACCTCAGGATATGGCACAACTGTGGAAGGCCCACCAGGATACAGTAAGCCACCCCAGCGTGCCCCTTGCATCCAGCCTCTTTTGAACAGTTCCTTTCCTAACAAGGGCCCAAACAAATTCTGTTAGAAAAATGCCAGCTAATATTTGTTGCTCAATTAGAATGTAACAAGAGTAGAAAATACTCTTTGGGTTAAAAAAACATTTTGTCCATGTGTACATTAAGATAATTGTCTCCACTTCCTGAGAACTAAGTGAAAATAAGCTTATTACATTCACCTGCCATTATTAGCTGGTTAAGCTACATTGCTGTTTGGCTAAGATACAATTTTGTTTTAATGCACAATCAATCTGGTATTCAGTTTTGGATTACATATTTCTTATTTATACTGATGCAATAGGTAACTTGCTTCAGCGACAACGTCTTAGTCCATGACGTTTTCCCTGCATTCCTGGACTGTTCCCATTGCACACTGTTCCATTCTGCAATATCACTCTGATTACAAAAACAGAAGCTGTGATAGAATGATACAGATTGCTTATTAAGCTCTAAGCTGTCATTGTGTTGCAGTCTTGCCTTCTATAATATTTCTAGTTATCAGAATACATGATAATAGGACTACTCACCAGCATTGTTCAACAAGACCCAGACCCAAGACAGTGTCTGCCAGGACTCTCTATTTAAATGCAGTCTAGTATATACCCCTCAGTATGACTGTGGTGCTCCTCAACAAACTATTCATCACTTTGTGTCTGATTGAGAGCTTATACCAGCCCAGAGTCTGATTTTTCTCTCAATGTAGACCACTCTGTCCTTGAATGGCTGGATGGACATTAATATCTGATTTTCCATAAGTCCATGTATTGTATTCCGTATGCTGAATAAATGAAAATAAATAATAAGCAAATAGAACTACTGTTGCCAACAACTTTACTGTCCCAAACATGCAAACTTGTGCTCATGAATGAGATTTTGCAACTTGAAGAGTGTGAACTGCAAGAAACTCAAAGCAGAGACTTTCAACATTTTGCATCTAATGGAACATTTATAAGGTACTGAAGGTGCCAAAGCACACTGTCACTTTTCTTTTTTTGTAATTGACAAGGCACACCATACTGTCAGTGCAGAGCTCACATCTACCAATCTCCCTACTAAAAATGACCTTCCACCAAACTTTCCAGCACACCAGTGTGCCATGGCAAAGTGTTTGAAAATGGCTGCAATAGAGGATAACACATATGTCCCATAGTGCTTCAGCTTTCAGTTCCAACAATGGTCCTTATTTAGTAAGACCTTGATTAGCGGGTGCCATGCCCCATTCCCTTCAGGGTGACATGTTCAGGTAATATTCCAGTGAATCAGCCATATTTTACACCAAGGAAGAGTAAGGATAAGTAATTTATTTTCTGTCTCTCCCTTCTTACTAGCCTTCCTTTCAACCCTCCAGTCTCTAGACTTTCTTTTAAAACTCTTACTAATCCTCTCCTTGGATCTTGTCAAGGAGAGGAAACAGTCCAGCTGGCACCCGACATTGCCTCTTTCTTCTTTCTTGCCCTTCACTTACCTTGTTTTTCTACCATCTTTCAATAAAATAAACATTCTTATATGAAATTCTTGTCTTGTGGATACTGTCAACCTAGTTACAGGTGCTCTCCAGAATAGAAATTGTGCCCAAGCTAGCTACCACCAAAAAGAAAAACTGCTCTGATAGAATACAGTTCAAGCCCACTTCAGCAAAATAATAAAACAGATGGTGGTTCAGCTACAGGCACTTTTGGATGAGATGGGTTATTAACCGG